>VXBQ01011596.1:0-281862 GCA_013400175.1 Phainopepla nitens | reverse complement strand
GTTAGACCAAAGGAACTACTTTCATTCACAGTGCTGCTTGATTTTCACTTAAGCTGCTTTCTTTTGAATTTGGAGCTTTTTATAGCAGGGGATTTCTCCTGGGCTGGGGGTTTGTTGGGAGGATAATGTAAGGCTTGCTGCATACAAGAGACAAGGTGGAACTGGCGTAGGTGATAGGGGACCACAATTCAGTGGGGCAAGTGCAGGAGAGAGGTTCCAAGGACGGGTTAGCTGTCAGTATTCATATGACATTGGAAAGACAATGGTGATAAAAAAAAAAAAAATCCTATTTTCCTCCCCACTCCCCCTGCCACTGCAGGGAATAGCAACCACCCACCCACCAGCCTTGCTTTGCTGTGGGCAACCTCTGGTGCCCACTAGTAAGGAAAAGAAATGCCACCTGGACAACCCTGAAGTTGGAGAATCAAGAAATGCAGCTTTCCTTGTCATGCTGTTTTCTCTTAGGACAGTTGCCCATTTTGACAATGCTGGTCAAAAGAAGGGCAAGAATGAGGGCAGCTGTTGGCAAAGAAAATTCTGCCAGATCAGGCCAGTGGACTGTGAGTGTTCATCACCTTCCTGGGGAGTTATTTGGTGCAGCTGTGAGCAGAAGGACCTTGTTCTTGACATCAGAAATTTGATTCCAGTTTAAGATAAGAGCCAGAGAAAGTATACCTGAAGATTGGCTTAAGCAACAAGAAAAGAGAAAAGAGTGTGGGGGGGAAGAGTTAATTTCTTTGTCCACCTTCCTTTCTCAGCTTCCTTCTTCTGCAACCTCGAGAAAATCTGCTCTGCCTTGGTTTCACCCTCTTTAAAATGGGAATAGTAATACTGACAAACCCCTCCTTTTAGATCCCTGGATCAAAGGTACTATATAAGTTCAAAGTGCTGTTTCTATAGGGCATTATTGCCAAATTCACTATAAGCAATTCCATTGGGTACTTGATAACAACAGTAGAATCAGTCAAACGCCCTTGATGCATTGCATGGTCCCAGATACCTTTCAGAGCCTCTTTGTGTGCCATCCCACCCCCTGAGGTCTGCAGGGATGGGGCTTTTGGAGCCTGGATTTTGCAGGAGCAGGAGGGGTACAGTCTGTGTCTTTGCTTCTGGCCCCTGAACTGTGTGTGGACCGCTTTTCTTTTTGACCCGACGAGGACAACTGGAACTAGATCTTTTAAAAACAGGTTTAAAACATCCAACTTATATATATATGTATATAAATTTTGTAAGGCCTTTAGTACCTAATGATTAACTCTTGTTGATTTTTGGATGCTTTACTTCTGCATGGGTTGTTGTAATTTTAATCTCTATTTGTTTCACTGCGAAGTGGTAAGGATACTTTTGCATCTAGACACATGGCTTGAAAATTTGGTTCGTATCAGCTTTGCAATTTTCGGCTGTTAGGTAGCTAAACATTTTCTAAAACTGTACCTTAAAAAATCCCCTAACTCCTACTCCAGAAAAACAAGTATCTTAATAGCCGAATTGCAATTATGAATAACTTGTCGGTGTTCTCTCAATTATAAAAATGTTTCTAAAATACATTTTATATTCCTAATTTTTTTAAAATACAGTGTGTGAAGTTCCACTATCAAAACAAGAAGAGTAAATGTTATATGGGATATTACAGTGCGGGGCTTCATCAGTAAATTCACAAACAGTCCGGTTATTCTTCCTCATCTACTTTTTTTTTCTTTTCCTCCCCAAGAAGTACTGAGTGTGTCTATGCAGCTTCAGAAGTTTCCTCTGAGCTCTTTTATACTTTAATAGGTTTGTTTTGGTGGCAGTTTACTAGAAGAATATGCTGCAGACATATTTTTTTTCAAAAGGTCAAGCAGTCTCCTAACATTTCCATTGTGTATCCTTGCAGTAAGAAATCCTCAGTGCAAAGGAGAGTTTCATGGTTGGACTTTAAAAGATAATGATTTAAATCTTTTTGTTAACTCTCCATTTTTTTTTTAATTCTTAGCACTGCTTTTTGACAGTCAACTTTTAGTACGGTAAAAGTAGGAAGCCCATTAATTAAAAATAAGAAACAGTTAAATGTAAACTTAGATGGTCACCTTTCCTTCTGAAATCCTGGTATTTAACTATGTATGTAAGGAACATAGTAACAAATGAGTAGCCATGGTACTAATATGAGGACAAAGCAAAATTACCAATTTCAGAAATATCTAGGGCTCTGGGCCTGAATCTTTGATTTCCCATATGGGTCTTAAAAATGTATGCATAATTGGCTTCTAACTGTGCATGCTCTAGGAACATATTCAAGAATCAACTAGAGATATTTTTTTTCAGACACTGACTAAATATATATTCACTTGTCAGCAAAAAGATACATCATTCTGATACTCTTAAGCAGAAAGAAAAAAAAGAAAAGGAGCCTTCTTCCAGCCAAGTGAGGTTGTAGTGTATTAAAAAAGTCACATAGTCTCACTTTCATACGGGAGCGAAGGGGAAAAGAGAGGGGGATTCTTGCGATGTTTAAGCACCCTTTGGACACAGGACTAATCAATGTAACTTCTGCCTCTTACTCGAGACCTACATTTTATTAATACACATCAAGGTCTTTACTAAAGTTAAATAGCTATGCCATTCAGGCTCAGTTTCGGTGGAAAAAAAAATTGTTCTTTATGGACAAAGAAAAACAAATTATTCAAAATGAAAAATAATGGTGAGATTTTACTATTCTCAGAAATTATGCAAAAAACAAAACAAAACCCAAAGCGTGTGTGTGTGTGTATCCGGGTGATTTTGAAGGAAAGAAAGACCCCACAAATTAGTAATAAATTAGTATAGAAGATAACGATCAAAAAATCTTATTAACTGGTTCAACTGACATAAATTCGAGTAGTCTATAAATGTTGCTGCAAGCATCAAAAATAGAATTGTCATTGGCCACCAATTTGATTTTTAAAGAAAGTTGTTCTTTCCCTTGTGTTCATTTTGGATAAATGCAATATGCCTTAATACTTCCTTCTTTAATTCAGTACACGTGAAGTCTTGCAACCGTTTATTTATCAGGTATGTTTCAGAAACTAAGATTAAAGTCTCCAGCTGATTTAGTAGCTGAGGCATTACTCATCAGAATATCTGATTACTGGCATATAAAGCAATGGAACAGACTAAACATGAAACATTGCATCTCCCAATACGTGTATTTTAATTACTACTAGTCAAACAAATATCAAGATGGCTTTATATTCAAAATTTATTGCATGATCATGAGAGCAAAAATCCACAATACTGATCAAAACATTGTCATCACTGCATCTATGGCAGCACCTAAGTTTTCCTTTAAATTTCTGTGTGCCTCTCTCTTAACGGCTATGGGTCTCACAGTCCTCATTTAAAACAAATGCAATGGTTGTGTTGAGGCACCCTGGCAGAAAAAACACAGGAAAAAACAAAACCAGTTGCAGAGGTGCGACACCGACCTCCTTCTTCCCTAGTCAAACTCTGTCCACATGAAAGCCCTGGTTTCCGAGAGTTGTAACCCTTTAACTGTTAATACTCTAAAAACATAGCTGTACTCATATAAGAAGCTGTCTTTAAGAAGGTAGCTGATCTATAATTTTGCCTTTTCCTTTCAATAGCTTTAGGCCGGATTTCCTTATTCCTAGTAATTGGCTCTAATATACAATCTTAAAACATAAGATAGTAAATCATTAAGACATGATTTTTCTGTTCAGACCACTCTTTCTTAATTACCGTGCAGTCTGAAAATATGAGACTATCAGAGTAGTAGTTTCATTTGAACAAGGCTGTGAGTGGATTAGGGCTTCAGAATTTCCTTATGCCGCAGTAAAATTCCCTCTCCCTTTTTAGCTGAAAGCCCCGAGCAGCTGTGAACACCTCATGCTTTCTGGAGGCTTGGCTCCCCTAACGCAGCCCGGTCATCTCACGAATCCACTGGTCAAATGAATTTCAATGACCGGTAATCAAAATGTTCCTGAAAGCCTGCAGCGTGGAGGTTGTGGTGGTTGTAGCATTTGTGCACTTGTGGCAAGGAAGCGCTGCGTTTCTGACCGCCTTGGTTCTCGATCTCACCCGCGTGAGATATGGGTGACACCATACTCCAGGCATATTTACGGACCCCGCTGGAGAAAGGGTTAGGAGCGGTGGAGACAACAGCTAGAAACTCCAACGCCACAACGCGATTACAGTATGTTTTCCTTTCCTTGCTCTTTCAACTCACAGTAAATTTCATTCCACCTCTTAGAAATCATCATTCTTTCCCCCTTTTTATTTCAAAATGGTTGCATATTTTTCATTCACGAAAAGGTTAAAGGCGTTTCCCCATCGCAGGAGGGATTATCTTACCAGAGGATTCTGGGACTGCAGATGTATACTGCGGCAAAATCCTAAATTCATCGGCAAAAAAAAAATCATTTCCAAACCCCAGCTGCTAAAAATAATAGAATTATAGTAAATCATTGATAAGATTAAAACATAAAGCCATTTTTACGTTCCAAAGTGCTCTAAAACATGAGTCTTTTCTCTTAATTCATTTCTTAAATAATGCAAATTTTAAAGTAGCTTTTCTATCCCAAGCACGCAGCGCCATGAAATCGATAATTTTTGATCTTTTGGTTAGTAGGCAACATGGTGAGCTATTGCAGTGACTGCAGGCAGCAGACATGTTCTTGTCAGCTAAAAATTTTCATATTGTTTTTGAGTCCATGGAGATTTGCGGATGGGATACAGCCAGTTATAGCTTCAGCTTGCACTTTGCTGGGGGGATGTAAACCAGCAGTTTTAGATGCGCCTATAGATATAGATATATGTTTTAAAAACAAGAAGCATTACTGGATTTTAAACAAAAAATTATGTAAAAAGAATGGCTGGTGTGATTATAATCGCATCATGCAGGGTCCACGGTTTCCATTTAGTGAAATTTCGCAGAGGGCAACTTCTTAAGAACATCCCTGCTGTGCAGAGTGAAAAGCATGAACAAACCAAAGACAGAATTCATCTGTGTTTATATTTTACAGACAATGAAAAACCTACTCTTTGTATGCCTTTTTTTCCACCTTATTATTTCACGAAAACTGCAGCATTTTCCCCGCCCCCACCCGAACACTCACCACCCCAGCACTGCGGTGTTCGGTCTTTCTTTCTTTCTTTCTTTTTTCCCATCTCTTCTTCTTTTTTGCTTTCACAAATTCTGCACGCGCCATCTTTGTCCATTGTTACTCTTTTCTAATTTCTCTTGCCCATTCTCTTTCAAATCAGCTAATAAACAGAAGGCTAAATGCCTGATCAATGCTTATGTGTTATATTCTCTCCATCTTTTTTCTTTCTGAGAAATAAAATTTTAAAAAAAACCCAAACCAACACCCCACGCCCCAAAATTTCTCTATTACCATAACCTGTTGTATACAGTGGTGATAAAAAACATTATTAACATAATAGCAACAGCTGCAGCCTAAATAGAAGCTATGAGATAATAAATGTGCTACAACAAATTAATTTGCTGCAGGTGCTTGTGCTCTGAACTGCGTAACCCAAGCCATTTCAAGTCTGAATACAATTATTATTCCCCCCACATGCTAAAACAAAGTGCAGAGCAAAATGTCCTGTTATTATAAATATCTTGTCCTGTCCCCCGAACATTTTTACCATCAGCAAAGAGTGGAAGAAAGGGTTTTAAAACCTTGGTAGAAAGCTGTGGCATTTAAAAATATTTAACGAGGCTTCAAGTCATGTCCAGGCTTGAAGAGATAATGTTTGTTTAGACATTAATTTGCACCTATTGTCTCTTAACCAGAGCTCTATAGGTAAGGATTACATACGTGCAATTGGCAAGGCAGGGGCTGTAAACATCTCATTAGTAACAGATGCATATTTGTGTATGTTGGCTCTTCCATTTACTTCATTGCAGAGAAAAAAAAAATCTCTTTGCAATTTGACTTGTATAATGAGCAGTGAACTAAGCAGGGATTTTTACTGTTTTTTTTTTTTTTTTCTTCTGGTAATCGTAGTGTTTATAGAAGCCAGTTACTAGTTACCTTACAGCCATGTACCAGTAGCGTGTTGCAGCATTCTTCAGACTGTGAAGATGGGAAGTTAGATCAAGCCAAGTGGTCTCTTTTCATTTGGGCACTGTGTTGTAAAAATTAACCACGTGCTTCTTTCTTTATCTTCTCCCCCCCCTTTATTTTTTTACTATCCACAGACCTAATTGTCTGAAAGTGGGTGAAAAGACAAAATTAGGGGCTCAGCTATGCTGACTTTACTAGCTTTTCTCATTGCCACAGCACACGCACCGCTTTTTTTTTTTCTTGTTTTCTTTGCGAATGTGATTAGAGAACTTGTGTGTTTTAAAAGATTGATTATTCTCGCAGAGTAACCTTGAAACGTTCTTTCTACGATCGTGAGAAAAAGTACCGTGCGTATCCTAAGAGAGCTGATCCAACTAATGCCTCCTAAAGCAGGACGCTTCTCCCCGGGGCTTCGGCGCGGCGTTGTGGCGCTCGGAGGAGCCCGACGGAGCCCCGGTGCCGGAGCGGGGCAGGCGCGGTGCCGCCCGGGCCGGGCGTGCTGATGCAGAAACGCGCTGCAACCCCGCAGCAGCGCTGAGGAGCGCCGGCTCACATGAGGCGGCCTGGGGAGGTCAATGGGATTACCCGTGAGCAAGTGTGACGTTACACAACTCATCCCTAAACTAGAATTTGCATGTCTCAAATCCCTTTTGCCCAATGAAGAAAACGTATAATCAGTTAAGCAGAGGTGTATATACCACGCCAGTGAAAATGGTTCCAGTTTTAAGGCGGCTTTTGTATCAAACTCCTGTTTCGTTTTCTGCAGCTTCTTCATGTCTACTCCAGAGATCTGATTTTTAAGTTATTCGTTGGGCTCAGCTTCCATCTATGTCCATAGCAATTTTCTCAAAGTAACAACCGGGATATGAATTCCTAAAATTGAGGCATTCACCTCCATAATAGCTCATGTTAATGTGTCTCCCAGTCATCATCCAAGCAAGTAAATAGTATATAATTTCTGCATATGAAGCACAGGGTGAAAATGCACTTTTGCAAACTTCCTTGCAGGTGTTTCCACAGCCCAGTCAGTGTCTCCTTTCTCCTAAGTACAGGTGGTGCCACAAATGAGTGGTGCTTTGGGCTCTTTTCCTCAGATTCCTGGTGTTTTGCTTTTAAGAGTCAGAGTGCTATTCATGTTCTCAAAGGATGTCCGTATTTTGCTGGTAGGTGATTTCAGTGGGGGAATTGGATCAATATTTCATAATTTGTGCATCCATCTAACTGCTTCATGCTGCTGGAAGTACCCAAGTGCCTGGCTGAGGTTATCAGGGCCACATCACACAGGGTAGGAAAATACAAATCAAAACTGGAGATCTGAAGCAGGACTGAAGGACAGGTTTACAGGTTATTTAGGCAGCTAATGGAGTACTCCATACCCTTCCTCACTCCTGCTAGCAGGTGCTTTTGCGAATTTGCTGTATGCCAAGTAAAATGCCTTGCTTGGCATTCAGCAGGAAAACTCAGAAACTGTGGTTGACCCAGGCCTACCCAGCAGAAATGCAAGTGTTGGACAACAGCAACTTTGCACAACAAAACACTACATGGTGGAAATCATGGCTGGCTTCGTTAAGAAAGCACATGCAACCTGATGAATTAAATGGAAGGGGAGAGAAGGTACAACAAGCTATTTCTTTTCCGTCATAAACCACTCTTCCCTCAGCAAAGAACAAAAATGAAGAAGAGGAGAAATGCAGGTAGTTAAGTGTAGGACAACTTGTACAATGCAGGTAATGTGACTGTCAAATTTGTACTGCTGTATGAATGACTGTAACAAAGTAGAGATTATTTTTTGTTCATGAGCTAATGTGACTCAAGATTAAGCTTTACTGTGGATGTTGAGTGTGAGCCTAATCCTTGCTGGTGCTGACCACACAATCAAGAGAGCATTTGTTCAGAGTTAAGGGATGCCAGCAGTATCCTTGTTAAAAACTAACAAACAAACAAGCCCCAAACTGAGCAATTGCATTAGTGCTTTATTATATCTGGTAATATCTGCCCTCCTGCATGATTATAAATTACTTTTTTTTTATTTACCTCTTCTAAGTTTCTGCAGCCTATGCTTATGCAGGTTCCATTTCTACAAGCATATTCTTTAGCACTAGAAATGTGAACATGAATGCATGAGTCTGAAGCTTTTTCCTGGGCTATACTCATCTGCAGATCCCCTGTTCACTGTTTGGGCTTGTACAATAATGTTTTGTTATTGTTTTGTGTCAATATTTGCTACTGAGCTGGCTCTGTCTTTTTTTCTTCCACCCACCTTTCTCCCTGTGCACTGCCAGAGAAGTGTGATTTGAATGAAGCCTTTCCCAGACATATTGCCACTACAGCAGCATCTCTGGCTATCGTTTGTCAGGCAACATCCACAGGGCTGTACGGGAGACAGCATGTGGAGGTACTGCTGTGTGTGCCCAGGGGTCCCTGCAGCCCGTCCTGAGCCAGCTCACTCGCCAGTCCACTCGCTGTGCCACATCTCTGGCCACAGGTGCTCTATGGCTGGAGGGTTTTGAGCTGAGACATGGCTTTACAATTTCGGAGCTCTTCTTTCGCCCTTCTGCAGGGCTGGACGAGTCAGGCTCTCTTTCTTTGCATCAGATTTCCTCTAGTACAGAGGGATGGCTTGGAAGGTGTCTTTGGGTGAAGCTTTCAGCTCTGGGCAACAAAACCTCTAGAGTAGGAGTGGGGAAAGGGCTCTGCCAACTTTGCCAACAGATTTACTTATCCCTGGTGCATGTGAAATCCTGTGGGACAGAGACAAAGGTTCTATGGCTTCTGAGAAGCCCTAAGTCAAAAGGCTGGGTTAGTAGTTATTTCCTCCTCATAAGCTTCTTCCTTTGTCTTCCCAGTCTTGCTCTGTTTGCCACTGCCTTTCTCAACCATCAGGTTCTTGCTCCCATTTAGAAGCCACATAATTTCTCAAATTATTATTTTTTTGAAGTTGGTTAATACCACTGCACAGTGGAGCCATTTTGGCACATAAACAACATGGTGAGGCTTCCTGATGTGGTGCGCGCTACCCAGAGACTCAAATATGGCTGAGCCTGGGCTGTGGAAAGAAGAAGGAGCTGATCAGGAGGTCTGTTGTGGGAGAGATCCACAGTGTGAATGGGAAAACCCAACGGAGGGGGGAACATCAGCTGCCAGCACATCTCCTTTGAAGATCTCTAACTCCAGGGAGGATCAGGTTGCCAGCAAACTCTCTCTCACCAAAATATCCGGCCTCTAGGAAAAGGAAAGTTGAACACAAATCGCCAAGGGGCTTTTGTAGTCAGCCCCTCACCCTGTGAGTCTCACCCTGCCACTGCCACCCTGGAAGGTCCTTTAACAGGGCAATAGTCCCTTTTAAGGCTCTGCTGTAGCTGGACTGAGGGGCAGGGGCACATTCCCCATTCCTGTAACGCACTAACTGGCTTGTTGCATTTACGATCCAAAGCATTTTTTGATGGTGCTGGAAATAGCCAGCACCTGAGGATTTCTTTGCTCTCAAACCTATTTCTTTCTAACAAATTTTCACACCAGGTGACTAGCAAATTACACCCATGTGTTGTTTTGTAAACTCTTGGGTTGCATAATTCAGTAAGTGACTGTACAAATTCTATCGTCTAAGACAGGAGAGGGTATGATGTTCTAAACAGGTGAAAATGGGTGAAAAAGAATAAAAGCTATGATTTTTTGGCATGAATTTTCAAAACAATGGAGGCTTGAGCAAGAAAAAAGAAGAGAAGTTTTTGGTGTGGGCACAGATAAATATGAGTTTCACGTTTTTGAAAAGTACAGATGATCTGTCATTATTTGAAATTCATATCTGGTCCTGTGCAAAAAGTGCAAAAACTGATGCTGACTTTTAGGAATGTCCCTCAAGACCTTTATACACCCACATTCTGTTGCTTTCCCTTTCATCCTCTTGTCAGTCAATACTTAACCCTTTTGGATTCTGACCTTTTGGTAGTGTGAGGGCTCGGTGTGGAGCTGATCAGATAGTTAAAAGGATATTCTTGCATATTTTTTCAAATCAAAGCACCACACTTGATTTACTGTGATTTGTGAGTTACATTATTACAAATACACAGGAGCTTGTTCACTGAGGCACTAAGTCTCTCAAAGTCTTCCCTAATTTGCTTCACAAAGCTCTATTTATTTGAAAATTCATCCCATATATTTATTTTTTTATTTTTCTTGAACATTGAGTCAGATGTTTAAAAAGCACCCTCTATCAAATCAGCAAATATAGTAGTTTCCATGTGATTTGTGTGCTCATTAAGTTCCCCTAAACAGAACAAACTGATTACAAGGCTTGTGAGTAAGATAATATAATTATCTAATATAATTTTAAAAAACCTTCTAACTCAAAGGGTAATAAATGTGTAAAATAGTGACTAAACAAAAATATTTAACCATCTCTTCACATCTAAAACATTTCTTAGCATGTAACAGTTTCAGGCTCATAGTACTATCCTTGACTGTTGCCTAGTTTCAGAAGTATAAGGAAATTGTTACGGAAAAGGTGACAATAATATGTCTTGTTGGAACTGAGAAACAAAATGAAGCAGCTGTACATCAGAGAGAAAATCTGAACCAAGAGACTGGTAATGAGTGTGGCAAGTATTTTTTCTTGCTTATGGGTGGAAAAGACAGCGAAGTCTCTGTTTGAAGACAAAGCACATAGTAATGTGATCATAAAAATCTCCTAATGGGGACTATGTGATGTTCCGTAAATGTATTCCTTTCAATACATCTACACACAGTCTTTCAAGGTTGCCTGAAACGGTACCGGGGATATGATAGCATCGGCATGGCTGGATGTGCACAGAGCTCATACTCCTGTTTTGTTATTATTGCTATTATTTGTGCTGTTATTATTTAATACCTGTATTGCAGCAGCTTCTCAGAAGCTCAGATAAAAAACATCACCCCATTTTTGAAAGGCAGCGTGCAGACATTGCCAAGGCACTGTCCGTGCTCTGAAAAGCTTGCAATTGATGGAAGCGAGTGACATTCAGAGGGTGGGGAGGCGAGTACAATAATTATGGGTGGGGCTGGTAGAATTACCTGTTATTAAGGGCTTGCCTGACACTTCCCATTTTAAGACCTGTTTTTGGTGGTTTGTAACTGCTTAGTAAACTTTAACCCTTTGTCTTTCACTAGACTTCTGACCTTGGCTGCCAGTGCAGCTCAGTCATTATTAACAGGCTGATTTATTTCATTTAGGCTGGGGAGATGGCAGAGTTGGGGCTGACAGAGGAAGCAGCAGCTTTAAAAAAATTTTGTCATTATGCCTGTCACTGTTTATCTGCAAGAAGGACTCAAATATTATAATGTCACTGTTTCCCTCTATTCCCCCAGCTGTCTGTCTGCATCCTTCTCTGAGCTCTTGGCTTAGATTTGTCTTTCTGTACTACATTTGTACAGTACCTTACTCAGCCAAGTGCTGGTCCACGACTGCTACACCTATGAGCAACAGAAGTCCCAAGAAATATTCTGGTTTAGCACAGAACAAATGCTATTGGGAAGCAGCGAAATACTCCCTGTACAAAAATCCTTCACGGTCTCTTCCTTTATTGATTGTGACTCTAAAATAACTTACTTTTCCCCTCACACTTACGGTGCTGGAAATGTTTAATATTCAAATATGTGTGCCTTTTCTTGTCAACAACAGCTCCTTTTAGTAAATGTTTTTTCTAAAAATAAAGAGGCTGTTTTTTAGGCTCTGTTTCAGCAGAGACATGGTGCTGTTGGGGGATCAAGCTGAGCAAAAGCTTATTCCTTCTACCTGTATTTTTGGAATCAGCACAGAGAGGAAGGGAATGAGCCACTGAGTTCATATTTCCACTGGAAGTGCAAAACAGAGGACCAAGATTCATTAAGATTGTTAAACAAAGTCAATATGGCCTTTCTCTTTGTATTTTGCTTCCTTCAATTGATTTGAAATTGGACTAAGCAGCAAACATTGTGTTCAGGACTTGTGAATTTCTTCAGCAAAGGTCAATATTTTCAACTGTGAGGGGATCATTGTTTCAATAGTGATTTTTGTGTTATGTATAAAGCCTCACAGGCCATTTCATTAACTTCTTTTATAGTCAGAATTTTTCACCCCCTCTTAACTAAAGAGTTGACAAAATCTGATGTGATTTGGTCTTTTAGAAGAAATGTGAATGTTACTGGATTTTTGTTACACCAAGTTTTTAACGTTGTGCTTTCCATAGTTGAAGCCCAATCCTGCAAACTTTCAGGTTGTGTTTCAGGTTCTTTTCCTTTGCTTTTAAATTTAATTATGAACAATTTTGTTCCCCTGTGAACATCTTTGACATTTGCAGGAATTGTCCCTGCATTTAAAACCAAGTCAATAATGCAAAAGTTTGTAGGCTGAATGTTTGAAGCTGCTCCTCTTGGGATTAGAGATGTTTTCCTAAATGCAGGCCTCTGTTCTCTCCTTGTAACCTGGTTATGGACCATGTAATCTATGGCACACTTTTAGAGTGTAATCATACGGAAAAGTCCTCGACCAAAAAAAGCAACCAAACTACACTAGAGTTCAACAAGCCAGAAATGTGCTTTGAAATCTGAGTGTGGGCAGACCCACAGGAGCAGGCAGTGCATCATGAGAGGGCAAGTTTCTGTTGATTTTTAAAAACAAACAAACAAAACCCAAAAGAAACCACTACACCCTCTAACAAATCTGATTCTACCTAAGAACTTTAACTGGTTGTGACTTGTGATTAATTTATTCTTTCCTTGTTGGGTACCCTCTATTAGCTTCCAGTGATTAAGCAAAATACAGCCCTTCTACCTTAGTCTTTTAAAGGCAGCCCCATCCTTGCTCACAGGTCTGCCAGCTGAAAAGGCGAAATTGACTGGTTTTCATTTTTTGGACCATACTTTTCATACATGCACATGCACAAAACTCCTGCAGGGGTCAATGGGAGTATGTTATGCAGGGATTGAGGAGAGAATACACCCTGGCTTGCTGGTATTTTTCTTAGGATCAAGTGGAGATGCGGTCTTTGCTGACACCATGCCAGGCACATGCCAGCTGCTATAAGTACATAGAATCATAGAATTGTTTAGGTTGGAAAAGATAGTAATGAACCTATTTCTATTCAAAAGAGCTTATTGCTAATAATTTCTGTCAGCTTCTAACCACTGGTGTGTGTTTTTAAAATCAGATGTTTACGAGAAGTTGAGGGTTATTTTTACTTCGATGTTTAAATGCAGTGCTAGTGGCCATCAGCTCCATCTGACTCATCCAGCCCAGAAACCAGTTTATGCCCTTTTCTAATGATAAAAGCCAAAGTAAAAGATAAAATAAAGCATATTTTCCTGAACAGCTTGATTTTTTTCCTCCTAACTGGAATTAATGTAAAAACATTTCACAGTAAGACACATGATCTGCAAAGAGCTGGGCTGAAAACATTTGGGCTCTAGTTGTGTGCTGCTGGGAGGGGACACTCAAATGGTGAGTGAACCTGCTAGGAGTCACAAGCCAAGTTCTTTAGGAACCACCAACCCTACAGTGGTGATCTCACCATCCAATGCAAAGAGGCATATTTGAAGAGACGTATTTTGCCAAAGTATCTCCCTAGAGTCCTTCCAGTGAGATGCAGTAACTACAGGTGTGGTGGAAGGTCCTGTAAATGTCCCTGGGAGCATTAGACCATCTCAGACAAACTCTGTGCTACAGCACTTTTTTTAAAATTTAAGAATAAGAAGGAAAATAAGGGAAAATAAATGCATGGCTGGTAACATGTATCTGTATCACAAAGTAGGCATCCAAGTTGGCTCAGACCATCGGAGGGCCCTGAGGGCTAAATTGTTCATAAAAACCAAAACTTACCAGGAGCTGGTCTTTCCTCCATGGCAAGGCTGAGTGGGATGGAAGAACCTGAATTTCTTGCTCCTTCTTTGTGTGGCTAGACAGGTCTTCACCAGCAATTGCATTTCTTTCATGAGCTTGAAACCCACACTAACATTTTAAAATAACAAGCAATAACTGTGTAAGCTTCCAAGCTTTCCAAAAGCCTATTTATAGCTTCATGAACTCATATACAGACAACTAAAGATCTATATATGCTGACATCCCCAGCTGATTTTATTAGGCGAGCGTCTGTTGGATCCCCAGCCTCAATGATGCTTCCCATTCTAGAGGGACCCTCAGACAGGTCCATGTTTGCACTCCTGCTCTCATCCAAAAAATATTTGCAAAGTACATGTCTTTGTTCAAGTGGGAAGTGCCAGATTTAATTCTGGTCTGCATAAAGGAAGAAAGCTGTCTTGATTCCTCCATTCAGGTCTGCCTGAAATCCTTATCATGCCCAGTAATGCAGTATCACATGGGAGTTGAATTCCTTTGTCACCTCACCTAGCATAGTCTATGACTGTCATCTGAAACATCCACTTAGAAAGAAAGTCAGCAAAAACATTTCTGATGCTCCTGCAGGGGTGCTCCCTCTAAATCAAATTTTCTGAAAGGGAGGGGAAAAAAGGAAAAATCAGAGAAGGCTTCATCAAATTGTAGACTAGGAGGCCCAAGATATTGCTATGCTTAGCACATCTGATACTCTTGTAAGAGGAATCTAATCTCAAATTAAAAAATTGGTAGGGCCAGGGAACCTAGCAAAATCATTGGGAGGTTCTTCTAGTAGTCAAACATCAGCACTTCTAAAGTCTAGTCTGAACTTGCCCAGTTTCCACTTGCAGCTTCTGGGTGGTGTTACACCTCCATCTCCTGTACCACACAGCCCAGTATGATGTTTTGTTCTTACAGGCTGATCAAACCCAATCCTTCATTTTCCCAGTGATAAAGTGTTGGCCTTTTACTACATGAGGCAAATTTTCTGCACCTACTCTGCTTTACAGCTTACTAACACCCTTCTAGCCCACAGACACCAGGATGGGGTGAACTGGCTGCATCTAGACTGTGTCTGAAATACAAGGTGGTGTGGTGGGCTAAGGCTGTTTGGCTTGTTCACCAAACTCACACATCCATGTGGCAGCCTCTGGGACACCACAGCATGGAAGGCTGGTTTTCCTCGCTGGGAGCCCATATTCTGGCAGCCCTCAAGTACCCTTGGACATCCCAGGAGACAACCTCCATATCCCAAAGTTCTCTCACCCGTGTGTTAAAGACTTGGTCTTTTGGCTGCTACAAGTCCTCCGGGATTGGGTATTCTCCGTGATCAGGCTGTCTTTGCTTTCCAGGACAGAGTCATATTCTATAATGACCTACTATGGTCACAGCTGCTTTGCATCTTTGTATTGGGGTGGATTAGAAAGTGTGCTGTTTGCTTACTAAGAAATCCCGCATCGGTGACCTCTCTTCTTTCTTCACCCCCAGTCTTTGTGTCATCTGCCAAATTTCTTAGCAAGGAATTTTTTTTTTCCCTGGGTCACTGATAAAAATGCAAAGTAAATCAGCTGTTTTTGTTGGCAGAAAGGGCCCATGGGACTGTCCCTTGCAACTTGTGGGTTCTCAAAAAAAAAGGGTTTCTTATTATATCAACCTCAAACTTCCCCCAAAGGTAAACTGCCTAGGAAATGACTCCTATCAGTATCCCACTGGTATTCCAGAGCACAGCTCTACTGCACAGGGAGAAGAGATTTACGCATATTGAATTCACTGTTACTACTTTGACAAATAGTGTAATCCCTCAGAGCTAGTTCCTGCATAATCACTTCTCTATGTTTTTACTGACCTTAGCAACAGAACTAGAGATAAGAATAGTTGAGAAGATGGAAGGCAGCTTACCAGACCCTTCTTTGCTCTGGGCTGAAACAGACTGCCTGGAAACTGTTAAAAGATGTGCTCCAACTTCCAGTGTTTTCTTCAGTTTTGCAGTGACAAGGACACCCTTTTAAGGGTTTGGGTTAAAAGAGGGATGTGTTTTGAAGGTATGCAAAAGGAAGAAAGTGTGTTTTTATTTTGTCTAACAGTCTGAACAGATATCTCTCTGTGTGTTTTAATCATGGTACAGACAGAACTGCTTCTGTGATGCTTTCATGCATCAATTTCTATTCAGAGGGAGTCAGGCAGGGCTGCAACCCCAAACAGACGGAATAAGTTTAATGATTAACTGAAATGGGAGGCAACATGATCTGGTTTAAGACATTTTAATGCCTTATCTTCAAGAGCTTGAATTAAGGTTGTGATGACTCCATGTTGCCTGCTTGTTTTGATTAAGCATTTTGCAGAACTGTGTTCAGGTTGTGATTACACATCTGCAAGTATCTGTGACTTTTGCTCCCCAGCAGGTTCTCAAGAAACATATGTCTTAGTGTATTCAAGTGCCATCAAACCAAAGTTTGCAGAACTAATTATTCTTTATTTCCCTGAGTCCTTCTCCTCTTACTTCTTTCAAATATAAGATTTTCATTTGTCTGGATTTCTGAATTCTCAGAAACAGCAAAGTCAAAGAGTTGAGGTCTGTGTTTTCCTCTAAAGGTGAGGGTTGCCTGAGAGATCACATAGTGAAATTTTAGCTAATGAAACAGGGATAATGTCAAATGCATTTCGTGTCTGTCTCTGAGATGAATATAATGGAGTTGATTGAAGGATCTGCAGATGGTAAGGGCCATTCATGTGTTAGCAATATGGATTCTGCGTGCTGCTGTGTCTTCAGACTTAAAACGCTGTTGTAAAAGCATTTGTAACGTTTTCAAGGGTTACAGCACGAAGAAATCTGAGCAATTGCATTTACCAGAGTCTGTCAACATGTTATCTGGAAACAAGAACTGGGTTCTCAGATCAGATCTATTTATTTATTAGCAGAGCACATTATATGCCCATACTATATACAGGGCACACAGACCTTTTCTGCTAAAAATGAGATCCAGTCACAACACACACTTCATTTTTTATGCTCCAGCAAGTGTGCACCAGCATGCAATTTTAAGACTTTGAGAGAGGAATGAAAGCTGAATAACATGTTTAACTTGACATCAGTTTTTCAAATGTCCGTATGTGCTTCTACCCAGCACTTACTGTGTCTGTTTCAATACCTAAATGCTGGCAGACAGGGAGAAAAAATTGGGCCATCTTGTGATCCCCATAAAAAACCCCACAACATACTGCTGGTTCACACTCTTCAGAGACCACCCAGTATCTCCAGGGCTGTCATATACTACAGCTGTTATTTTGTGCAACATATATGCCATTGCATTAAGACTGAGTAAAACTGAACAGAAATTGTTGAAGACCACACACAAGGATACAATATATTGTTTTGTTTATTAGCTGAAAGAGATCCCAGCCTGAAGAAACATTAAAATTTTTTTTCCAGTGGTTTGTCCATGATTTGTACTCCACTGAAGTTCTACAATAATTTAATTCGTTATAAGCAATGTCATTTTATCAGTAGCATGCCACATGTACTGCCTGCGCATTTTCTTAAAGTCTAATTAACCTTCAATATCGTATGGGTTAGTTAGTGTTGAAGGCTCGAGTGTTGGGGTTGTTTTAGCTTATGTTTTCTTTTAACACCAACCTTTTCAAATTCCCTCCTAGATAATGGGATATGACTTTTAAATGGAAGATATAGCTTTCAAAATGATTCAACATAATGAGAGATAAAACAACTGAGGAACTGAAAAAGCAAATAGTGCCTCTGACTTAAAAGGAAAACAACTATCAGTGCCCCTAGCAATTGTCTAATTTGGAGACATTTGAAAAAGACAGGTCTTAAGAGAAAAAAAAACCCTTAAACTGAACATCACTGCTTCAGAGTTGTGAATTTCATCTGGCATGAATTAAGAAGGGTGCAGATAAACAGTATCTGATGTAAAGCTTCACAGCATGGAGTTAACCCACCAGCAAATTTCAGCAGGAGGAATGATCTCAGGCTGGACCAACACTCTGTGTGGCAGCTATAGTCCCACATTACCAATCTGATCGTGATGAATTGTCTTGTACAGGGAGAAGAATGATTCTGACTGCAAAAGAAAGCTGGGGTGTGCCCGGCTCTGAGTTGCTGTGCTCTGGCCACATCAGCTCCCGAGTTAAAACAACTCAGAAACACCCACAGCTCCTATGGCATTGTCTGAGCTCTATCCTAAGCTGTTGCACTTTCAAAAAGGCCTGGAGGATCCAGACTGAGGCTGTGATGGACGTTTGTCATTCTCTGGAGTCATCACTGGGATCTGAAAGCAAGATCTACTTTTAGGTTAGAGTAGGGTGGGGAGATCACTTAATAAAGAGAGCAGCCTTCAGCATGTGCCAGAAGTAGGTAGGATCTCTGCATTGTTTTGACCACTCTCCAGATTTTATCTACAGTATTAAGTGCTGTTTGCTTACCACTGCCCTTCCCCCTCCCACCCTCCCCATCCCACCTCTTTTTTTAAGGAAAGAAGTCTGGATCTTCTGGCAGCAGAAATACCTGGAAACTATTTCCTTAGCATACTCCAAAGGCTCAGATAACAGAAGACAAATATAAGAAACACAATTTTATTTATTTGGAGGTTTTAATCTTATGCATTTAAAGCAAATTTCCTGATGTTTTGAAAACTCAGTCATGATCTGTGAAGGCTCAGGGTTGCCAATATTATTAGCATACCCGCTGAGGAGTTTCAGCTGATAAAGTTGTGAGTGGTGTGCTCTCTGGTGTGCTCTCTCAAGGGAAAGTCAGGCTCGGGAGATGAGGTTTGACTTCATTTGCTCCATGTGACCTTAGACTGCTGCTTAAAACAGTCTGCTCTTTGTTTCTCCAGCTGTCAAATGAAGATAATGATTCTTACCCATTCTTAGGACAGCACTTTGAAATTTATAAATGAAAATATTATTTATATTCAAGAGGTTCCCAGACAAGGAAAATGAATGATTTCCATAAATGCCATATATTTCTTCCTTGCATCATTCCAGTCTGGAATGTCATGTCTAGTTTCTGGCACTCACACACACTGAAGCCTGTGTGAGAGACAAGTACTTCTAATGATTTTATACATACACAGTCCCTCTCTATAGCAGGCCTTCATATGTAATTTTCTGTATATACACATATATGTGTGTGTATGTGTGTGTGTGTGTAATGGACTTGAACGAACACAGAACACCACTTGAAATGAATGTGAACCATTTCACGTTCATGGGGCTGACTGCCTTTGTAGGGTTCAGATGGCAAAGCTGATAAATATTTTGTGTGATTTTAAAAGACCAAAAACTTTATCAGTCTGTTGCCTAGCAAAATATATACATTAAAAATATTACCAACTAAAGAGATGATGTAATGTTTGTCACAGGAGGATGACAATGCACTTACCTACTTCAATATTAAACTAAGGTCCAGTCTGCATAATTTTGGTTTCTAAATAGTGGTGAAAAATCCCAGTGGGCCTCTCTGAAACGGCCATCAGCTGCCCAGGGAGCTCCAGGGAAAAGCTCTTTCTTTTTCAAGATCAGACCTTTGCACTGGGCAAGTGCCTCTATGGGAGTCTAATAGCCAAGATAACAACAGATCTGTTGCCACCTGCAACATGACAACTGCACCTCCTTCCCCAGCCAGGGGACCACAGGGTGGAAGCTCACACCTGCCTTGTGCTTAAGTTAGCTCTGCTGTTGTGTGTGGGCTGGACAAGAGTAATGGGAGAAGTGTACTGCTGCTAAATACACCAGGTGGGGAGCCGAAGCAACTCACATCCCCGATCCGTAATTTATAACAAAGTCTGCACAGCGTGGAGAACCAATTGCTTGAAATCGATAGAGGTTTAATGATCTATGAAGGTAAAGCAAACCATTCTGCCAAAAAGCAGAAGGTACTAGCAAAGCCCTCTGAGTGCTGGGGGAGAGAGGGCTTTCTGGGGAGGTGATGACCTCCTGCAGTGGGTGCACTGGGGCTGCCGGGGCTCCATGCAGGAGCCCTCTTTGACCAACACCTGCAGTCTTTGCTGAGTGCCTGCAGAGTCACAGAGTGGCAGCTCTGCCTGCCAGAGGACCTGAACTTTTTTCCTGACTGAAGTGGTGATGATCCACCTCCTGATGGAAGTCCTGGGCCTGGATAAGGAGGAAGAGGCTTTGTGAAGAGGGCGTGGCAGGGAAACTCTGAAAACAACAGTTACAGGGAGATTTTAGCAGACTTAAACTCTGCACAGAACGATCTAAACACCATTTCTAGCAGATCCAAATAGTCTCCCCAACACTGCAATTAGAGACTGCAGCTTAGGACTGCTGACTGATTTCTTGTTTACACTGTGTAATGTTTCACTGCTCCAGCCAGGCAGAGGTGAGACTGTAAGATATTTAGCACTGGAGTCATTATGAGGCCCTGAGGTGTACTCCAGGAATTATCTGGGCTTTGGCCAAATACTACATTAGACAGTGGGGCATATTTATTACTATTGTAATAAATATGTACTACTGTCTTGTAACACCCTATCTCTTGTGAAGGTTTCTAGGTCAGCGCAAGTAGAAAGGGACAGACCCACTAAGCCATCCAGTCCATCTCCTGTCCAGGGCAGGATTGCTCTCTTGAGTGCAATCACATGTGCTCTGCAAGCACAGTTTTAAATGTATCAAGAGATGCATCATTTAATTCATGAGAGTAATCAATACCCTAAAAGACCTGTCAATAAATTTTCTTTCTTTTTTTTTTTCATTTTTTTATTACAAATATCATCCTGTTGCAAGTTATGCCCACTGGTGTTACTAACCCTTTTGACATACACAGATGTCTATTGGAACTTCCCCCGTTCATTGCTTAGCCAATACTTACACCTTTAGGGCCAGACTTTTACACACTTGCCCATAATATTTTGCTTTGTAAGTAGGCCTGTTAAAATGTAGGGGAAAAGGATGGAATAAAAATTAAAGTGCCACTCCATGGGAATAAAAGGTGCCCCAATCCACCCCTAAACTATTTTAATCTTTCCATAAAGTCAGCCCAGACAATCCCTTAGACACTATTGTTGCTCTCCACTGAACCTGCCCTTTTAGATGCTAATAAGGTACCCAGGAGTGAATTTAGTATTCCTAGTGTGGTCACACCAAAGCCATATGGAGTAGAATCTTTTCTTCCCTTTTCTAGGAGGTGATGTCTTTGAATTTGCAGCCAAAAATTTCCCTTTCTCTTTTTTTGCTCAGTCACATTTAATACACTCTCTGCTATCACCCTCAGGCTTCTTTCAGCATTACTTTCCTCATTTTCCCTTCTGAGGAATAACTGAGTTTTGGATTATTTTCCCTAGATGTCTATGCTCAAATTGCTTCAAGTTGAGAGTCCTTCTGTTATTTTCTTGCCATAGGTCCTATCATATGTCATCAGCTATTAAGTACAATTCTGAATGTGGATTATAAGTTACGGATTTCATTTTCATTGATTTTCCAGGGGGAGGAAGGAATTTAAAATTACCAATATGTCTGATTTTAAATTCCACCTCTCATCAGCAGCAGAAATAATGGCAATTTTATTCATTACAGCTTAATGTACAATATGTTATTTAAGATCAAATATTTTTACAAATATACAGCTGAGAAATTGAAAATCTTCTCATTAGTGATGCAGAAAGTAAATACTTCAAACTTTTATTCATAGCCAAATGAGAATTAGAAGAAGGCATATTTAGGGTGTACAATAATTAAGTTTCAAGGAAAACAAGTATGGGAGTACTCTTTAAGATGGGTGTAAGATTGACTGGGAGAAAACTGTAATTTAGTAATTACAATTCATTCTCAACTCAGAATGCTATATTTGGCTATGTTATATGTAAAATTATTTTAAACTAAATTTGCCACTGATGTAAACTGAAAAATTAATCAAATTGAGCTATACATTCTCTAATGGGTGAACCAATTTTGTCCTGCTCTTGAAAAAGTTAAAATAATGTACAGAGATGCTGTCAGTTACAAAAGTGCTGCAGAAAAAGGAAGTGTCTGTTACACATGGAAAAATTCTCCACTCAGTTGAACCTAGAGGGAAAATTCATTAACGTTGTCCTTGTGAAGTTGAACACAGTTTTTGCTTTGCCTGGGTATATTGAAACACAAATAATCCACATTTCAGCTCCGTTTTAGAAAGCAGAGGAGTTCCTCTACTTCAGATTAGTTCATCAGATTGGATTGCATTTTCTAATGTAATCAAACTGATACGTGTTCTAAGTTCCTAGACAAAGGCATTACATGAAGATGGAAGGGTGTAAATTCACTCGAAAGAGGCTACAGAATTAACTGTGTATTAGCAGACAAACCACACTGTGACTGTTTATAATCTCTGCACATCGCTGGGTATGGAGCATTACCCAGTATCAAGAATCAAATATATGCGTGTGGCAGGGGAAAAAAAATAGCTAGAAAAAGTGTGGGATGTTTGAAATGGTTAATTGATGCCAGTTCTTCTTGAGCATTTTGTGAAATAAACATTTATACTTTAGTGGATGTTAATTGCTTGGCATTCCTATGCAGAAATAACTAAAATAAATCCAGAGTTTACAGGGAAATGGCACAGTTACACTTAGATCACACTAGACCTTGGTAAATTTTTGGTGCAAACTTTTTCGCCAAAATGTGTGGGTTTGTGTGAAATGATTTTAAACTGCCAGTCTTCATGGGTCTTTTTCTTCTACAGTAAGCAAAACTGATACAATATCCGAATGCTTCCAGAAGTGGCTCTTCAAAAAGTTGATTCAAGTCCAAATGTTCTTCTATAGCCATAGTGTAAGGAGAGAGTTGGGCATAAATTTTCTCAAAACAGGTCTGTGAAACTTCATCAGCTTTAACAGGGGATCTCCAGAGAGCAATTTTGTCTCCATGACATGAAGACCCATCCCTTTCTTCTTCAACTTTAGCTGTTGCTAAAGTTGGTATTCCCCCGACAGACAGAGAGATTTGGTTGTAAGAGTTCTCACTATTCCAAATAAATCTACTTTCTGGGTTGATCCAGCTCATCTCACACCCCCATCTTTACAAAAGCTGAAGACAAAACATGTAAGATTTTCTCAGACTTGGTTTCCTTTGTCTTAAGAGTCTTCAGCATTTCATGAGGTATCCCTGTATCCTCAGCCAAGTGCTCTGCTGGGGTCCACTCTACAATGACAGTGTTGTGTTTGAGAGGACCTGGTGTGACCTTGGCACAACCAAATCCATTCAAATCTGGTTGCCTGCCTGGAAAAGTTGATGAGGAAGTAGCTCTGCATCTTTGCATTCTCATGTAAGTTTCATTTCCAGAGTTGTGGTGATAATGGGAACATCTTCAAAATCTCTGCTGAAACCAAGGCAGACATTACATCCATTCCAGGCCCAAGCGGGGTGTTAAGGGGAGAGTTGCTCCCTTGCCCCAGCTACCCTGGGCAGGTGTCCTTTGTGACTGCATTGGGAACCACCACGGGGGGGTGGAGGCACCTCAGAGGCCGTAGAGGGGCACACAAGCGGCTGTTGTCTGCAGCACTTTGGACACTGTCATTTATCTTTCTTCCAGGCATACTTGAGATGTGCTGAAAATTGTTGACTATCCACAGGTATTTTATTCTAATATTCCCACCAAAGGTCTTCCTCCTTTCCTAGATTGTTCTGTTGAGGAGGCCTCGCACAGATGTCTGGGTGAAGACTTAAACAAGACCCAGTTTCAAAACTGAATTTAGTTTTCTTTTTCTGTAAGCACAGCCAGAGTCTGAGATGATGATACAGCTCCAAAAATTGCAGTTCCTGACTTAATTAGCTCACATGACTTGAGATATGTAACACTGACCATTACAGAAAGCCTGATAACAAAGGGTAATGATACAGAACAAACACTTTAAATTAACACAAGCTATGCAGGAAGAGATTCACTAGGATGCTGTGTCTCAGTTTTAAGGAAATTCTCCCAGAGATGGGAGGTACTAAAGTCTGTCCTTTAATTTGCCCTGCTTTGTCTGATTCTTCCTCTTTCATATGCTAACTTCCATTCCTTTCCAGGAATATAGACAATTTTGCATATGCAAAACATTTGGAAAAGTATCCAAACCTTTTGATATTTATCCAGACCAGATCTGACACAGAAGTTTCCAAGCAGTGATAGACTTAGTAACCAATACAGCTAGGTAATAATGAACAAGAATAGTTAAAAAATATATTACAATAACAATGCTTTAATAATACAATAAAAGTCCCAACTTGAGCTGGGAAAATGGAAATAACACTTAAAATCCAAATGTGGGTTCTGTAATAAGAATCATCTATGCCACTCTTTAGTAATGGCTCCTGAAAGTAGGGCAGCATCCAAAACTCTGTAGAACTTTGTCTGAGTCCGCATTTTTTAAAGCAATTGGCAGAAGTCTCCTGGAAGGGCAAGCCTTGGGCTTGGAAATATGGGTGAGCGCTACCATCAACGTCGTGGATGGGTGAGCATGGGAGAAAGGCCTGATAGGAACTGACACATCTGGAATGCAGGGATTTTGGGTAGAACAGCAGCAGTGGGTGGGACCTTGCAGAACAGGGATAGCAGCTTCTGGGTGCAATCTCCCCTGCTGGTGCAAGTTTGGCTGTGCCTTCAGCAGCTGGTGCTGTGGCTGGTAGCAGAGCTCTACTGGGAGCCCACAGGTGCTTGTTCACTGCTGTGGGCCGGGCTGGGTACCCAGCTGGGAGGAGTGGGAGTCACTTGCTGGGTGCTGCAGTAGGGCCGACAAACACACTTGCATTTATTTATCTGAGTGGCAGCGGCTGGGAGTACAGCACAGAACTCTTACATCTGCCTTTCACGTGTATTTGTTCCCCTACATAAGAAGGGGGCTTTGGAATCAATTGCCCCTCTGGGACAGAAGTAATAGTGGGTTACTGTGCCCACCCCTCTGCCACGCCAGGCTGTGCCTCATTGTCTATTCAGTTCAAGCCACCAAGCAGGGAGGGTTCACACTCAGGTGCCAGACTGTGCAGTGGCTAAATTATAATGGCTGAGGCTCAGATACCAGCTCCCTCCTGTCGACTTTGTTGTCAGGTGATGGTAGCCTGGCAGATGGGTGGTAACAAACAGCTGGAAGGTAATAACAACATTTACTCAATGAATGAGAATGAGAACCCTATTTTATTTAAGGTTACTCTCTGCTGGCATCAATACAGTGCTGTAAGGCAGTGAATCCTGCACTGGTTTCAGACCTGGTCTGGGGAAGAGGAGCTTGCACAGTCCATACTGGAATATCATTGGGGTTTAACACCTTGGTTGCATGGGGCAACTTACATTTTGAGGGCCCTGAATCTCATCAACTGCATTCTTCATTTTTCTCATCATCCCATCTACCTTGAGGTCATGAGTTACTCAAAATGTCAGCTGAAAAAAAGGAATATCAAGATTTAGTTCACCAGTTAAAAGAAATTAGTGAAAGGCTTTTTGATCTACCAAAATTTTTTGAGTCATGTGTAAGACCTGTTAGATGAGTACATCTCTCTGGCCACTTTGTCTGCCAATACTTTGACCTTGAAAAATGTAGTAGTGCAAAGGGTTTTAAGCACATGCTCAAATTTCAAGATGGTCCAAGGGAGCTAAGAAAATGCTTATGTTGAAAGAAAATGTTGCTGTAAATACACGGTCTGGCATCATTCTACAGCTTCAGCTTTATTCACACAGTGTGATGGGAGGCAGAATGAGTTTGTCCTTCTGCTGCGTTCATGAGGAAAGACTTAATTTTGAAAATACGGTGGTAGCAGCGTGGATGGAGTCCTGAGGTTACCCAGAGACAGGTACAAACAAATTGAGTGCATTGCAAATAATTTCTGTGACAATCGATTGCGCCTCAGAGTGGAAGACTTTGTTAGTAAAAGACATGGAAGCTGGCAGTAAGAGAAAATAGCTATACATGCATATATGTATATACAGTACAGCCATGAGCCGCATAATTTGTAGCCTGATGTTTGGGAAGGTTGGGATGTTCATCTCAGAGACTTTGGACTGACTCCTTGGCATATCAATGCAGCCTGTTCCCTGATATTGTGTCAGTCCTGTTTGGCCATCTCTTGAGTTTAGGCCCAGAGAATACTTAGGGATAGACCACAAACTTACAGGGACAGGATGTGGTTTTCTGCTCATGGAGAAGAAGCCAAGCTATTTTATATCCACAGGCATAGCTTTCATGAAACTTTAGGAATCCCTTTGGGAGGAATGAGAGAGAAAGAAAAAAATCAGATAGGTAACTTGGTTTTAGAGAGGCCTTCTTTCCTAGCTACACCACCTACTGCCTCCTCCGCCACCAGTGCCATGGTAGTGCCACCAGAGAAGAAGGTTTTGTGCAAGTTTAATGCTGCCCACACTTTTCCAGCAAGCAAAGTGTTTTTTCTGGCTGCATGGTAAATAAAGATTGGAAGTATACCCGGCAAAGATGTCTGTATCTCCAGGAAGATTATTTGTGAGCCTGCAACAGATCTTCATTTTGACGAGACTCTGTAAATTTAAGTGGGTAAGTACTGAAGTACTGAAATATTCTATTTTCCCCAGTAACACAAGTCAGTTAAAATGATTCAGTGTGTTTGTCTTCCTTTAACCAGCTGCAAGCTTCAAGAAGAAAACAACTGATATTCCTCTGGATGCAAAATCACACCATGTAATTTAGTGGCTAAATACTGATGTGTGCTTATTAGATTAGGAACCTATTTCTTGCTTTTTTTTTTTTTTTTTTACCATCATATCTACAGGCATCCAGAATCTTCCTTGGCATTTCTCCACTTTGTGCAACTAGCTGAATCAGGCAGGGGTGAAGTTGCCCCATGCACATTTCTATTAGGTTGGCAAAAGCACCCTAAGCAACCACTCTTTTTTTTCCTGGCTTGTTTTTCATTCCCTTCCTGAGCTGACCTTATGGAGACGTCTGTTTAAGTGAACCTGAGCCAACGAAACACCAGGCAACAGACTGAAAATCTTGGTTTAATTGAGTCATCATGCCAAGCGCACGGGAAGCCTGGTGACACTGACAGAGTGCTGTGCAGTGGTTTGGAGGGCTGGCTGCTTCACCAGATCCCGACAGGCTGGGCCCAGATGAATTCACTGGCCCTGGGGTTCAGAGCCACCCTGTATCGAGCAAGAGGGTGCAGAGGTTCTGCTGTGTGAGAGGCATCCAGTCATCTGCCACATCATGCATCCCACAGCCCTGTGACTGCTCAGAGGCAACAGCTGTGTGCCCGGGAAGCAGAAATTTTCCAAGAAAGAGTAGTACCCCCTGCCTGAAACTGAGTGTGTGTTTGGGACAGGGGCAGTAGGTTCCCATTAAATGAGAGCCTGTATCACTCAAACGCAGAGCTTGGCAAATCTCCAGGGGCAGAGCCTCAGAAGTTACAAACCAAACTCTGCCAGAGCCATGGGGGAGCTTTTTGAGAAAGCAGTGAACAATCAGGCCCAAATCCCAGGAAGACTGTTATCCCCTCTGGAGGCAAACCAAAGAAAATGTTCACACCAGCTCTTCTGCATAAAAACAGAGTTTTGGTGTTATTCCACTGCCAGTGTAGTCGGTTGCCTGGCTGGAAAAGTTGATGAAGGAGGAGCTCTGCATCTTTGCATTTTCATGTAAGTTTTGTTTCCAGAGTTGTGGTGTTTAATGGGAACATCTTCAAAATCTTTGCTGAAACCAAGGACCATATAGGCAGAAATTAAGCACAGCTGTGCCTAGTAAACAGTATTTAATAAGACTCCATGAAGTGGGATCTTTTTATGTGATGCTGCAGTCATGCATGGGACTCATTTGGAGAACAAGATGCAAGCCATGTGTGGCTGCCCAGCACTCACTGTTGACATGGCAGTTTTTGTGATCTCCTGTACATTCCTGATATTTCTTTTCCTTGCCTTAGGCTTCTCCCATTTGTTCACTACATATGCAAACATAGCCTCCTAGACCAAAGTGCTGTCTCTCCTGGTTACTGGCAATTTTGCCAATGACTATTGTGGGACTGAGATTTAATAATAGCTGCATGAAATATTTTCATGCCTGGCATATAAAATAATTTCATACTCTGTAGACTCTCCTGCTTTGATATATTGGAAAATGAGCAACATTTACCATCTCTGACAATTAAGAGTGCCACATTTTCTAGGTATGGTCTAGAGTGAGCATGCAGGCTATAATTAAAAAAACTCCATGATGCACTGATCACCAAAGAGGCATTTGTTTATTCTGCCTACAGTGCAAGTTGGCCATTACAATATAGGTCTATCTATAATTACATTAATATAAATAAAGCTGGAGTGTCTGTGCTTTACCCAGCTGAGGGCTACACTTGAGTTTTAGCAGAGCCAGAGGGATGAATCTAATTTGTTTAACAGATCAGTCAGATTGCAACTGCCCTTGTGAAACAAAGGGGATAACCAGAGAGGCCAAAAAGAACCAGCCACCTACGGACTCAGATCAAATGGGACCTTCAGCGTGGGGCCCGGCAGAGCACTGATGACACCCGCACTTCAAAGGCAGCCCACAGAAGAAAAGTGAGCCCATGACCTTTGGTTCTTCACAACAAACAAAGAAGATCAAGAGGTGGCTGTTGGGCTTTCTTAACTCCATTTGTTATTATACTAGGAATATGCAAGCCATTAGGTCCTGCACTGGTTGGATTTGCCATTTATCTGTTTTGTCTAGAATCCCTCCTGAAGGAATCATTCTGGATTTAGAGTTTCTCACCTATTCAGAAGGGCTAGGTGTGCGTGGGAAGGGCTGCCTTGGTAGGGCACACGCATTCAGCAGCAGTGCAGCTCTGGACCTGTGCACAAGTGAAACAAGTTGGGCCAGTAGAGCACAGCCCTGCTGGCACGTCTGGCCCTGGAGCATCAGGCATGGATGCAGGCTGGCTCTCCGACCGGTTTCACGTCCCCAGTGGACATTGCTGAGTCAATAGAGCTCTGCTGGGTGGACCTGGCCAAAGTCATTTTGCTGTTCTCCTGGAAGGCATTTGAGTTACACAGCCAATGACAAAACCAAAAAAAAGCAGCAAATATAAACACTCTGATTAAGAAATCCTGTTCCTATATTTGCTGCACTGGCCTACATGCGTCTCTGTGACACCACAATAATGCCAGTTCTCTGATGTCCACTGAGTATTTTGAGGAACAGAAGTGGTAAGGCTCAAGATTTTAATGCAAGTATAAGAGAAAAGAAATCTATAAATATGTCTGAACTCAAAAATTATAAACTATAACTGAAAAAATAGGCAAAAGACTATTGCAATTTTTCTCCTCTGACATCTTTAACAATACCAGGGGAGAACAGCTTTACCACATGCTGGGGCCGTCCGTGCTGTGGGCACCAATCCAGACCTCAACTGTACATCAGTTTTGTTCTGACCTAGGTGGGGTGCCAGTTCTGCCTGTCTGCAGGACAGGCTATATTTCTATTTGCAGTGCCATCATCCTTGCTCACCCACTGCTCTTGCTCCTGATCTTCCGCTTTGCCTTCAGCTTTGCAACTCCTGCAGTACCCCAGCCCTGGGCAGGGGTTGGTCCTGGAGAACTCACTCCATTAGCAGTAATGCAGTGAGGAAAACACAAGGAAGAAGGATATTCAGAGCCTGAGTCAGCATATGCTTCTCTTGCTTTGTCCATTGCACAAACCAATGCTGAAGGATGATGCAGGGGTAGGACTGAGCGCTCAGCAAGGACAGGGTGGTAGGGCTGCTGAGGATACAGCCCAGCAAAGAAATCCAGAGGAAGCTGCAGCCTCAGCTCTCTCAGGGAGGAGGATATCAGGGCACACAGTCACGACAACCAGGAGTGCTGCTTGTTTCCGTATGAGCAGCCAGTTTTGGGGCCAGTTTTCTCATAGTTTTTCCTATGGCAATAGCAGCAAATGCATCCTGAGTGCCAAGGAGCTGCAGCATTAGTTGCTGTCTCTTTCTTGATGAAAATACTAATGTGTGACCTTCATACTGTGGAGGAATTGGCAATTTTAAATCATTACTGGGGAAAAACATGGCAAAGATTAACTTGTCTCACCGTAGTGCTGGTGTTTCATGCAGCAGAGAAGGAAGAAAAGGCTTGACACCACACTGAATCCACTTTTGTCTTAGCAGGGTACTGGCTGCATCTGTTTGAAAGGCTTGTATTGTATCACTTCTCTTTGTTATCAGGTTTCCCATGGTGGCCAGTGTTACATATCTTACATTGTTTGAGCTAATTAAGCCAGGGAATCAGGGAAAGCACATTTCCGGCGGGGATTTATTGCCAAAAGATATTTCAGCTGAAGGGGGAAAAAAGGAAATCTCCCTTTATGTCCAGCATTCCTGAGCTGTTTCATAATATTCAGCGTTCAGTTTCATGGAAATAAACTGACAATAGTGTCAAGAACTTTGAACTTGAGCAGTTTTCCTCTGTTTTGTTGAATTTAAAATCACCGTAAAGAAAACTAGGGATCTGTGTGGCCACAAAAATAAAAATACTTGAATCGCCTCGGTTGGAAACATGTTTGTTAATAATTTACAGACAAATGACTGTTTGCTCCCCCGGTGCTTTGTGCCAAAAAATAGAATATTATTTGCACCTGCTTTTATGCCTCTTTACTGGAGAAGTGCGAGTGGCAGAGTTTTACATCTTCACTGGTATCCATTTGTAGGACGCCAGCAGAGGCAGGGGGACCTGGCTCCCTCCTGCCTGTGCCCAGCATTGAAGGGGTGCTCAGAGCACCTGGCAGTAGGAGGGCTGAGCCCTGCCTACGTGCCTGGCACACAGAGCTGAAGCACCTTTTACAGCACTGTCAGCTGCCCAGCAAAATGCTGCCCATGGGGCAGAGCCTGGGCTGCAGCGTGGTTGTCAGCCCAGGAGAAAGGGGAAGCTCTGCTCTTACGTATGGGATGTTGTACACAGGTTCATTGTTAGGAGATCCTGTGTGTGAACAAAGCCCTGCTTTTCTTCCAGATGGTATTAATAATCATTGTCAGTGGGACTGGTGATGATCACAGTTTGTTCATTTTCACAAGTAAGTCTAAAAGGCTTTGCTGAAAGAAGTGAGGATGATGATCCTCTGCCTGCCAAGGTACACCAACAGCAACTGGGGATCGCTATGGATTATTAAAAGCATACAGTGTTTTGGATGAGAAGGTCCTATTTTCAGTCCAATGCTGCTTTCGTTAAGCTTCGTTAAGCTTTGGCTGGTCAGCAGGTCTTCTGAAGCATGGTTTGTTGGCTGTTTTGTTTGGTTGGTTTGGTTCTGGTTTTTTGTTTGTTTTGTTGTTGTTGTTGTTGGGATTTGTTTGTTTGGGTGTTTGTTTTTTTTTTTTATATTGGTAGTTTCAGCTGAAACATTTCAGCTCTCCCAAACCTAATGAAAAAAAGGATTTTCACCTATGGGAAAAGAAAAAGCTGACAACTTTATCTTTAGAAAGCATTGGCAGTGTCCCTCATTTGAAGCAGGAACTGAAAGTCTAGTACCATTATATTGTCAGTGAAAGAAAATTTACTTTAGATTTCCTAAAATTTGATTTCTAGCATTTTCTAATTTGCACATGCTCATCACAGAGGAGAGTATTTTAGCCAAACTCCCCTTATACTTGGCCTGCAATGAGCAGGCTAGAATGTGACCTGTCATTGCAGCCAGTTAATCCTTTAGGTCAAGTGAGAAGAGTCTTGAATAGAAGAGATTCCAACTACTGATAGCACATATAGGTGTCAGTGAAGCTGAAGATAACACTTCAGTCTCTCCTAAAATTTTTAAACAGGAAATGACATGCCAAAACTGTTAAAATGATTGTGTTGCAATTGAAAAATCAGACTCAAAGTCAAATAGAAAGAATTTCACAATTAAGGTTTTCTTCATAATCCCACACCAGTCCCTTTGAGAAAATTTTATTATTATGATCCATCTTTAATTAAATGATGATGCTAATTTTTTTCCCTATGTCCCCATGCTCATGTTGTGCAGAGGGTGCCTGTGCTGTTAAAATTAATGAAGACTGTATTGTAAAGAAAGTCCTTGGCTGTAGGGTCCTCACCCCAAGTGCTCCTGCAGCTGGAAAACAAAAATGTGCAGCCCATGAGGCAGCAGGTTACAAGAAGGGAGAGGATTACATAGTGTCTTAGGAGTCTGACTATGGGATGGCACATTTGTTCTTGCCACTGCATCTGGATGTGGTGCTGACTAAGTCACTTAGAGCAGGTTTTACACTCGTGGATGTTAAATCCAAAGCTGTCACTTCCGAGGTGCCTACTTTTGCTCTTTCCAGGCAAGACATTGGGCAAGCAGCACTGAGAGAGAGGATCCTCACTAGCAGGCCAGAGCTCAGTGCTGCTTCCCTATGTTTTTTCCTGAAAGCAAAGGACCTGGACCAAAGTGCAGAGCACGTCGATACCAAGCTCGCATTCAGATAAGTGGGACACGTGTAGCATGCTTTGGTGGGGAGAAACCTGCTCTGGTGCATGCAATAAACCTTGGGAGGGAAGGAGGTGGGGAAAAGGTGGCGTGGAGCTTGCTGCAGAGTTTCCTTCTACTGTTGCACTGATCACACGGATAGGCCCTTCGATTGACCTGCTGAGCTCATGGAAAATAGAAGGAAAACCCTCTGAAAATACCCCTGGAGGTCAGAAGGATTATGAGTGCTATGCAAGCATCACAAAGTCTGAAATTGGGCCTCTAAAAAAGCATCTCTGAGCTGATCATCTTCTCTCACCTCTTTTCCACTATGAGGAAAGACAAAGCAAGAGCAAGAGGATAGAGGGAAAGAACGCTGAATATTTTCTTTGTTCCACAGAAGCTCAGGTGCTGAAATTGTTGTAAATTTTCTTATGTGCAAAAAGGGGCACCTAATGTTTTTGGGCTGTTTCTCCCCTTGATCTCCAGTCCCCAATCCTAGTATATTGGAGTCCACTGAGATTCCAGTGACAGGTGCTGGACACTTGCAGAATGAGCAGCAAAGGCAGTAATGCTGCTTTCTCTCAGCAGCATGAGAGTGAGCAAGAAAATAGGGTCCTTATTGACTCTCCATTGTGGCCATCTGAGTGCCCAGAACAGAGCAATCTCCTGGGCTGAGAGCAGACAAGGAGCAGCAGCAGCAGCAGCAGCGCAGCGTTTTCCTGAGGCCATGGATTGAGAAGGAGCTGCTGCAGCCTTAATAGATGCTGCAACAGCCATGGCAAATGTGACCTGCTCTATTATCGAATTGTGTGGTGTTGTTTTGCTTTTCCTTTAATATTGGTAATTATGCAATTTCTAGACAACTTCCCTGTCATAACCAGGGCAGCAATGCTGACAAAACAAGCTTTAAATAAGCACTTGTCAAAGTAACAGCTATTTTTGCTTGCCCTATTTAGCACTGTGTTTAAGGTCTACAGTGGAAATCTCAGACAATTTTAAATACATGGTGCAGTTACTTTATCACTGCATCACACTGTTCAAAATCTCTAAAGCCTGGAAAACAAAAGTGTTTTGACAGCACCTTTTGGTGATTCCTGCCTTCATGGGAAGGTCAAAGCTTTTGCCAGACCTTCTTGAGCACGGAAAAGCTTAGGGTATGTGAGCCCTTCTTTCAGGCTCTAAGGATTTATTGGGCAGAGAAGATTCAATATCCTGCTTTTTCCCCATTTCTGAGACCTCTAGAAGGTGCTCTAGAGGAAAAGAAAGAACAAAACCAACACCCTGTCTGAAGCAATGGACTCCAGGCGCCTCAGGCATAAGGCTGCCTTGTTTGCCCAATGCTGGAGCAGAGGGCAGAGGCACAAACTCAGCACACAGCAGTGGTTTCTTAGTCAAGGTGCTGTGAAGGGGCATCTGCAAGGCCCCTCCAGCCATGCAGCAGAGTAGGGACGTGCACAACCCAAAATACATGGAAGCTCACACTTCAGGTAGGGACAGGGAGGTTAGATAGGCAGTGACACGAGTGTGACAGTCATGGAGGAGTGCTTCCTTTGGGAAGTAAAGTCACCAGCCAAGCACAAAAGGATTGCATAGTATCACATGGGAGCAATTGCATATTGGTTTATTTATGCTGTTCTCTATTTTTTGCCCCTCTGTCTCCAGACTATGGACTTCCTAGCCTGTATGTTCCTGGGAAGTTTGTAATGCATTTCCAGAGAGTTTCTGGAGCTCTGCTGGGACAGCAGCAACTGTTTCACACAGTTACCTTAAAAAAGCTTTGTGGAGGAGGAAAATGTTTAGAAAGTTCTTTTCTGCACTTACGAAGGGGGCAACAGGAGCAAAAACGTTTGGGGGTCCTGTATTTTGAGCAACACCCTTGCTTTCCTCTCATTCTCATTTCTACCGGCGGATGCCAGAGAGACAGCCAAAGCAAACATAACACATGGGAAATGGTCTTTAAACCCGAAACAAAAGAGGTTTTCTTTTATCAGCTGTTTCCTGTTGTCAAAAAAGAAATTATTCTTTAACAGTGCATTTATTAGTGCACTATGCATAGAAATACAGTAAATTCTTTAAATTTTTGAGCAGAATTAACTTTGTTAAAATAATAATCCTGGTATTAAAATCATATCTTCCATGTCTATTTATCCCCATTGGATTCCCTCTCTTCTCTGGTGCAGGGAGGAAAAGAAAAATAGTAACTTAGCAGGTTAGGCAAAAAATGCTTTAAATTATCGTAATTTAATGGCACCTGCCTTATTCCAGGGCGCCTGTTTTGCTTTGCTGCTGGAAGCATGCAGAGGGGCGGGTGCGGATGCAGGCTGACCCCGCGTTCCCAGAAATCCCGAGCTGCTTTGCTGTGCCTCTCTATCTCCCGACTCCTAAATGAGCTCCTGCGGCACCGGTCACCCACTGCTCCAGAGGGTGAGCTAAGAAGCCGAAAATAGCCTCTTTCCTGATAATGCAGGGCTCCGCTCATAAAGGCGGCGTTCTGGCATCCCAGATAAGATGTACACAGCCTCCTTTGGTTACGTTCGCAGCCTCCCGAGCCTTTCTCCGCCTGACAGAAGGGCTCACGCCGTGCTTTTCCTTATACGCTGGTGCCGCTGGAAGCGCCCCGCCAGGAGATGCTCTCGGTGGGGTCTGAGGGTCCGGGGCTGGGGCTGCCTTGCTGGGAGCGGCACCGACAGCAGTGACCAGGGCTGTGTTACGGAGCACTTCAGAGCTACGAGGGGCGGGCAGGCCCCGGGGGAAGGCAAGCATGTTTCCAAGCCGTGAGGTAGGGCCATGGGGAACACCTCCCGCTGCCCCACCTGCGGGCGCAGACTTTATGGCATCTGTGAGACAGGGAGAGAGCTTTGAGAAAAGGGAATAGTCCCCTAAAAGTGTGGGAATGATGGGCTCCCTGGGCTGATAATCCCTGGCCTAGGGAGGCAAACGTGATCTCTGAGATGTGATAGTCATGCTATCTGACAAGCATTAAGATGTATTCAACTTGGCTGAACTGCTGGCTGCAGACACATCACGAGCAGGTACTTGGAGCACTCATAGGGATGTATTTCCTAAGCAGAGCAGTGCTCCCCTGTGGCACCTGTATTTGTATTTATATGAAACCATTGATATTTGTGCATGGATGCCCTACCAAACACCACCAGCTGGGCAGGAGTGCTTCTGGTGCACTGGTGAGCCCCAGCTGGTTCGTTTCTGAACGAGAAATACAGAGTCTGATTATGCCAGTGTGTGATAAGTATATTCCAGAGCAGGGAAAAGGGTGGCCAGCTAGGATTAGACAATGTTTCCCTTCAATAATCAGTTCACTCCTGCACCCTGAGATTAGGTTCTCTGCCTCCAGAATCAGTGCTAATTAGGAGACACTTGGAAAAGTGGAATTTCCTGCTACTCTGGCAGCTCCTCCTCTTGCCCCTAGAACTTCTGCACTTTACCTGGCCACCTGTCCCCTCTTGTACCTTTATGGGAGAAAGAAGCCTGGAAGATGTGCTGTTGTGATCTCTGGGGAAACCTGCTGTAGCTGTGTGAAACACATCTCACCTGTGCTGCTTCAGCGCTCAGTTCTCAGGTCAGAAGCCGCCATGGCACCATCATGCAGTTAAAGTGCTGCAGAATATTCCGGACAGGATGAAGGTGCTTTAATGTATGCTGACGCCTGGTTTTTGGCCAAGGAGTTTAGCATATGTTTGCATATGTGATTTCAAATTCTAGTGTAAATAAGGCATAGATATGAGCTGATAGCTATGTTCTAGGATAAAAATATGACTAGAAATGCTGGTTGCTTTAAGATTTGATAGTCACGTAGTCTGGCAAGTGTGAACTTGGACACAGCCAATCTGCCTAAAATATTAGCAGCAGTTGTATCTCGAACAAACTCTTACTTTTGGAGTATTTGTACATAGTAAGCTATTTTTGTGGAACAACCTCCTCTTGGTTGTGAAAACCATGCACCCAAATCTGATTTTTAGAATGTGTTATCCTCCGGTTCCCATCAGAATAACCCAAGCTGAATGGTCTGCCAGAACTCACATAAGCCGTGCAAATTGCTTCCCTGCCTCATAGGATGGTCCATCCAAGGGTTTTTGCCTGAAACTTCAGCAGAGGTGGGTTGGGTCAGGGGAACACCAGTGTGATGTGTTTTGTGAGGGTAGGGGCAGGCTTAGCAGGGCCATGGGCACAGGTGCTGTGTTCATGGGGGTTGAACTAATTATAGGTGTGCCTACAACGTCCTGAATAAGCAGGCCTAAAAACCATTTTCTTCTTGTGAGTTTGTTCGGTTTGTTTTTGGTTCAGACAGGTTTCTATTTCTTTCTACTTGTATCAGCCTATGAGCACAAATAAGAGACAAAGTAAATGCTCTGCCATACCTGTCAGATGTGCATCTTGGATATTGTTTCTTTTGCTTTTTATTGATTTTCATTTCTTTCTCCTAGGATTTCTTTGGAAATGGGATCTTCTCAAATCCTGTGTGTGCTGTGCTTGGGAGGGAAGGGTTTTTCAGACGCTACCTCCAATGGGAACAGGTGGAGAAGGACTCAATATTTCTCTTCTACCTCCTTGTACCAGTGTTGTTCTGGCCAGCAAAGTTAATGGAAATTCCCATACCTGCAAGAAAAAGACCATGAATTTTTAACCAAAAGTTGAGTCTGTGGTTTCCTATGGCTCACATGGGCCCCACCAACCTGCAAACTTGTAATCTCAGTGCGTCTCACCAGCAGTATATGCAGGAAAGCTCATTGTGGGTACCATGCACCAACGACCAAGGAGAAGAGATGTTTTCAGCGCATCAGCTAAATAAAAGCTTTTCTGTTCCTTCCCTAACTCAGATCTGAAACTTTTTTCTTCTCCCTCTTGTGCCTGAAATCCTGTTGTCTTATCACAAGTAAAAAGGAAGCCACCTGTAAAGCAGTCATAGACCTTGTAAATATTATCTTAAATTTTTACCCAGGAGGCATGTCTTCAGATGCATGGACCTGTGTAAACCTCTGAGGGAACAGAAGGCCAAAGGTGGGACTGCGTCTTGACTTGAGATATTCAACACTTATTTCTCATACCTATCACTTCACAGCTCAGAGAGGAAATGCTAAGTAAAACTTCTGATTTTTTAATAAGGGAATGTCTAGACTCCATTCTTGCTAGTCTTGAATCAAATAATATTATATCAGCTGCTTGCTCTTGGCAGTAAAGTCCTCCCCTGAAACATGATATTTCTAGCTCTGCAACCTCTTAGAGAACAGCGGGCCACAAGTTATTGAACCAGCCCAGGTGTTATGGTTTTAACTGGGGATCCTTTCAATAGAACGAGAATGTGCCAGGATTTGTCGTTCCCCCAAGGAGCAAGATGTCAGAATAATGATCTGCTCAGGACTGCCCAGACTGGGATGGAGACCTCAGGAGACCTGTGAAGATGGAAAACAAGGGCTAGAATCTTTCTCCTTCCCTCTTGAGCTATTTTTTTCATTTCAAAGGCAGTTTTCTATCCTTTCTCAACTGGGGTTTAATGTCTGGTTTATAACAATTATTACTGTTATTCACATGAAACACTTTATTTCACATTTAAGACTGTGTAGCAATAGTGATTGAGAATTCATGTCTCCCAGGCATGGGGTAAATGAGTGCAAACAAAACTTCTCACCACTGCTGTTCAAAGATGAGGCCTTTTATTTATTTTCACAAGGGTGTCACGTTATTTTTCAGTGTCTTTTTCTTGTGAGGTTACTGTGTGCAAAATGCAGGGCTAAGATCAGCCCTAACACTGCAGTGAACTGGTGGATCAGCTGCCACAAAACAATTTTACTTAGCCAAAGTATATGTGCTACTGGCAGCATGTAAAGGATTGGTCTCTAGACTCCATTCTGAGCAAGGTCAGCCTGAGAAATGAACAGATTCTCCTTGTGTGTTAAATACTAATCAGAAAGAAGGGAAATAAATATTACAGCTCATCTCAGGCATGATATGCAAAATCTAACACAGGCAAAACCCTGAGGTCTCAATTCCTGAGCCATAGTGGGGAACTAATTGAGAAGCCTTGCAAGCTTGTCATACTTTCTTTCTGCCAGGCTGGCAATGTGGCACACGTGGTATAAGGCAGGGCAACCTGAAGACTCGGAGCTGATGGTCCCTGGTACTGAGGTGTGCAGCTGGTGGGTCCCTCCCCTGCAGCACAGCTCTGCTGTGCCTCCCAAAACACCCACTGAGCACCTCCACAGGGAAAAGGCAGCCCTGGGGCCCTGCTTCCTGCCCCCTTCCTCATCCGCACACCAGCGCTCCTGCAGACATTGTCATCAGCAGTTCCTTCTCCTTTCTGGGATGTGGCCGCCGGGAGGAAGCAAGGCAGGAACTGTGGCTCTCTCCCAGAAAATATTTTCCTTAGCTTTCCTTCCTTTCTGTAGTGGGATCTTTCCAGTCTAATGAGCCACCAAAAAAGGTGGCTGTTGAAAGCATAGGGGGAAAAAAAAACTAAAATAAAAAAGCATAGTATGTTAACTCTGGGGCCAAAAGTAAGTATTTTGTAATAGCTACCTAGGTTCCTCCAAGGGGCAAATATATGTTTTGCTGAAAAATCTTGTCTTTCTCTCCACTGTATTTACTGATCAGCCAAAAATTTCATGGATCTTAGACATGGACACTTGGCAAGAGGAAAGGTCAACTCACTTAGTGCTTTGTACAACCCATCTTGATTTCTTGATGACATCAGAAGAGGATGGTTATAGGTGGAAGCTTCTTCAAGCATACAGAAGATAGTACTGGAGGGGCGAGTCCTTTTCTTTCCAGCGATTGGTGATTTTTGCCAGAGGATGTATTGCTTGTGTCTCAGTCCCACGCTGTGGCTTTTTATTTTTAGTTTGGATGTTGGCTATTGGCAATCATGATTGCAGTCTCTTGGAGCACTGCTTCGGGTGACATTCATCTGGAGAATGTTGAAACATAGGGGAAAGAATTATAAGCAGCAGCTGCAAGACATTTTTCACCCCAAAGGATACAGAAAAAAGCCAGCACAACTTTGAACCATGAGAGTTCAGCTGAGGATAGGAGCCAACCCTTTCATCAAGCTAGCACAAATCCCACAGGCAGACAGATCTGTGCAGCGTGGTGATTTCTGAGTAGGGCTAGTCTTGATCTGCTATCTCAACAGTGGATTTGGACTGGGATCAACTCTCAGCTCCTGACAACAGGCCAGGTGTGTCTCCCCTGCCAAACTGCCCTCTGCAGCTGGAGCAGCACCATGGCCTCACAAAGTCATGGTGGCTCTCCTGGTCTCATAGCCTGGACTCAGCACAGATGGGAGCAGCCACATGCTCCCAAGGAGGAGTAGTGGAGCTTCAGTTGCGCCCAAAATTTTCTTTTTTCTGTTTCCATCCATGTCGACACTAATGGCAAGGAAGAGAGCTAGCCTGAGCTGTTCAGGAGTCTCCTCATATCAGGAGTATTCCTTCCTGGCAAATTGGATGTTAATTCTCTGCTGAACCACATGTATCCCACCATGACTCAAAATTAGCAGGGCACACTCCGTGTTGGGATTGAGAGGTGCCGCAAATATCCACTTATTTGAACTTAGCACTGGTGAATAGCTTAGGCTGGAAAGGACCTTCTCTTCCAGTTCTATCTTCAGAGTGAGATCAGGTCTGAACAGATTTTGTTGGGATGCAAGGGCTGTTGCTGACCTGACTGTGAGCTGTGGAGGGCACAGACTGGATACTGAGTGACAGGAACAGGATGTGTTCGGGTTCAGCCTTGAAGAATATGTGTTAATGTGGATACCACAGACTCTAGAAAAAGACATTGCCAAGCCTTTCCTGGCTCTTGCGTCATCATTAGTTTGTCTTTACCTGGCTACCATTTAAAGCATACCCACCAAAACTTTTCTGTTGTTGCTCAGGTTAAAGCCAAATAATGGAGGACCAAGCCATCCAATTGACCCACCACATCTCCCTGTTCTGCTGGGAGAGTTGAGACTTGCAGAGCAGGATCTGGGGCCACGTGCTCGGTGAAAAGGAAACCTGATGGAACCTGAGATGGCTGCAGCCCTCCCACCATACTTAGGAGTTTACAATTCAAGCTGGTGTTAAAAGATGAGTGTAGCTTAAAGGCTTTTCTTTTTTCTTTTCTTTACAGTTCAAGGATGTGTATAGCTAGCTAGTTAGTCAGCTATCCATCCAGCCATCCTAGGCTGTTATTTTTCACAAGACATCTGTATTTATACAAATACATACATACATCTGTCAATGTTTTTTGTAACCTTGCATTTATAGGATGCAAGACACCTCCCAAAGCTAAATTGGGCGTACTAACCAACTATACATTCAGAAACATTCATGGTACACATTAGAATATGCAGCAAGGCTTTTGCTATTTCTGCTGTTGAACGCCACGTTCAGTCCACATTAGTCTGATCACACTGTTTTGCACTCGCCCGTGGGCGTCCATGCTGCACACCCTTTGCTCTGAACTGCTGGAGGGTTCTTTTCCTCTCGTTGATATCAGCTGCAGGAGAGCCTGGTGTGCTGAGGTGAGTGAGGGAACTGTGGGCAAAGGCACAGAAGCTTTGCTGACGCTCTGGCAATCTCATCCCTGGCTCCCTTAGAGCAATCAGATCCCAGCTTGGGCTAAAGCACGGTTGTGCTAGCAAGCGCAGGTTCAAAGTGCAAATAAATACATGCTCGAGGGCTCCCTGTAGGGATGGAAGGTGAGCAAAAACAAAGGCAGAGACACGGTAAACATACCCAGCCTGTCTGGAAGGAAGAACAGGTTTGCATAGGATGGGGAGCTGGGAGAACATACGGTGCATTTTGAACTCTGGCAAGTTGTCTGATGCTTCTCACAGACAGAAAGCACGTATTTAATTGAGGTGGGAGGGAGGTTTGTATAGCCAATACTTGTTAAGTGTTTCGGCTTGGACGTAGCCTACATTAGTCGTCTCCAAGGCTTTCACCAAGGTATTGGAGGAAAACTGTGCTAATGTCACTGAATGAGAAACCACCACTCTCACATAAAACCTAGACTCTAACTCTTATGTGTTATCTGCACGTGTACACTTCCCCCCTCACCCTCTGCCTCTAATGTGCATATCTCTGGTCTCCTAACAGCAGGCACATGGCATCAAAAGGAGAGTGAACAAACTGGGATGAGTGATGCTGTTGTTGTGGGTAAACAAAAAACTTCCATGAGGTGAAGATGAATATTTTCAGTTTTCCCAGATGTATAGTCATTCAAAAAAGCACAAAAGAAGAGCAACGATTTGATATGAACGAGTTTTTCTATAGAGACAGATGGGTCTTGTTATACAATTCCCTTTCAAATGGAGGCTCCAGTGTGAGGACATTTTGGGACCCCAGGTCCTTTGACAGGGAAAGAGAGAGTTCCTGATCAGACCAGCAAGGACTCCCTCTTGCATTCAAGTGTTGACTGTGGAAAAGCAAAGTGAGTGAAGTTTTGTTTTGCTTGACTGAGCTTTACAGTGCCAGTTATTGTTTTGAAAAGTGAAGAGATACCTACTACATCTCCTGGGAAAGTGAGCAGCAGCTTGCTTTGGAAGAGACTGCTATTATGGTGAAGTTCTCAGCTTAGCTCTCTATTTTTGGCTTTATGTATTCACATCTGCACGAATTTCCCCTGCAATAACAGCTTTGTGATTAAATTGCTAGAATAAATGGTCTCAGAGCATCTGGGAATAGGCAGAAATGTAATTATTCATTTATTGATAGATAGTGATATAGATATTGATTTATATAGGATATTAAGTGCTCTGGAGCAGAGAAATGAAATATTACTAGTATTTTAAAAAAGGAATGTATTGCCACCTTGTTTTCTACTTTTAAGCACCTGTGGGGAGAATACTACTTTGCTAATGTCAGACCGTTTGAATGCTTTGAATTATTTAGGGATTTTCAGTATAGGCTGATGCAAGTGTAGAAGCCTGTCTGTGATAAGTTAAATTTGTTTAAAAACCTACATCCTCTTCCTTATGGTCCTTTATTGTTAGTCGCCTGTGGTTCTTGCCTAAAGGAAATACATCCAAGAGGAGAGTTCAGTTAAGAAATCTATCTGTCTGCCTGCCCGTGTATCTGTTTGTCTCTTTCTCTTCCACTCCACGAATGATATTACTATTGCTAGACATTACATTTTTATAATCTTTATTTCAAACCAGGCTCTCATAAGCATCGCATTCCAGGCGAAATATGCCATTATCCCTGTTGCAGTGGAGCACTAGCTTTATAAAGGCAAGGACGAGAAAATTCACTTAATACATGAGTGAGCTCCTGTGGAGCAGAAGCAATGAAGCCCAGGAAGGGACTCATCCGTGTGGGTTTCTGATGCCTAATAACAGCCGAGCTCTTACAGTCAGTCCTGCAGAGGATAAGCGAAGAGGGTCTCTCTTCTCTACTTAGTCCTTTATTTTCACAAACCCCGTAGGGATGAGATATTTCTGAAAAAACTCACCTCTCTGTCAATGTGCCTGAAAACAAAAGGCTTCAAGAGTTACCAGGGAAGACTCACGGAAGGGCACTCAGGCAGGCCGTGTGAGCCTAATTGGTGAAGGAAAGCACCCTAAAAGTGAATCCACAATCCTTGAACCCTGTGTGCAAGAGCAACTGTAGCACACCCTAGAGGAGAAGGAAGAGGAGGGCTGCCATGGCATGCACTTACCCCATCCCCTCTCCAAGGAGCAGCAGGACCAAAATCATGGATCTCCAGCCTATCTTCCCCTCATTACACTGTCCCCTCTGCTCATTCAGTAGCCTCACTAACCCTTTCCTCATCCTCCTCCAGATGTTCCCCTCCAGAGTGCTACCAGTAATTCAGAAATTAATGGTAATTCCTTCTGGCAGAGGTTTTCCCCCTTTAGTTCCTATTTTAGGAGTTTCCATATTTTTCCCAGATCTTCCATGGAGCACCAATGGTTCACCACAGAGCTTGCTCTGTTGGCAATCTTTTGCAAGGTTTTCTCTTATTTGTGGCTGCAAAACAAAATGCTTCTCATACTTATGTCCTCTGGTGATGAGTATGTTTCAAATACATCACTGATGCACTAGGATTTTTAAAGGGGCACATTTCTCTCCTCATAGCGTATTAGCATTGACAGATAGGGGTTGTCACTGCCCACCAACATGAGTGTGCCAGAGCTCTCCTCCTGCACAGCATTAATGTTCAGTAAGGCCTTCTTTTCATCACTTTTTCCTTCTCTTCAGACTTCCAATTAGAGTTGTTCAAACCTTTTTTTTTTCTTTTTTTTTTCTTTTTTTTTATTTTTTCAGGAAATGGGCTATCAAATACGTGCAGGTCTCAAAAACCAAAAGGTTTGCCTCTTATAGGCAGTGTTCACCATTTCTTAAGTGCAAAAGAAAATGTAGGGCCAGAGCCAAGATGAAGTGAGTGCCTCCCAGTTTGAGATAAGAATATATGCACAGCATAAATAACAGTTTTAAGGCCTGATCTGTGCTTCTATTCCCACCAGTGCTGTCACATCAGTGCTGACATATCTGGGGACAAACTGCTGCTCAGGTTGAAGACTGGTTTCATTTATCCCAACTCACCCAACCATCAGGCACATGGTCCAAGTTTTTCTGTGCCAGCCCAGTTGTAGTGACCAAAGTGGACCATACAAATGCCAGACAAAAAACATCTGCTTAAGCCTCTTCCATGAATATGCTTTGTTTTGAGACCATCAGCTATGCCTCTCTGCCCTTGAACTGAAGCAAGAGAATCATGACTGTAAGTTAAGCTCCAGCCACCCTAAGTTGATGAGCCTAAGTAAATGGGAAGCATTCAGCCCTTTGTACTGTTTTAAATAAATCTGCCTAACCCCATACCCTTGGGCACTATCTACATGAGAAATCTCCTTCACATCCCATGTGTGAAATGAGGGGGTAGTTTTGCCTGAGCTAAATAGTGTCCAGCTGCAGTGAGCTGAGAGAAGCAAAGCCTCACAGCACTTTAGGCCACCTCCCACCAGGTATGTGGTTTAAATTGGGATAAAGTGGCTGCTGAAAATCTCTTTCTCTTTGTTGAGGGAGCTTAGGTGGTTTCTCAAGCCTCTATTTCTTTGGCTAAAAATTGAATCCCACAGCCAGGAAGCCATACCCAGTGTTGCACAGGAATTCAGGCCCTAAATACTGAATGATCAAATAGTTAAGAGAATATGACCCTGAGCAGTTCATGAAGAAAACATGAACCCATGGAAATTCATCAAAACTGTCAAATTGGCAACTACAAACCAAAGAATTCGAGGCAATCTTGTGTCAATCACAGATCAGTTGTAACTGAGTTATAGGGCTACAGCAAGGCAGAAATTTCCTTGCTCCTATGTACAACCTTAATGTTTTTGCCACAGCTGATTCAGAAACAGCCATAAACACCATCAATTTCCCTAGTGTGTTAGCATAAATTAGGATGTATTAGCCTAGATGACTCCTAAGAATTGTCAGAATAAGATTTCTCTACATTTTATCACAAGACCTAATGCACACACACTGGAAATTTTGGCAAAACTTGAAAAGAAATTGCAGTGAAATACTCCTTCTAGGAATAAACAATGAAATAACTTTGGAATTCTGTTCAAAATGCTCTTGGTGCTTCTTATCCTTCCAGAAATAATTTTCCATAAACACTTCCATGGAAGTACTATTATTTCAAAACTCACAGTACTCTGTGATTTTTTCTTCCAAATTAGTTCAGATAAATATAAAAATATTTTGAGTTACTGCATAATATTTGATATGTAGTCTCTCTGTCTGCCTGGAAACATTAATAGCTTCTGCATCTACACTGTATACTCTCTGTACATTTCTGTGCAAACTTCTCCAACTTGACCTTCCTTTTTGTTTGCAAGTCAGTGATATTGATACTTTCCACTTTTTTTTTCCCTTGCTTTAATGATATGTCAACAGAAGAGCAATCAGCATCTCTTTTAAGTATAGTATAGCTCCATCTCTGATCCAAGTTCATTAATAAAAAAATGATTGGTGGTTATTTCAGATGAGTGCCTGACAAAACCTTGTATGTGCTACTTTTGAATGTAATTTAAGAATACATTTCTCACATCCTGTTTCTTAAAGTTGCAAATAAAGTTCACTTCCTCCCCTTCCCAAAATGTTTTAGAATATATTTTCTTTACACAGGCTTTCCCATTTTTTCCTCTATCTTACATTCCTATGACCTAAATATTCTCCAGAAAGACATTATGTCTAAGGCCAACTAGGCAGGAAAATGAAACCCTGAGAACACCCACAGAAGCTGCCTTTACACTCACCACTTCTTCCAGCAGCAATGGTTAAGTTTAGCAGCAATCTATTATTAAAGAGACCAGGACACTTCAGTCTAGAGAGAGATGTCTGGGACCAAGGTGGACTACAGCAGCATGCTGATATAAAGGCACAAGTGGCCGGAGAAGATATAAACAGAAGAATTTACTATTCTTGGCAGTGCAAATGGCATTCTCAGTGAATTAATTAAGGAGTGGATTTAAAACAAATTGAAAGGAATCACCAGCAGAGCCTTACACTGGGAACTCATTGCCACAGGATATTTAGATGGCAAAGCTATAAGCAGGTTTGAAAGTTTACTGCATAAATTTGAGGGGGTAAGATTGATTAAACATGATAAACAGAAGTGCAACTATTTATGTCAGAGAGAAGATGAACAAAGAATGAGTATTTGCTATTTCCCAGCATTTTATTTGGTGTCCAACAGCTCAGGGTGGGTTTGTTTTTGGGTGACCAGGCAGCAAATTTCTAACAAACACACATAATTAAACCATGAAGCTGATTGCTAGAGGATGCCATGAAGGCCAAAATCAAAATGCAATCAAAAAGTGATTAGACAGATTGAGATCAGAAAAGACTCTTGAGGGATGTTAAATACAACAATACAAAGACATCCTTCAGTTCAGCTTGTCAGAAGCTGGAAGCCTATGGCAGAGGAAGGATGAATCTGAATTTGCCCTTTTCTTGCACATTTCCTGAAGCATCTTCTCTCACTGGCTGCCAGAGACAGCTTTCTGGGTGATTTGGTCTGACCCCTCTGGATGTTTTGCAGGTTTGTATCCAAATGATCAGTAGCAAAGTGGCACTTGGATCGTGCTCAAAACAAAAGTGAAGCCGAAAGGCATGGAAACAGTAGAGGTAGTTTACAATCCTCCCGCAGCCATGGCTTGTTTGTGGGCTCAGAAGGATGACAGCACATCCCTGCGTGAGTGTTGTAAACCTAATGGACCTGGTCAATAAATGCCACAAAAATCTAAGTTTACCTGGTTTTTTTTGCTTGTTTGCTTCTTCACCAAAAATTTTGGCTGCAAGAATTACACAAATGTGGGGAGCCTTGTTACAGCTGGGTTAAGCCTTTGTGAGAAAGACAGTCTAGAGGCATCTTTCATTTAACACAGCTGTAAGAGGCATTAAGCATGTCTCGCCTCCCCCTCTCCAGCTCCCTGCAAAAGGCAGCCCTGGTGTTTCTCCGGGATTTGTCTGCTCTGCACAGCAGTGCCTCGGCCAAATGCTGTTTCAGGGGTGTGGTGAACATGTGGGAAAAAAAAAAGCTGAAGGTGTAGAGGGAATAATAGAGCTCAAAAAAAAAAACCCAGAAGAAGGTTTGAACAGAGTCTGATGGTTTTGGAAGAATATTTGCATCAGTTTTGGGTGGAGGTTGTGACAAAAGGAGGGTGAGAAAACAATTATTTTTTTGCTCTTGTTTTGGCTCCTCCTGTGTTTAAAGAAGCGGGGTTTTGTACAGCCTTCCAAACAAACACAAGCGCAGCAGAGATACCTAATTGCATCACCATCTCTCCTCCTAACTGGAATAAGCTAGAAGAGTTTGAATTTTCATTAACCACTCAGCCTAGAGGGATAATAAGTCATTTTACAGAAACCAGAGAGACAGGCACGATGGCCTGCTTCTGCTTGCAGTGTGATGCAGAGTGTTTCCACTGATCATTTGGAGTTTTGACTTCTTGTTTTTGTGGTGCCTGAGTTTTCAGTGGTGAAAGAGAGACATTTGGGATGACACCAAGCTGCACCAAGAAATAATCCCTGGGTTGGAGACGAGCTCTGTGAAACAGCATGCATACATTTTTCAAGAGGACGCTCATGAGGCAAATCAGCCTCAAGTCATTTTTAAAGTGTGGCAGGCAAAGTCTTAATTTATGTTATTTTAGGAGCTGTTCTGTCCCCAGATCACCCAATTTCTATGCTCCTGAGTCTGCAGAACAGCTGTGTAGGTTCTGGCTGGTAATGGTGAATAAGAGTGGGGATGAGACTGGTTACCCAACACAGCAAAGCAAATCTGCATATGTCCAAGAACATCTCACAGACATTATAGAAGGGGTGAATAGAAGAGGTAACCCCCTAAAAGGAGCAGTTCAGAAGCTCTACCACATGAGTAATTTTATTCCTGCAAACAGAAAAGGGAAAAAAATCCCTACCAGGCTTTGTAGCTGAAACAGTAACTGACTCTCCCTACTTCCTGGCTTTTCTTTTTTTTTTTTTTTTTTTTTTTCCAGAACATAATGTGAAAGCATGTTAGGCCCAGAGCTCAGATGTGGGAGTCTGCGAGACAATGGCAGCTCCAAGACTGTAAGTGGAGGTGACAAGTTCCCAGTAATATTAAACATTAACACTGAATATTTTGTTGGTATTTAACTCCATGATGTTTCATGTTACTGAGCAGCATCAGAACATCCCCTCTCACCCCCACTATTTTGTTCCTTACTCCTCTGCTCTCTACATTCCGAAGGCAGGAATGTGAGATGCCAGCTCCTTCAGGGTTGAAATGGCTTTATATAAACTAACAGAGAGGGCAAGTTTATGAAGTGGAGACAGGATCTAATTTTGTACTCATCTGAGACTGACTTGAAAATGAGGGTACTTTGTGTACGAGGTGGGCATGCTTATGTGTGTGTATATATATGTATGAAGCTGAACACGGGAGAAATCCTGCTCATTTGGAAATCGGATGGTGGCAAGCAGATGAGGGGGAGAGCTGGAATTTTAAAGTGATCTTTTAAAATGTTTATATATATATTATTGCTGCTGGAAGTGTCTGTTTGTACCTCAGGGAGGTTCCTGAACTTCCCATGCTGGGGAACAGCTGGCCCAGAGGGGTAAATTTATTTCTGCTGCATGACAGGAGGAGTTTTATCAGGGAAACAGCTGCCCCGAAGCACCCACTGCTCTCTGTCTCTGCAATCAGAGCGAATGCAGGGTCCAGATCTGCTCCTTACATCTGTCTGGGTGCCCCTTGCATTCACCAGCCCACAGCAGTCACCAAACCTGCCCTAGCTTTCAGGACCTGCTTAGCATGCAATTCCAAATGACTGATTCATTTTGGGAATACCTGTTACAGCAGTGGAATTGCTGCCCTGACTGGGAGCCAGCTTAGCCCACTGAGAGAAGCATTTTCAGTCAGCAGCCTCGGCACAGGGCAGGAGTGTGGTGGAAGGGCTGGGAGTGTGGTGAGGGAGCAAATCCTGCCCCATGTGCCCTCTTCTGCTGCAAGCATGCCCTGCTGCCAGGGGCAAGGAGGAGCCAGGAGAGGAAACATTCCCCTCATGTATCAGAAATGTAAACAAGGATATATTTACCAACAGTGCTGTTTGCAAAAGACAAAGCTGTGCTATTTCTCCTGGAGAGGCGTCCTGGAGGACCAGCTCTGCTGCTGGTGGGGACTGCTGTGCTTCTGCTGAGCTCAGTTGCTGTTGCCTGATAGCAACTGAAGAGCTGGTTGGTTCTCAGGTGTTGAAAGAGAGAGACAGATGCTAATGCACACATCCCAGCAGATGTCCACAAATAGATCCCCAAAAAGCAAGTGGAAAATTGGGGTGGCTTGGGGAGAATGGCACTACTTGCTCACCCAAATGCTCCTCAAGACCCCTTCCTCATCCATTCCCTGATACTGCCAGAAGCTACCCTACCTTCTGTTCACTGATATTTTTCCTCCAGAATCTGCCATCTGCTGATCCCAAGCCTTTATATGAGGTGCAAGGTGCCCACACTGGTGGCCTAAGCTCAGCCTTTTGGGGTCAGGAGCATGAGAGCCATGAACCAGAGCAAGCTCCAGTTTGATGTATGAGGCTGACTTCTGCTGGACTTTGCAGCACAGGTAAAGAGGAATGCACCAGGGCTTACACCAACCTTCAAGTGAACTCTTTTCTGAAAGCCCACGTCAAAAGGTCAGCTCATGTCCACTTCATAGGATTCTGTGCTTCAATGTGTTTCTACAGAACTTTGTGTGCACAGCCTTTGAGCAAGGGGCAGAATGAAAGACCCCCAGGAGTTCAGGCTATATACGGGGAATGCTCTCGCTGTCCCTGAGACAAATGGAGAGAGGGTGAGGTGAGGGAAGGGGAAAGGAACCTGCTGGCACACTGTGCTGTGCAAGATGTGCATATTCATTGTAAACAAAGAACAGCAGGGCCTGAATTTCTGTTGCCTCTACCCTGGCAAAGGTGAAGCTCTTAAGCTGGCTAGAGATATCCTGCCACCCCAGGTGAGTGTTACTGCAATCAGGATGCAGCCTGCAGCAAATCATATCCTTTCCAACTTACCTTCTGTGGTCTCTAATTCACCTTTCAATTTACACTGTAAATCAAGATTAACCCCATTAAGGCAATGAGCACATACTAGCATAAAAGCTGTGTAAGTGGAAGGTGAATTGGATCCAGTAGCGTTTTGAGGATGTTATCTGGTTATTTACAATGCTGTTAAGTAACAAGTGCTATCCATGGCAATACCAAACAGCAGTTGGGTGCTGGTGAGATGCTCAGCAATTTACTGTTATTATTTGTACATTCTACATTTTTGAAGAACAATTTTTTTAAGTAACCATATTTGTGCTCTCTCCTGAATACGAAAGATCATTGCCTGATGGCATTGCCATTCTATTTCTCACAGATTTTGCTTGTCTTCTAGTACCTTTTGAGGGATAACAGCTCTGTTCTGAGGGTGCGCAGACTTTCTGAGAACCGCTAGCACAAAACCACTTAGGCCTTGAGAGAGTGCTAAGCAGTGGTGATGCCATTTGGTTGCCTGTGTCACACTGAGGACAACAGATACCTTTCCTGGCATATTTTTGTTGTGGAGCAACAGTCGGATTCTGTGGTGGCCACAGCCTGATTGAAAAGATGGTAAAGATGCAAAGCACAATAAATGGGGATTTACAGCTCAGGTTTCCTTTCTTCACACTTACCTGCACCTCTGTGTCCTGCTATGCTTGTGGCAGCACGTGTAGATTCACTGGTGGGCAGGGGAGAGGATGTCCCAGTCAATGAGAAGCAGAACCAGCTCATCTCAGCTCAAAGTGCTTGTGGGAGTGATCCCCACAGTGTGGCAACAGGACAGCTGTGAAGGGGTTAGCCACCATCCTCATTGCCTACAGGGTAAAAGTGCTGGCAGGGACAGAGGATCTGGCCCTGGCAATGGAGTCAGAGCACTGCAGAAATGGGACTCAGGATTCTCCACACGGAACACAATTGTAAATAAACGGCAGTGGTTAACCCTGCAGTTGTTTGTGTGCCCATTAGCGCATACTAAAAGTGCTCACAGTCACCAGCAAAGGGTTGAATCACTCAAATGCTTTTAAAATGAAACCCTTTCTAAAAGCATACCCTTTCTTTGTTTTTTCACCTAGCAGTTTAGGGGGAAACCTCTGAAATATCAGTACTGGCCTCCTGGAGAAAACAACCACATTGCTGCTGGGCATTCCCCTCCCAGACACCCCGGCTGCTTCCCAGCTATGTGCTAAGCTGGAGAGAGGAACTGGTTTTGGTTAAAAATTAATCCAGATAACCACAGTGATTAGTTTCCAGTTGCATCAGAACCCTGCACGGAAGGACTGATGCCAGCTGCCCCAGTGCCTGGAGTAGATCTGTGCTGCTCCTTGTGTCTTGTTCCCTAGGTGCCTGCATCTTGCAAGTGAAATATTCTCCTCTGGATGCCATGGACTCTCACTTTTCCCCAAGACTGACTCTCACAGAAAGCAGAAGGTCAAATTCATCCAGTTTTCCTGTTTCTTCACTGCCTTCCTGCATGTTTGTCTACAGAAAGGCTCGTTGTGTTAGTGTTTGTCCTCTGAAAAGAAAGGGAAGAAGTGATGGCACAGGCCACTGTGTTGCCACTCATGCTCTGTCTCCTCAGACTCATTGCATGAAGCTAACTGGGTCATTTGCTTTTGGTAGCAAGGTTGTTTTTCTTCCCCCTCAAGTAAAACTGGCTTTTATGTAAATAATTTTTGGACCAGCTGCACTGAACTAATTATCTGGGTCATTCAAATTTCTGCTTCTGGAAGTAATTATGGCCTTTGGGAGTATACTGTATAATACCGATTTATGATTGGAGACTGAGAGTCTTCCTTATCTGCATGAATACTATAAAGCAAAGTTAGCAAATCTTCCTTACATCCTCGGGGCCGCAGAGCGCTCCTCTTCCGCACACAGAACTCCCATTCGGTCTAATAAGCATCCCCCTTCTCCCCTTCCTCCACACACACGTACTGAGGGCTCCCAGGCTGGGTATAATCAGCAGGCTCTGGTCTGCCATTTGGGACAGCGCTTCAGCATCCTTTCTCCTTTTTTCTGCCTCAAGCTTTCTACCCCATTACCTCTTAACTGGGGCATCAGAGAAAAACAAGGAGGAAACTTTACAGAGAGGGCAGGGATGGTGTGAAGGGATGAGTAATTGGGAAGACTGGGTCGGCTCACATCCGCTGAGGGAGGAATGAGTCTACACAAAGGCACAGGTGTCCTAGATTTTGTTTGCTCTGAGACTGCAAGTCTGTAAGCTGCCTTACCTGTGCAGGAGGGCTGTCCTGCACTGCTGGTAGAAAGGGAACAAGGAGGGTGAGAGGAGGTAGCAGCTGAGGCCAGATCTCATCTTGAAGGGGCTCAGGGCCCCTTTGTGCCCCAGAGGGGAGAGAGCAGCCTGGAGCAGCTGGGCAGTGCAGCATAACGAGGAGCAGAGTGCTGCCGTACAGCCACTGCTGATTTCTCTATCCCACAGCCAACTCCCACGCTGAGGAAAGCTCATTTAGCTCTGATCCTCAGGCTCTCACTAAGAACAGGGACCAAAGGGCCAAAAGCTGGAGCTAAAATAAAGCTGTCTGACACCAGGCCAGAAGAGGACATCAGCCTAAAGATACAGTCAAAATCAATTCACAGATTTGGCAGAAAGTGAGTGAATGTCATCAGCTTTATGTTTTTTAAAATTTTTATTATATGATTCATACAAAATATGTAGTACATATTCATACAAAAACAGTACTAATATACCATATTTGTCTATCACTAGGCATGAAGACAAAAATGAGCAGACTCAGAGTACCTCAAGGATTTTGAGCTCATCTTCAGTTTATACCTGCATCTCTCAGCAGCCTCTGCCTTGACACAGACACTCTAACCATCCTTTATTCTTTCCTTTTTTTCAACTACTCTGTCCCTGGTAACTAAATCCAATGGAAACAAACTATAAGTTAGTAAAAAGTACCAAACTGCTGCTATCTCAGTGCTCAACTTTTTGTGTGTTGCAGCCTGCTGTAGCCTGTGTTCAGCTTTGTTTGCTTGGTGGAAGAATCTGCCCACTCTCTTGTGATTCTTCTGAGCCCAGAGCCACAGGTTCCTGGGTCCACAGATAAGTGCTCAGACATTTCTACAGTAAATGCTATTAATTATAACAGCAAGCAATAATGTTTCACAGCTCAGAAAAATCACTGTAGTTAGCTATTCCATTAACATGGCACAAATACTAAAACTGGAAGTAATTGAAAATCTGGTGTAACATGATCAGAAATGGATGACATTTTTAAACTAAAATGTTCTTTTTCTAGCAGGCCATGATTAGACAGGATGAAAAATTTAAGATTTCCCAGTTACAAAGTTACAGGTTGTACTTACTGACTGAGATGTCCTAAACTTCTTGGTCTTGCAAAAGTAACCACATTTTAAAAATCCAGCATCTGACTACTTGGGAAGTAGCTTTCCTATTTTCTCATTCAAAACTATTTTTTGTTCAGAATCTTCCCCTTAATGTGCAGGTAAGCAAGTTTTAAAACACTTGATAATGTTTTAAACAAAAGTGAAACCACAATGTCAATCAAGTAAGAAAAAACCTCATCTGATCCAAACTGAATATAGGTGGTTTTTTTGACTCACCAGGAAGAGTTGATATTTTTTTCCCCTTTTCAGCATGACTGAAACCAACTCCTCTCTTGCTTTCTCTTTCTCTCTGATTTTTTGGGATTGGCAGTAAGCCAAAACCTCATTTGCCTAGCTGTAGAAGATATCGTTAGTCATCTGCATGGTTAGATGGGGAATAGCTGGAAAGTTAGGTGCTCCAGAGATCAGTATTAGACCCGATCTTATTTAACATTCTCACTAATGATCTGAGATCATATGCGTACTTTATATTATTTGTATTCATTGACAGCACTCAGATTCAGAGGGGTTGTGAACCCCAGTGGAGAGAATGGAAGATTGAATAAATGGACAGAAGATTAATATCCTTTCAAATTGATCCAATTAAGGATGTTCATTTCAAAAAATGCTAGTTAATAGAGCTGAAGAAAATAGCCCCAAATGCAGATGTTAGCTAAAAAAACCCACTCAGCAGTGGTGCTCAAAAAATGTTGGATACTGAGTTGCAACAGACTGGAAAGGAGCCTGGAGTGCAATGTAAAGGTAAAATGCATCTCACCTATTTGGGCTGAACAATTACTACAAATTATTTCAAAAAGCAGACAGACTTGCAAGTAAAAGGTCCATCAAAGGCTTTCATGTATAAAGTTATTGACTCTAGCACCAGGTCAGGAGGTGTCTACAGACTGCCAGATACCATCAGGAAAGGCTCTTATTTTTATATTTATCCTTTCTATGTGCTTCTTCAATTCATCTGGTGCTGGCCATTGTTAGGAACACTCTCATAAGAACCCTCTGGTTTAGTCTGATAGGACTGCTTTTAATTCCCTGTGAACATCCCTGTTTCCTGCAAGCTGAGGGTTCCGTCTTCAACAGGGAATCAGTAATGTTGATGCCAAGATGGGCAGCCCAAATCAAGAGAGAAGGAGGACCAGAGATGGTGGCATCACATGAATGAAGTAATCTGTGGCCAGTAGCAGAAGAAACTGCAAAAGAAAATTTTTAACACTGGGAGCAGCCAGGGCTGGAGGAAGAAACCCTGTCATTACATGTTCAGACCATTTCTGGAATCCCGTAAAAGTGGAACTGATTTTTTTTTGGCTGCTGTACGGGAAAAGCAACTTCTGCTATACCAAGTAACCGGCAAAGGGGTTTAGTAGGTCTTCTCCATATTTAACCTCTCCAGTAGCTGTCTTCTACTTTTGATCTTGTTCAAAATCAATGAGCTCACCTAATCAATGCAGAACATATGCATATAGATTGAAGGCAGCCCTATGTGATTCTTTGCAGCTCCCAAATGTCAAGTGAAACATCATAAAAACTTTTCTGAGAGTACTTATTGGCTCATCGTTTATAATGAGAGCGGTACAGAGAGTCAAAGACACAGATCATGACGTCTGCAAACAGACGTGTTTGGAGCACTTATGTAAGTCCTGTGGTAGGGCGCGAGTCAATATTTCTTATGGATACATAATTGATAGCTGAGAACAAGGTTCAATTTTCCAGTGAGCCTGGGGGGAGTGCTCGCTCACCTTTTCATAGTTTTCATGCCTCCAGGATCACTTCAGCTTTAAACAATAATCTGAGGGCTTTTTCCTCACTTTTCTTTTTTAATTCTTAGTGACTTCCAAATATCCTCTTTTTTTTCCGTCTCTGTCATTTAAACCAAACTAAAACCTCTTCATCTCAAAATAATTGCCTCAATTTTTCCCCTGAGCTGCGACCACTGAATAACCTTGTGTGCCTCTGATGGTCACCCCTCCATCTCCTTCCCAGGAGCTAATGGCAATGCCACTGTGAGCACTGCCTAACAGGAAATTCCGTAAGAGATGTCCCTAAACCAGCGCTAATGTCCCCACTCAGTGGCAGGGCAGATACACCCTGGGTGACATGCTGCATGCTGTGTAGTGGCAGCAGGCACTGAAGTGCTCTGCAGGCCACAGACACTGTTCCCTCCCAGTGGGACCAGGGTTTGCTGGGACAGCCTATGCATACCTGGGACAGGTAAACAGAAACAAAGAAGAAAATTATCCACTGAAGAGATGAGAATATGTTCTTAGCCCAAATTATCACACTGTTTTACACTTGCCCATTTTGTGTGGAGATGTGATTTTCTTTTATGGCTGAGTCTAACCAATGCCAGCACCACTGGGATGCCCTTATGATGCCAAGCCCCATTACAGGTTAGTAGGATTCAAGCCAATGTTACTACAAACATGATACAAACCTCATGTATAGGGTACGAGGAAGGGCCAGAGCAGTTTGATGTGAACAGAGAGGGTTGTTACAGACTACAACATACACCACTGGTGAAACTGGGCAGCAAGCACCTGATATATACATCACTGGCTTTTCACACCAGCCTGTCCTCCTGCATTTGGCCCTTTCCATAAATCTAAGAGTGAGCCATGCCCCGGAAGATGTAAGCAGCCCTATCTGAATAGAAAGCTTGTGCTACAGCCAAATTCAGCAGAAGGAAGGGTGCATGAGGACCTGGACTGGCACGCAGTGATGAGACTGTTTGGACAGCAATGTCTGCAACCCTGTCGCTTGTGCTTGCCCTTCTGTCAGTGTCACTGCCCTGGCACAGCTAACACCAATCCCACTGTTGCTCTCACTCTCTCTGCTCCACAAACTCACTCTCCTCAGGAGTTTACATGCTAGCGCTGACCCTGGGTGGCTGTGATGCAGGCACGGGGGCTGACGTGCAGATGCTGTTGTGGGGCCGGTACCTCCTTGCAGAGGGCTGGGCACAGCCGAGGGCTGAGACATCCCACACCCCTGCATCAGCATCTGCTAAAGCCTATGCATCAGAGTCCTGAAGTGCTTTTCTTCTCAGAAATCCTTCTGTCTTTTTCCACTGCAGACTCTGCACTGCACTGCACATGCAGATGTTCCACTCCTAACAGTGGGAAGTATGGCAAAGATCTGCAAGGGTAGAAAGGAGGGTTTTGCTTCCCTATGTACTGCATCCACCACTCCAGCTTCTGTTCTGCAATAAACACTGGGGACAAGTTGCAAATTTTAGGAGATCCTGAGACTGCTTGGAACTAGCAGTAGGTCTTTATTATCACTAATCTTTCATAAATCTTAGGCCTAAAATAAATGGTGTGACGGTCCTGAATGTCAGGAATCAGGAGCTGTAGCAGTTTTGTTCACAGACACTGTGTATGTGCATTTGGAGAATGGAGTTGGCACACCCCCTCTATTATTTCTTCTGGCTGCACATTGTTTATACTTTTCTTCCTGTTTTTGAAAACAGGAATTATTGTCTCAGTGGCTAGATAAAATATTTCTCTTACAAAAGAAAGTATTGGCTGAAGAGAAGCAATTTAATAATTTTATTTTATTTCTTTCTTTCAGCAAAGGAGAATAAGAAAGATTTCTGGGACCTTCACATTAATATTTAATGAACTACCTGAGAAAAGGTTTCAACAACAAATGGCTGAAAATAGGAGATAATGTGGTGTGATGCACTAAATGCACTCTGGGAGTGAGTTAGTTCATACCATCTCTTCCACCCAACCCGGTAGGGCTAGCTCCTAATAGCCAGAGCCTCTGCAGCCAGTATGAGGCTTTACTGAAGCCACCCACAAAACAAAACAATTGTCTCAGTCATTGGCCCTCCAGAATTGGAGTAAACTTGGTGACAAGGCTAAATCCTTATGGAGTGAACTGCAATTAGTCATGGGAGTGAGTACACCAAGGCTGGTGAGACTCCCAGCATGAGCGAGGGCTGACCACAGGAGCAGGCACTGCAGATCCAGGGGAAATGTGTCCTGGGACCCTCACTGCTGCACAGGTGCCCCTCTTCTTCAGAATGCTTGGCAGAGCTGTAGGGGCAAAATGAAAGCCAGGGCAAGGAGGTGGTATGAGTTACAAAATTCATTCTCTGGATCCATTGTTAAATCAGAAATATAGCAGAGTTAAAAGATAACAAGGCTATACAGAGTAAAAACACAGAGGACTATGTTGATCAATCTGTATTTGATTTTGTTGTAAGACTCTGTTGCATTCTGTGAGGGCAGACAGGGGCAGATGGAAATTCTCCAGCTCCTAAATCTGCCAAGGAAGCAGCTGAGGGAAGTCTCCTATCAGGTTTATTTTCTTATTTTCTGAAATATTTCACTCTTCTACTATGCCCTTAGCTTACACACTTAGCTAAGGACTTAGCCAGGTCACATTCCTTATGCCCAAACTCCTCCTAAGGACACAGCTTATCCTCATCCTTGCTGTCCATTGCATTGACACTGACAGTAGGCAGTATGGCTGCTATTGTCACCTATCATGATATTGTGACATATCATCTATCGTGCGATGCCAAACACTTCCTCAGGGAAGCTGAGGCGCCCAGAACACCGTGTTCCCACTGAGATCCACACACAGCAGCTGGCATCAGAGTGGCAGCTGAATGCCACCAATATTGACAACATTTTGTTCCTGCCGTTGTTAATTAGAAGCTTGAAGCATTTAAGGGCAATCTGAGAGCAAACAGTGTAGGTTTGCACCAAATTATGAGTCCAACTCATCAGTGTAATAAGCCAAGAGACACGCATTTGTAGAGCAAAGTTTTACTGCACATAATGCTCGTCTGGTTTCCTGATGTCAGAGGGGAAGGGCATGGACATTCCCATCTGTAGCTTGTGCCCAGATGGGGAGTGTGGCAACTCACCCACAATAGCCACTAAAGGAGGCTCTTTCACCCACTATGCCAGGGGATCTGCTCTGGCCATAAGATCAGCCAAGCTCAATCAGCATCCTCAGCAGATGTGAACTCTTGCCACTTCAGTGAAGCTAAAGGATGAGGCAGTTTTGCATGAAATGAGAATCCATCTCCCTCTACCTTCCAATTTATTACAACGATTTTGGATAACAATGAAGGGAAATTCCCATAGTCAGAGGGGAAATGTTTTCTTCTCTATCTCTTCCACTGCCAGTGGGCACTAGCAGCTCTCTGGCCACACAAAAAAGCAGTAATTTAAACAAAAAATACCTGTGATAACGATGTGCTTTTTCAGTTTGCAGACTCTGTTCTCCGGTGCTGACAGAAGAACTGTAGATTGTATATTGACAGAACCAAGGACCACCTGCACTGGTTTTTGCCAGTAATTTCCTGGTGCTTCCCGCAGAGGAGGAGCTCTGGGGAGGTGGCTCAGCTTGCAGTGGGACTGTGCACCAGATGTCTTCTTCCACCCTTTTCACCAGGTGCTCCAGCTGCACAAAAATGGTGGGTGAGGAGCACCTCATTTTAGGAGTACCTAAAAAGACTGATGCATCTCTATAGACCAAGAGAGAGAAAAAATTGACATCTCTCCCCTCCTGAGAGGCCAGAGGTGGAAGGCAGAAGTCACTGTAGATATCAGGTGAATTATGATTTCAAAGGAAGTTCATGGGAAGGTCACAGAGCAAAATCAGAGGTTATTGCCACCACAGAGAGAGATGAAGAGGAGCCAGCATTTCTTTCCTCAGCTTTTTCCTTCTTCACAAATGCAGGAACTATCTTGTCTCCTTTTTTATTTTTTACAGTAAATCCCTGAGACCAAAACTTTGGAAAAAAACCACTCTGCCTTTTGGGAAATTTCCATCACAATCATTCCATGTCTCCTTGTGCTGCTGGCCGTGGTTTGAGGTGACATCCACCCTGGTGGCAGCGGTGTGGCCCTCCCCCTCTCCATGTCAGTTCTGATTGCAAAGCCACATCAAGCAAACCCAAAGACCAGCAGCTTCCATGAAAATGCTCCCACTGGCTTCAAAGGACTTTAGATCCAGCCTCACATAGTGGTCAAACACTAGACATACCGGAGCAACCAAAGCAGCTCTTGCACACAGCTGCAGCTGCAGGCACACATAAAAGAGAGCAGGGACACATGGTTAATGCACTACAACTCAGACTGCACCCCAAAATACTTACTCTCGAGGATGCAGAGGTTATACCTTCAGATACATATGTGCATAGAAATACACACACATGTATGTATGTGTTGGTGCATTTAAAACAGTCTATTATGTAAATCATGAGATTCCTGTCACCAAAATACGGATCTAAGGCAGCTATTGTACCTTCTGAAGGATCTTCATAACAATGTTTCCATAGTGGCATTGCTCAGAGCAGCTGGTGGAAGGACAGCCTAGTGCAGAGACAGTGAGGAGCATCACGAGTTGGTGACTCAAAGGCAGACCCTGCCCCTGTGCCAGCAGCACAGAAGGCCATGGAGTCACACCACTACCTGCCAGCTGCTGGTGGAGACTCTGCTGTCCAGCAAAGGGGTGGCTTTGGGGCCCTTACCTCTGGATTTGGCTATAACTCAGCTTAGAGGATATATACCCGTGCAGGAAAGCTCCTTACTCTGTGACAGTGAAGGGCATTGCATCCTAAAAATGCTGCAAGCCCCTCTGCAAAAAGCAAAAAATACACATTGATCAGCTACACACACATCTGTGATTTTGAAAGGTTTAAAAGGGAAGAATTATAGTGAAATGAACTGGGAGATATGTTCATTCTGAGTCTATTATGGCTCCATAGCAGGTTTTATACTGAGAAATTTGGCTTGGCATTCTGAAGCATCAAAATGAAACAGATTTTTTAAAAAATTCTACCAATCTATTTATTTTCAGAATAGAAGTTTCTCTTTGTGTTTCCAGGGAAGTATCAGAGGGCACTTTGATCACTGGGAAGCAGAAAAAGAAACAAATGTTAAATACCAGCCACTCTTTCTCACTCTGATGCAAAACCATGGTGTACTCAAAGCACTTGCCTGGGATATATCCAGAAATCTTTATCCAGAGTTGTTCTTCTTGGGGGAAAGTATGAGGTTGGGGTTTAGGTCTGCATCCATAGGGAATGAGCTGTGGTCATTGCAATATTGTATATTCTGGAATTTATGAGGAGAGGGAAAAAGGAGACAGTAAACATGATGTGCAGAGATTAGGGCATGTTAAATGTTTTAATGAATATTTTTATTCACTGTGTGCTGTTCCTAGTGTGCAAGTGCTACCAGATATTACCAATATTGTTGTGAAGCAGTTTCTTTTTCCCTGTTTTGTTGTCAAAGGTAACAGCTTCACCCATTTTTTTCACATCATTTGAAGTTGAAGTCTTCCATCCTGTGTCTACCAAGTTGGGCTGCTTTTGGTTTTTTTTAAGTATTGGTAAAATTACTTCAGCTTTCACATTTGACACAGGATGACTGAAAAGAGTATTGTTCTTACTGGCTGGCAACTACTCCTTGTAAGAGTGACCTGTGTCTCAGGAAATAGGGAGTGCTGACAGATGTATCCACTAATGTGTTTAAACTACAGTACAGAAAATTGGTTCTCCTCAAATATATCAGGGGATAGGGGGGTCTCAAAGAATTAGCTTGGGGAAGAGGGACTTTTAGTATGATTTTTGAACCAGATTTTTTTCTTAGTCCGTTTTTCTAGGAGAGGTGGCAAATATCAACCCAGCCATGAATCCCAGACCAGAAGTCAGGAGACAACTCTTCCCAGCTGCTACAACTTGCTGTGTGAACCTGGCGAAGTCAATTAACCTCCCCACTAATTTTTTGTCCGTAAAAATGTGGATGCTTTTAAAAATGAGTGACTGAGCCAAAGTCCAGGCACATTCACAGAAAGACAAGTGTTGGCTTCGAGATCAGGTTCATAAGTCTCGCAGGTGTGGTGAGACGTGATTCAATAGCATTTGTAAATATCCCTGAGGTTCTCAAATGTAGGATGATCTGAGCAGGTAAAGAATTTCAGGGACAACTTCTAATGAATACATACCTATTAATTCTACCACCTCCCCTCCCTTTTTCATGTCAAATTAGAGGTAAGAATGAGATTTAAAGTATATATTGAGTGGTTGAGAAAGCCAACCTTTGACTCTGTGCCTTAGAGCAGTGCCTGGGGCAGGCAGTAATTGTGCAGAAAGGCATTGATAGCATGTCTTCTTATTGCTTAAGAAAAGTGCTTTTCCAATTTGCTTTGTTCACTGTATTGCTGTACCAGACTCGGGATTCACAGCTATAAATACAGTAGCTATATATAAATACACATACATACACATTGACTGTGACTCAGACACATAACCAGCACACAACAGCCCAAGATAGTACAATTGAAAAAATAAGGAAAAAATGAGAGTTCATAATTTTTAATAAATAGACCCTGATCCCAAAATCACTTTTGCAGGGCTTGTTCACATGAGTATTCAAATCTACTGAGAATAGAGTGACTCATAGGCACAGAAATTTGCACCAGACCTGTAAATTGAATTGTATATTCAGCAGGGTTTGGAGTTGCATATCATATTGATTTTTCAAGATAAGAATAGGGACTGAGATTGTGGAAATTTTATTCAGATTTTCAGACCTGAAAAGTTTCGTTATTTATGGATTGACAGGAATTTCTCAGTGTGCAATGATTGCATTTGTACTACAGACCCACTCAATCTGTCTACAGTCCTTCAGCTGAGATTGACAAATTTGGTGGGATTTTCTGCACCTTGAAGAATTCCTGAGAATTTGAAAATCCTCACTAAACTGACCAAAGAAACATGGATCTCTGTCTCATCCATCCTGTCGTGGGGTGGGCTAGTGGATACACTTCAAGTTCTTTTGAATCTGGGGTCGTATGCAATTCTTCCTTTTCCTGACTTGCTTTAGGTTAATTTCTGTAGTTAGGGGCTCGGTGAACACATTTGTGACTATACAGCTATATACACCATCATCTCCTAGTATATAATTAAAACCCACAGCATATAATTAAATGTTTTTTACCTCTCTGTCTGACAATAAATGTGAGAATAGCAACAGGAGATGGACATGAAGAACTATAAATACATTAAAAATAAACCAATTTAACAATATAAATGCATTTCTGAAGCCATATTCCAAATCTTGTGGTTAAAGTGTCCCACAAAACAGGGTGAGCCACATCCATAATTTGACAAAGTTTCTGAAATACAAGCAGATTTTTACAACTTTTCGTTACAGTATTCCAAACTTTACTGTGCTCTTAATTTCAGAATAAGTAAACAGAGTTGTTGGTCTTGCCCCTCAAAAGGCTATTTAGGAGAAGCAGAGCTTACAAACAACAAGGGGTAAAGTCAATCAATAACACTTATCTGCTGCCCACTTTGAGAGCCCTCAGATATGTGTTTTCAGCTGAAATTACAAATAGATGTTTCCGGGAAAAAAAAAATGGCTTTCAAGAGCAGCAAAGAGGTATAAATTCTGTTCTCAGCGAATAAGGAATGGCTCAATTGACTATACACAGCATCAAGACACTAAGGTCAATAGATTTTTTTTCCTAGTTTTCCTTAGTGCAGTGTATTGCAAAATTTGGCTTCACTTCCCTCTATTCCAAGTTATGTCTGAATCTTTCAGCAACAACAACAAAAGTATATCTTTATTGCTTGTACAGATCTATTTGCAGTACAACTCTGAAAGAGCAAGAGAACTAAGTGGCAAATACCAGCTCTCCTTTCTGAGGTGAGGTAGACACGAAACATGCAGTGTAGTGAAGAACCACTCAGCAAAGGATCATTTTGCCAAAGAGCAAGGAAAATAAAATTCACAAAATTTGGTGACCACTGTCCTGGAGATGTCAAAATGGAACATATGGGGGTTTTTTTCCAGTATGTTTGGTGACCACATGACGTCTTCTGACTGGCCTTTCAAGCAGCATGGCCGTGGAACCAGGGTTGAATACGTTGTTCAAGATATGTTCAACTATGTTGAATACGTTGTTCAAGATATGTTCAACTATGTTGAATACATAGGGTACAGTGCCTGGTGATCATCACAGCATTGCTGGACCCTCTCTGACAGATCATGCTATTACACTTGCTCACAAGCCATAAGTGCAGAGTCTGTAAGGGCCAAATTGTAGCATTCAGGCTGTGCTGACTGCCTGGAATGACTTGCCTTTTCTGAAGACCTCAGAGAGCTTCCGGCTGAGTACAGCCAAGCCTTCATTTCCCAACCCTTTGCTCCTCATGAAAAGAACAACCTAAGAATTTGGCATGAGAGACCACTGCCTATTTCTAATTTAAGAGCAGATTAATGAGCCATAGGCTAAGGATGCCCTAATGGGTGAAAGTCACCATTCAACAGTGTCTTATCAATGAGAACAAAAATTAGACATTTGTTGGTTTTGAACTGAGACTCTAGAACCAGCTACAGCACTGAGGAATTGAATAATATATCAGTAGTATAAGTCTGGGTGATACTGAAATAAGTGATACTCTCTGGCTTGATAGATGTATTAGAGGAGGTGAATCTTTTCCTATTTCTTCCCACTTTTCTCTGTCTTGACAAATGCACGGTGAGAGAGAATCCATGTTGCTTAGCAACTCCTTAGGATGCAGAAAGAAATCAGTCAATACAATTCTGAATTAAAGCTGCAATGACCCACAGAAAATTTTTCTAGAGAAAAACCAGAATAACTAAATATTCTCCATCTTTATCCTGAAGTCACATTAGCTCCTGAGTCAAACTCTAAAACCAAGAATAGTGGAGAAAGATATGTCTTTCTGAGGTGGGAGAAGGGGGCTTATTTATTGCTGAGGCCTGACGAGAAGGAACTCATTTTGAATTCTAGCAATGTTGGTTTTTTAGGTAAGGCTGAGAGTGTTTTTTTTCATTTTGACACACAAATAATTAGTGAGCCAGTCATGATTTCAGTCGCAGGAGACTCCAGATTAATTCCTCCACTTGTTTGAACTGTCATTGATTACATTGGTATTACAGCAATCAACAGACGTGACACCAAAATGAAGAAAGACAAGATTATTACTGCACATAAGGATACACATCAAGCTGTCAGCAGAGCACTTGCACCAAGCCTTCAACAGCTGAGCTAAAGTATGCTCCTTTTAGCCCACGAGTGATCATACAAGTCACAAAGTTCTGTTTCTGGTACTGGAGGGTTGACTGAGCATTTTCACAGTGTGTTTATTCACCAAGCACGACCTGCAAATCCTGCAAAAATTAACAAGATCATCAGGGTTTGCAAGCATTCTCATCAATGCTAACAGATTCCTGAGTATTCAAAACCAGTAATAAATGTGACTTCCTAGAAGTCTAAGAGAGATAAATTTAGCTCATTTACTCACAATTGCATTTGTTTACTCATTTATTTGTTTCTATTATTTGACCAGAACTCATCTGAATTTTCAGTAATGCAGGATTTGGTTGAACTGGCCAAATAACAGAGAAAAGTACATGAGGAAACAGCTGCTGTTCTCATACAACTACTTGCAAAGCACAGGCTAACCTTACAGCCAGACTTTGGAAATTGCAACATGTAAGAAAAAGTAAGAGAAAACAGTCTCATAATCACTTTTCAGACTGGTATTGCTTTCTGTTCACCAAAAGAAACAGACAAGATAGAGCTTTCCTTCTCCTTTTTCTCTTTGGGACAGTATTAGGATTATTAAGATCACTGCTACTACAGTCGTGCTTGTGTCTCTAGTTGCATTACAATATATTAATATCTCTTCTAGCTTCCTGTGCATTTCTGAGAAAGTCCCAGTGTTAAGGTTGCTCTAAGCACCCTCATTGGCTTCAAGGAATGCTGAGGCCTGATCAGCAGTGGTTGTCACAGTTAGAAGCACCCGGCAGGCAATTGTATTGAACGTCCCATGGCCATATTACATTCGTCCTCTTTATTCCCACTGCTCTTTCCCATGATAATTCTAGTTGTGTTAGCTGTGAAGATCACACTTTGCTATATATGACAATCAGGCACAGGTTATACATGGTGTTAAATGGATTTATACTGTATTATAGTACATCTGTCATATTTGTATCACATGTAGAATTATGATATATAGAGAGGTTACTTCTGCTCTGTGTGCAAGCTATTCAGCTATAGTTGTTCAGCCATGGATAATATAGAAATATGTTATGATATTAATAGAAATACCGTGTGATCTAACTTAAGAGAAATATTTTCTCCCTGGTATCTATCAATATTAAAACAGTTCTATAAGAGAAATTAGATATTTCAGTCTGTTTCTATATTTGCATATGTTTCCAGGCCTGTAAATATAAGAAGGTGCCTTTCCCATTGGTTCTTGATTCAGATACACAAGGGAGACAGTCCCTTGCAATATCATAGTTTTCCTGACCTGAAGGAGGATAGATGCCTTCAGTGAGTCACTTCTTGGTGTTGGGGGGTTTGGAGATGGTTCTCACTACATGGAAACTGGCAGGGGACCCAGGGCTAAACAAGCACATCAGGGAGTTGCCTCTAATACACTGAAAACCTGTGGTGTAATCATAAAGCATAAGAGCCACCCTGTAACCCAGGCTTCTCTTTAAGTGGAGAAAACAGACCCAAGTTCTCCAGGGATGTTGACTCACCTGCCTCCCTGGACAGCTTGTTTCAGTGCTTGGCAACCCAGGAAGTTACAGTCTCACTCCCATGGGATCCACATGCTAACCTACACACACACACATGTATACACACTTCTCCACAGCAGGGCCAGGGTGTTCATGCAGCTTTTTGCTATTAGCTAAATAGGTGTTTTGCCACCCTTCTCAGGACAGGCTGACTCTAGGATTTTCCAAGGGATGCGTGGAGAGGAGTTTCCCTTCTTGAAACTACTTTACATCACCTTCAAGCTTGCATGGAGTCATGCTGAGAGAGACTACGGCATCTGGGGGGACATCATGCTAGAATCTCTGCCTGTGCTTCCTCGACTTTCCCTTCACAATTAGGGCAGGAGGTGTCAGGAAAGGGAGATCAGAGGCTGCAAATCAGCCAGTGAGCTAGGATGGTTTTCCTTTCTTGGTGCTGAAATGAATGATGCTTAGTCTTCCAGTTAATTTGAAGGGGCCACATCTGGAAACATTTCACACAGCCTCAGCCTCTGTGGTGATTTGCCTGAGTAAGCACCTCAAGATTTAGCCAATAGAGAATGTGCCCTGCATAGCTCATTAAGAACCTAATTGCTCCCCTCTGGGTCAAATTCAAGTGGCTGTTACAATCAATGTATTTATTTGCAGCAAAAAGTGCTAAAGAGGTTGTAAGATATATAGGAAATACATTCTGGGAAAATAGCATTGTGGTAACAGTATAAGAAAGAGCCTGAGCTGGTTTAGATGCATCCTAATCCCCTGCTGCTATTAGATGTTGGGATTTCTGCACCAGGGAAGAGGGAATGCGAAGGGTGTCAGCCAGAGGAATGATGAAAATATCTCACAGTCAAGTGACAAGAAGCCCGTGGCACATCAAATGGCAGAGAAGGACTATGCAGATAACAGCTGGCTGACAGGGGAACCGCTTTCTCTGATTGGAGGCTGTCTCCAAGGAACATGGACTGACTCTTTGCTTACTGACCTTGAAAATAGAAATATTTTCAGAGACAGCTTTCTCCCATTTGCCGAAGTCTAAGCACATTTGTTTCTATCAAATGAATTTAAATGCATGTTGCCGTGACATCACAGAGAAAGGATCATTCCTCATTTATCAGCATGTCTGTTTTGGTATAAATGACAGAAGTGCTTAAAAAATTTGTTTTTAACGTGTGACTTTCCCTTGTGTAAAATATGTTGAAAGGGGCTGAGGATGGAGCTAAGATTGTGAGAAAGCAGGGGAGGGAGCATCCTCTGGGCTAGTGTCATCTCATACCCAATGGCTGAAGATGTGCTGGAAGCCAGGAGGGAAGGATGCATTTCACAAGAAAAAGACTGAATTGCAGGAGAATATGAGGACATCCTTGCTTGGCACTTTGCCTGCTCATGTAAACAGACGTTTCAAATGCAAGTAACTATCTCCCTACATGGCCATCTTCAGCCTCCCCTCCCCCTTACTAACAAATCTTATGGAAGCAAACTCTTCCCAGAACGAATCGCTGGTTTCCTGCACAGTGAACTTTTCTGTTGCAAAGTCAACAAAATCCTGCAGGAATCCTTGGAAAATCTCCAGAGATGTGCAGAAAGAAGCCAGTAATTTGTTGTCTATCATGGCATTATTTCAGACACCCAGAGAGGCTACTGGGAGCTGAGGACGCTCTAGATGTCAGCAAGTCAGAGCTCCACTGCAGATTTTCTCAACATCATAGAGCTGGGTCATTTTAATTTGCTGGCTTATTCTTTATACTCTCATTTTAGTGCTAGCTATCACTGTTAAGGAAGGCAAGGTGATTGAAACATCCAGTTTGGTTTATTAAACTGAGCTGCTCTCCTCCACTGATGGAGAGGTCACCTTGCAGGTACTATAGGGTAGGAATGGGCACATACTGCTGACTAGCTGCTGGCTCAGCAGGTTTACACTCTAATTTCCCCCATGGTAATTTTCCGGGTTGCTATATCAAGAAGGATTTGCAGATCCACCAGCAAGGTTCTGATGCTGGACCAGCTGCAATGCAGAGGCTGAAACAGCTTTAGCCAACTTTGTTCTGAAGTCTTAGGGAAGCTGAGCACGGGACACAACTCAATGTGGAGGACTGGCTCCAATTCTTGATTAATGTCTCCACTGCAATTGTTGGTCATGAAAAATCTCTAAACCTGGTTTGGATTACCATCCAAAACTGGAAAATAGATTAAGTGGTATAGGTAAAATAGCTAAACTATTTTACTTCCACTTGGCCAGTTTCTCTTGCAAGGAGAAATGAAGCTGACCGTGCCTATTGACTCACTTCTCTTCTGCTCCTATCCCACAGGCCACATTTAGCTTCTAATTCCATGCCTATCTTCCTCTTTTTTTTGCATGTGCAGTTACCTGCTCCATTTTTGCTGCACAGCATGGAAACCAGCATGATACTCTCAATCTGGGGTATCCAAATCCCAATCTCTCCTCCAGAGAAGTTTGCTTTTGTTGTTAAGTCACCTGAGGGTGAAAGGTACCATAGGTTGGGGACAAGCTCCAGCACCAGGGAAATGGGAGAAGCAGAGCTTTGGGAGAGCTGCTGCAAGCAGTAAACACCTACAAACCAGGTCCCTTTCTGATGCTCCCATGGCAGCTGAGAGAGGGAAAGAAGGTGTGGCTTACCTACAGCAGCCACATCACTGCACCAGGAGCACAGGAGAAGGAAAGGCTCAGCCAGTGCTGGGAGATGATGGATTGACTGCTTCATGTGTTAGCAGCAGAAAGTGGCCTCCCTGAGGCCAGCCACTGCCTGCTCCACACAGCACTGGGGTCTCTTCTCCACCCTGCCCTGGCAGGCTGCCAGCAGACAAGGTGGGGGAGGAGTGGGGAGAGGAACACACCACTGTGGGGAAGGAGATGTATAAATAGTGCCTGTTTGGAAGGCCAGGTGTGTCCGTCCAACTCGAGCCAAACATAACAGGAGGCAGCAAGGAGTGCGTCTTCCTCTCCAGACCTGGTTCCTGAAGTTCATTTCCTCTCATGTGTTTCTGTTACTATGGGTGGGTGGATAGGGAGGGAGGAAGGAAGAAAAGAAAGCAAAAATCTTTGGTTTATTCTTGGATCTCACACCCTTGAGTTTTTATTTATTTACTTGGTACCTGATCACTTGTGCTTTTCTTGTCCTGTGCATGTGTCCTGGCTGAACCACTCAAAGCCCATGTTTCTGCTGGATGAGGAGTTTTGCCCTATTGTCTCTCACTCCGCTTCCTCACTCTGTCTATCCCTGCTGCCAGGTGCATGAGCTCCTCTGTCACCCCCATCACTGGACCTTTCTCCGAACTGAATCAGCTCACCTTGGTAGAAGCCTTCTTTCTCTGGGTTAACAAACCAGATTGGTGCAGAGATATTTCAGCTATGTCAGGCAAAGCAGAGAGAGAGAGAGAGAAAGAGAGACAGTAGATGCTCGCAGCAAGAAGGGGAGAAACCATCGGAAGACAAAGAGTTTTCCTATTCGATTATGCTATATTGGTTCCCTCTCTTGTGCATAACTTAAACAGCTGATATCTTGGCACATTGTTGTTTTCCAGGCTCTCAGGAGTCACATCAATTTCAAACGTCACCCCTTCAGCCTGGAACAAAGCTTCAGATCCCATGTACTTCAAGCTTTCTATTGCAAAGCTGGCCTCAGATTGAACTCTCTGAAAGAGTGTATTTGGCCAGTGATGGGGTCATGTTTATGGTCATTCCTTCTGCCAACTCTTTTAAGAGCATGGGAGGCTGTTATGATGAGCCCCTTGGAAAACAAGGATGTGGCAACAGAAGGTTTCCCTTGTTATCCTGGAGGCACACCCAGATACAGCAGGTGCTCTCTCTAGCTGTCGGATCCTTTGCATAAAGCCAGTGCTTGTATCTGCTCACGCCTGGGAAAACACTGATGGCATCAGGGAAGCTAAACAGCCTGGTAGGAAACATTATTTTGCTTACAATGCTCAGGCAGCCAGTTTCTGGCAAGTCGGGAGCAGGTGAGCCATCCTGCTCCCGCCATTGCTCACCCATGGGTATGGACTCATGCAGTTGTGAGCACTAGGAACAGGAGAGGTGGGATGGAGGAATATTGTTGCCAACAGGGCAGAGAGGCCAAGTCTTTGTCCTTGTAGTGGTGGGTTTGCTGACCATGTGTGCATCCCGCACACAACCACCTTTGTGGCCACAGCCCTGGTGCCTGGCTCCCCTTAGGGTGACCCCACATCATCCCACTGCGTGGGGGAGCACAAGCCCTTTGTGGCTGGGCACCGTCCCCTCCATACCACGCTCCTCTTGCCTCTGGGCCTGGGGGCTTGTTCACGCTGGTCAAAACCCTGCCTCGCCTCCAGTCAAAGGCACTTTTACAGCCTTGCTTCTGCTTGATTTGCTCTCCTTTTCTCTCCTCTCTCTTTCCTCCAACTTTCTGAAATAGGAACATTATTTGAAAAACAGGAGGTGCAGAAGAAGGCCGCGTGGCCCCGCCAGCACCGTGTCAGGCAAAATAAAAACTCCTGAGGAGGTGCTTCTGAGATACTCTGAAAGAAACTGGAGCACACATGTTCCTCTTCTCCCTCTGTTTTTGTCACGTCTCTGTAATACAGTGGACATTTTCCTGTCTGCTCGGCAGGGCTGACAGCGTGTTGTCAGGATGGGGCTGTGTCCTAAATAGAAACTCTGCAGGTTCGGAAAGTTCCCTTCCTCTAATTGGAACCGACTCGCGGAGGTGAAGAAAAGCTGCAAAATTGTTTTAAGCTATGAGCAATTATAACAGCCCTTACAGTGCCAGTGACACTAAGAGGATTTGTACTGGATTATACCTAACGTTAACATGATCTAATGCCACATGAATATCACAGCCTGCAGCAGGCCCAGCTCTCAGAGTTGGGCTCCTTGTTCTTCAAAGTCTGCTGGGGTTTGTGGAAGGAGGGGAACAAGGCCACGCTGGCAGAATTTTGGTGAGATGTCATATGTCATTTAAACATCACAAATAGGCAGTGATAAAGTAGAAGTGGAAGGCAAAATGGGTTTTCTTAAGTTGAGAGAAGTGTAGAGTTGCCTACAATGTAAAATAACCCTAACCAGACAGCATCCTACCATCTGGCATTTGCTCTGCTGGGAGAGGGACCACAGAGGTCTTGCAATAAGGTGACATGAGGGTGCTGCAGTGGCCTCTATGTCTAGGCCCATGGGGTGACAAAATTGTGAATCCTTCTTCCATCTCCAGGCTGCATCGTATTGTCTGAGGCAGTTTAAAAAGTGTTTCAAAAGAATCTTTCTTTTTGTAACGGTATGGAGAGACTTTCACTGGTGCTGGCAGAAGAAAAAGGAAACTAATTGGGGTATGCCCTCATATGCAGAGATTTCAGTGAGATGAAGCTGTGGTGCAGCAGCCTGGTAGGTCTGCATGCAGCTGGTCTATAGAGAAGGCTGGGAGGAAGGGACAGCATGGGAGCTGAGTCTGGGACCTGCTCTGCTACTGACTTATTATAGGGCTTGCAGGGAGTTGTTTAATCTCACTGTAGATAAGTTATTCAACCAGCAGAATCAAAGCAATAAGATTTTGCTCTGTGGGAAGGGATGAAGAGAAACCAGTGTGAGGCACTCAAGCCCTGGGCCAGTTCGGGAGGACAAAGATGGAAGCTGGGTAGAAGGAAAGGAAGTCGTCGAGTGACAAGAGACACACGCTGACCTTGAAGGTTTTCTTTCTCATCTTGGATTTTGCTAGTGAAATCAGCACAGCCAATAAAAGTTCTCAACTTAAACTTCAGGTATGGCTGAAGGTCACAGAGTACAGATTGTTCTTGGGAACTACCCAAGATTTGCCTTGGAGCAGCAAGGGAACACCTGATCAAATGGCTGCAAAACTTTTTCTTGGCCTAGACTTAATGCCTGGTAAAGGGAATTAATGGGGGTGAAAACGGCTTTATATCCAAAATGGGAAGCCTCTCCCTGCTGGTGCTAGTGAGCTCTGCAGTGCTGAGCTCTGCAGCAGAGGTGAGGAATGAAGCCAGGACATCTGAATTTCACTGCAGTATATACTACCTTTGAATTTGGCCCTGACAGTAGGCTAGGTCAGCCACGCTTCGTGCTAGCAACACAACTTGACTGATGAATGGAAGAATTTTGTATCAGGCCCTTAGGAGATTTTTTTACCACTAATATATTATATTTATTTTGTGGAGACATGTCAAATAGAAGTACACCTATGCAACATTGAGCTGTAATCCATCCCACTGAAATCCTCCCGGGGAGTGGATTTGGACCCCAAAGTAGAATATGACAAATACCAACTACTGACACATAGGAGTGTGGCTCACATTGTCTGTTCCTTCCCAGTCCTACAGCCCATCTCACTACAAACTCCATGCATTGCATCAATCCCTGTTAAGCACTCTTCTGAAAATTCAGCCAAAGCATCAAAAAACTATGAGCTGAAACAAGCATCCAGAGGAAGATGAACTTAATTTAAAAAATAATGTGTTACAGAGAGGCAGGAACAGCATAAATGTTTAGAGATTTCAACTTTTGAACCCTCCAGTGGTGAAATATAACAACATATTTTTTAAAATGGGAGCAGAGATATCCCATGGGGGAGTGATTCCAGGGGAACACCAGCAAGTATTGTGAGGGACAAGGTAGGATCATGAGAACAAGAAATATTTTAAGGTAATATTACACTGTAGGCAACTCTACACTTCCCACAACTTAAAAAAGCAAACAAACACATAAAACCCCACCCTCTCTGAAATATTTGGGCCAAAAGAGACACACAGTTTACACTGATTTTCAAAAGTGGGAGTTGCAGGTTGGGTGCTTCATGCTTTCATTCTACTTCTTCAATAGCTTCCCAGTCAGGTTTTCATTTCTGCAACACAACCAGGAGCTACGCAGGAAGCAGGAAAAGGATCATTATGGTGAGGAGACAAAGAATGGAGGGGAGTAATGGGGTTGAGGAAAACCTTGGGAGATTAAATGTGTTGGAAGATGTGCCACCAGCTCCTCGGTGGAAGGATGAATTTGACCCGCTGTGAAGTTTCTCAGAACTACTGCTAATATCCTGCTCTTGCAGTACTTAGGCAGCAATTATCACCTATAAAACAGGTGATAATGTTGATTTTCACATTCAGAGGGCCAGCTGCTGAGCTGGTAGAAATGGGTGGACTCTGGGCTCCATTAGAACTAGAGTGGTTCATGCCAGATGAAACTACTCCCCAGAATTTTTAAGACACCAGTTAATCTTGAAATCAAAATAAAGGGAAGAAAGGGTGCACATTGATCCTTTCACTTGAACAGGAGATTTATATTTGGAGATGTCTGAAGCTCCAGCTGATGAATTATTGAGCTGCGAGAGGCCAGTCGCGTGCAGCATCACACACGGGCCTTTTTATAATATCTGCAAGATGAATATTTCTGGAAAGAAACAAATGGAAAATAATCGTGACCTGGCAGAATATAGGAGCTAGTTTTCTGCCCGTGCCCTTCCATCCTTGCAGGATACTGTTTTAGTTCATTCCATAAAATACTCAGATTGGTATGATACTGCTTTTTAAAATAGGGCCCTAAAGACAAGATCTACTAATGTCTTAGAGGGAAAAAAATATACCAATTTGGAATTTTAACGTGTCGAGGGGTTTTTTTTTGTACAGGTACGCAGAACTGCCCGGTCAAAGAGCTACCTTCCTGTAACTATAGTACAGCATACATTTCCCCAGTAACACACACCAGCTGTTACTTGAACCTTATAGCAAGGAATCAATAAAGTCAAGGCAATTTCCTTAACATGCCATCTGTAAGAGATTATGGAAGAGAGGTGGGAAAAGGGCTTTCCTTAGTGGCTTGTGCTTTACTAAAGTTCAAATGAGGCAATATATAGTAAAATAAATTCAATCTGTATTTCTCTTCTTTCAATTTTAGAGGGGACTAAATGAAATAGAACTGTGTTGATTCTATCCGGTCCAATACATCTTCGCTTTCTAATGACCAAGGTCAGTCTTACCTTCATGAAAAAGAAGCCTGATATAAAATACTCACCCAGACTGAACAAACACAATATTCACGCTTTTTCAAAAGCCAGGTAGATGAGTGATATATTGTGTAATTCATTTCATGGCACACAGCTGAATGTTTTTTTATAGATAGTGTTTAACCTTGCCAAATTTGCTCTGAGATAATCACTCCTTTGAGGATAAAATCTCACATTTAACATTAGAAGAAAAAAGAACCCCCCACGTGCCAAAACCTGCAGTATACAACAAATAACGGGGAAGTTACTTAGCCAGAAAGATAACAATTACAGCAGTTTCCACTGCTGACTCTGTGATTAGCCGGTGGTGGTTATAATATTAATCAGAAATACAGTGATAACTGCTTAGACTAGGTTTTGATACAGCCAGTGAGCAATGACAAAATGCTTAGACATCTTACAATAGTGTATTTCTGCTCTGACTAATGGAAGTGGCAAATAGATTCATAAAAATCCCCTATATTTAGCACTGGAGCTATTCTCAGAGTGTGGAAGCTTTGTTTGTGTTTCTCTGGAGTTTATGATCTGGAATATTAATAGTGCCAGTGTCTCAAGGAAAGGATGCAAACCCTGGAAGACACTTCTGAAACCCCCAAGGGAGGGGCATGAATGGCAAAAGTCTGCAGGGTCAACGCAGTGTCTATTTGCTCTGTGAGCCCTGATGCTGCCCTGGAGACTGCTTTTGAGAGAGGAACAGTGCAGAAGGTCAATGCAAAGTGAAATTTTACCTGAAGGGAGGAAAATATATGTATAAGCCCAGATTCGTCCTATTGTGCTGTAGGCATGTAGCTGAGGTGGCTGAGTTTGGAGCGCTGTCAGCCCTTGGTTCCCATTATAGGCAAGGCAGGCACATCCCGAGGGCACCTCAGCCCACCTGTGATGTGAATCACCCTCAGGAGAGCCTATGCTTCACCCCAGCTGTTGCAAACAAAGTGCCTGATGTGCTGTGAGATGAATCCTGGCCCTGACATGTGAGGGTGGGACAAACTGGCTTTGGCTGAAAGCCTCCAGCCAAGAAAGAACCAAACATAAATCAAATGCTCATCTCAGTTACGTAAATGAAAGATTTCATTAATTTTTAAAGATATTTCACTCTTGCCTCCACCCTTCCCTTCAGGCACATGCTTGGGGCCATTACTGAAAGCACTGTTCATTACATAAGACCCTGTCCTTACATCATTACCAATTCAACCAGAAGCAAGTAGTACTGGGGATCTTGCAGGAGCTTGATCCTTCCTCTGAGGTTCCTCTGAAGGCTCCTCTGAGCCTCCTTCTGAGGTTTTGTCCCCAGATTTCGCAGGCTACAAAAGATACTGGAAAACATTCTGCCAGAACCAACTCAGGAATCTTGATCTAAACACTCAAAGAAGCATTTTAACACACTTGTTCAACTGAGATTTATCACTGCTGTGATTGCCAGTTTGGGCCAGAGGTGACCAGATGCAATGGGGGGTACAAAAGCATTGTATTCCTTAAAGCTTGCTTTAAATAATAAGGGCCATAATATGCTGCAGAAGGCTTTGGAGAACTCTACGCATGAGGACAAATTGTCCTGAAATGACAGAAGCAATGTTCAGAAATTAATGTGGAGACTCTGCATTTAATTTTGTATTCATTTTTGCTTCCCTTATTGATACACCATATCAAATCCACCCAGAAGTAGCAACAGACTTTCAAAAATACATTGCAAATTAAAGTCCCCAAAAGACAATTCTTGTCTAAAAATATCACTTGAAATCATCCATAAGGCCTCTGTCAAAATTTCTTTGTCTATAGAAGATTTATTTTCTTTTAGGAAATTTGTATTTGCATTTTATTTTAATCTGTTTGGCATAGGTTTTATTGCACAAAAATGTTTTAAGAGAACTTTATTTTGCCGCTACATAAATCGGAATCATAGACTATTTTTCTTAAGTTTAGGCAACCCCAATAACAAAGACAGGAGCTCCTCTGGAACTACTCACATAGAGTAAATGATTAGACCTTGATCTGATGAAGGCACTTAACGGCATGCTTATTTTTAACTCCATGAGTGCTGCCATTGAATTCAAAGCGGTTGTTTGGATGTTTGAGGGAGTATTTAAGTACATTTCTGGTGAGAGTGTCTTAATCCTTAAACTTGTCATTGATTTCGTCACAGGGTGATGTCCAGGGGGTGAGGAAAGCAGGACTGCAACCATGGGTTGTTGAAATCACAGGAAGCTATTTTTTACCCCTTGGACCTTCCTCAGAGCCACAAAGGCTATGGCTTGGATTTGTTTTGGTGGGTTTGGGGTTTTGACTGATTATTTTTCCCTTCTAATTGAGATTAATTGGATTCTGAGGTTAACTTTCTCATTCCAGGGAAATACTACCTCAGCCATGCGAAATGGAGAATACTCATCCTACCCCCTATAAAGTGCCTGGAAAGCACAACCAGGGAGCGATCAGCACATAAACTGGCAAGCCCTGCAATTCTTCACTCATGTGCCTAATCTCAAAATGAGGCTTAATTAGACCAACAGCACACTCCTCATGGAGCAAAGATTACTTATCAGCTTAATTTGATACTTTCACAGACAGCTGACATATGGTTTCCTCCTCTTCCCCCTGCCGGTTCCCGCACTTGAGTTTAAATAGGGCTGAAGTGGTGCATAGGACTCCTGCTCTTCCTCACTGCTGAACTGAGTTTCATCTCATATGGGAAAGAATTGGTGCTCTCAGGCTCCAGGACCTGAGCTCACCAAGAGGAGATTGCTTTTCCTCAGAGCAGGCCCATATGCCTTTTCCTTCCTAACAGATGTACTACCAGAAAAACAGATTGGTGAGGTGGAGCTTGTTCCTTAAAGGTGAACTGAAACACTTCTCTACCGTGTGTAAAAAACAAAGTCTGCTTCTTTGAACCACATACACTTTGTAGGGTGCATATTCAATGCAGCTGTGCCATGATCATCCTTGGATATGCGATGAGCCATATGAGAAAGAGATTTATGGGCACAATTTTTCAGATCCACAGCAGCTCAGAATTATTGAGTTCCCCCATTGAGAGCAGTGTGAGAGGCTGCCTTAAGTCTGATGCAATTTAAACTACTCCATAGATCATGCTGGACATCCTCTAATATGTATCACCACACCCTTACTGAACCTGATAGATGTTAGCTGGGGAAGAGGACGAGGTGTACCCCATTACATATATTATAAGCCTATTCTCTTCCACTGCACCATGTCCCAGCTGGTGCAGATCAGTGAAACTCTGGTGCAGCTAAGGGTTTTGCAACAGTTTTCACCATTTGAGGATCTGGGCGATCCTGCTTCTTGTGGCAGCTCCGAAGTTTTAGTCTCTTGTTTTTACCAACACCTGCAAGGTTTAATTCTCTGCTCTGCCTGTGGGACTGCAAGCTCCTGTGACCCAAACTCCACTTCTTGTGTGGGATAAGGTCTACATCCCTGCATCTCAGGATACAGCCCTGGCTGCAGGCTGCTCCCTGTCCTCAGGCATGAACTGGAAAACCCTCAGCAAATCAGTGCCAAATCCTGAAAATCAGGCTATATGAGAGGCTATGACACAACTTTTCCACTCAGTAATGGGCACTGCACCAGAAGTGTACCACAAATGTGTGGCTATGGTATCAATCCCAAATAGGTCTTATCATACATATTCCCTATTTTTCCTAACACAGTTTTGAACTAATTCAGGTGATGAGGGTAAAACAGTGGTATCAAAACCAAACCAAACATGGACACCAAATAGGGTGCATGCTGTTGCTTCTTCCATAGGACTTTCCTTCCATTCCTTCTGTTTCTGAGGGCCTAGGTTTTAAATGTGATGAGAGCTTTGTAAAAATGTCAGACTCCTCATTGTGAAAGCATTTGTCAGTCTTTGGCTTACCTGAGATGCATTTGCCAGGATCAAATTCAGGTGCATCTGAACAACAAAACAGTTTCTCATATCTGTAAAAGTAAATATTTTTTTGCAATACACCCATGATTGATCATCATTTCCACTTGTGTATTTATGACTGTGACAGTTACACAGCTCGCACAAGAAGATGTATTTTTTTAATGATGTTTACATTTATTTCAGCAATCATAGTTATATATAGCTACATATTTGAAAGTCCTAAATAAACAGGTTATAGCTCACTTAAGAAATAAATTTAAATGAAAATATAAACTAGAATCAAATAATCTGAAGACTTAGCCCTTAACAAACACTTGGTATGTTTTGTATGTTTTTTGTTTTGTGTGATAGTTACATATACATTTTAAAGGTATTTTGTGTACTGAGCATAAATATTTTAAACAAATATGAATACATTTGTGTCTATTGACCAGAAAAATGCAACACAAAAAGTGCATACATACCTATCTAGACATACATGTGCAAGTCCATCCATGTCCATACATTTGGTACCATAATACTTTTGAATCCTTGCATCTGGAAGGTCTGTGTTGTAATAATACTTGGGAGCTTAAAATAACAGCTGCTATGCTGTTGCATGCCAGGGGAGCTGCTAGCACTGCAATTCCTCTCAGAAAAGGAGCTGCAAGAGCAGCAGGGAAAACCATGGGCCACACTGAGGGGTGAGCAGCTGGAGGAAGCCCTTTGGTGTATGTTGCCATTCACCACAGGATGCAAGGGAAGTGCTGAGGTATGACACCCTGGGACACTGTAGCTGTTGGGCAAACACCAGACACAAACACAGAGTCAAAATTTCCTCAGTTTGATAGTATGGCCTGTGCATGTGCTTAAAATGCAGATCCCAGGTGGGACAAACAGCTAGCACACTTTATTTGGCACCATAAGGCTCCCAAGGGAGCAAAAGGACAGAGGTGCTCAGGAAAGAGGGCAACCACAGGTATTTGGGTCCTGTTAAAGGGGCTTTGTGCTGGCAAAGAGGGATTCACCCTGGAGAAGCTGCAAGCAGGGCTTACAAGGTGAAGCAATAGGAAGGAAAATGGCTGGTGTGGCACCACACCATGTTCTCGTTTTGTTTCAAAACTGTGAGGCAGAAGCTGTTAGCTAAAGAAAGGGCTTGATTGAGCACTGACTCTGGACATGCAAAGCATCTGGCTCTGGGTTTATATTCAGGCACCAGGATCATGTTCAGAAATCATTCAATTAGTGCCCACAAATGTTCCAGTTCTTCACCTCTCAGACACCTTGATGGAAGCACGAGCTGCATTGTTCTCCTTCCAATGGGGGACTACTGGAGTCCACTCTGGCACCCTCTGAGGAATGGCAGCCCTCATATCTCCTCCCTACTGGCCTGCCCTGACTCACACCTGCACCTACCAGCGTGTAGGATCTGCACATAACTCACTGCCTTGCCTCTGCAAAGCTCCTGCTGCCTGCTCCTGCTCTGACAACTGCTAGCACAGCATGGCACACCACAGTATGGCCTGGTACAGCACAGTATGGCAAGGTACCGTGTGGTACTGGGCAATGGATGCTGCTCCTTGCAGAGCTTTCCACCCCACTCCCTTCCCTGTTCCCCTGAGAGAAGTTGCAGCCAGCACCTCCCTTCCTGGGTCTAAATGAAAACCATTTTTGCAGCCGTACGTAGCAGGACTAGCTACAGATATTTCCAGGGACGCTGTTTCTCCTTGGCTGCTCTGGGATACTCTGGAGGAGTGTTGCAGCTGTTACCCCTCCATGCCAGGGACCTCATGCAGGTAGTGGTGGAAACCATTCCCCTCACGCCCCCTCACAAGCACGACTTTGGGGGCTGATTCTCAATCACAAATGCTGTCTGTGGAATCTCCCCAGGCACCCTCCTTCTCCACAAGGTTGGTTGGAAACCAAAGCCTGTGGTTTTTACTCATATACCTACAGCTGTGATGGGTATCGCTGAGGTATAAATGACCTAGGTGGGGGTCCTGGAGCAGCTGGATCCTGAAAGCCACACTTACAGCCCCTGCTGTGGAGGTTGTCTTTGCAGTGTTCAGAAGCTCCTCCTGTAGACTGCGTGTGTCCCAGTCTGACAGGAAAACAGCTGTTGATGGTGATGCTGATGCTGAAGTAGGAGCCAAGCTCTGCGGAAAGGCCAGGCCCAGCTGAGAGCCATCAAATGGCATGAAAATGTAACTGAGGGCTCACAAGTGGGATTGCACACTCTAGACGCGATTCCTTTCACCTTATTCAAGCGAGAAGACCCATTAAAATGAAACGATGAAACGAACTGTCTGTGCGTGCACATGCATTTTCCTTTTTTGATCAACTACCTCTCTGCCGATACGCCAAGTAGAGTGTTTGAAATCCCTATAAATGTTAGATGTCCATGATAAAAGACAGTGCCCTTTTTTGGCCCGTGGCCATTTTCCATGTTTATTTGGTTATTTATTTCAGTTAAGTGCAACACACCAGTTGATGCACAACACCCATGTGCCGCAATACAGCTCCAGGTTGCCTTGGCAACGGGTGGAAAGGGTTTTTAAGAGCCAGAGAGGCCCATGCTAATGAAAACAAGCATTCAGGGGGCCTCTTCTCCAGGTGGGCGAGAAGAGGCTCCCTGCTGGGCTCCCTCACCCAGCCTGCTTTCAAATATTCTGATGCTTTAAACAAAAAACTACAAAACCAACAACAACAAAACAGCCCACCACCCAGCCCCCTCTGCTTTTTTTTCCCATGCTAAAACGCAACTACTGATTAAAAGTTCTGAGACAGTTCTTTGAAGCCTTTCATTAATAGGTTTCCTTTATGAATCCAAATTAGACGGCCAATGCATTTTCCTTCAAAAAAAAAAAAAAGAGAGAACTATTATGGAAATGGTTGTTGTTGCTGCTGCTGCTGCTGCTGCTACTGGCTTTTACATGTTTAATCTTCTACATGTGCATCTGTGCCAGATGGCAGTGCCCGTAAGATGTGAGATAATCTTTGCACACCATCTTCACCATGTTGATTCTGATCCCTGGGCTTCTGCAGGCTGTGGTTCTTGCTTGGACGTGGTGGAAGCCATGGGCTTTGTCCCTGCTCTGTGGGATAAGGCGGACCAGGCCGGGGCTCAGCATCCACGGTTCTCATTGGAACTCTCAGGAGAGGCTGGGGGGAAGGTTAGTTGTTCGAAGAGGTATTGTGAGAATGAGGCTGGGATACTGAATGCATGGGGACATCTCCTCAATGTGAGGGAGTGGGTCCTGTGGAAACACACCTGGGCACCTGTGCTCAGGAAATTGAACAGTCATGAGGAATATCTGACACTATTCAAATGTCTTTTTTAGAAACATGAAGAAAAGGATAATGAATGACTCTACAGGCTGAACAGGAGTGTAGCCAACAGCTTCAATGAGATTCACATCTGTCCCACTTCCCTTATGGCTGCCCAGCAACTGCTAGGTATTCCCAAGGGCCAAACTGCTGCCTGGCTCAATGAGGTGATGGCCATGGAATGCGCAAAGAGATAAGTATGTAAATATGGGGATGACATCAAGGGGAAACATCCTGTGAAGTCCTGAACATAGGTTGAAGGTTGCTCTAGGGTGGTGATGGTGGATAACGGGCTGAAGAGCTGAACATCAATGACAGAAGGGTCCTGTGTGATAATCTTGGGTGAGAGATTTCTGTTCCTATTTCTGCTTCAATCTGAACTTTTCTTGGGAAGAGAATTCTTCTGTGGATAATGATAACCAATACTTCTGAATGCAGTTTGTCTCACAGTCCAAAGCCTGAATTTGTGACGCAAAATTAAGGGAAAGAAAGAAGTGGAAGAGGAGAGTGAAGCAGACCTTTCTAATGATGGTAGGGAAGCAAGAGACATGGGGTCCATGGGATGGAAGGGGATGCCCAGCTTCTCTGACATGGGCAGTATTGTTTCTATGCAGCTCGAAGTAGCACAGCAGGCAGGCCCTCCAGCAGAAGGTCTTTTCCACCTCCTTAGAAGCAATGGAATGTGACAGCCTATTTGGACTGGAGAAACATCACAAGCTCCAAAGAAAAGCAATTGAGATAACTGTTCCTTTCAAAAAAATCTGAAACCAACCCAGACCATTCGAGGCTGGGGACAAAATCCCAAGAACCAATGGCATAGCTTCAGTGTTAAGCAAAATACATGTGGTTTTTTTGGTGGGAGTCTCCACTGCTTGTAGGTGACTCAGTGCCAGAAACTGACTCATGTGGAAACACCATTACAGTCAGACAAAGAAAGTGTGTAATACTCCACCAGGCTCTCGGTCTGATAATGCTCTCATGGAAGGAGTGTTTTACTGTGCCCTGAACTGCAGCAAAGCTTATCACCAAGAGCAGTGACGTACTGGTCACTTCGTTAATCTAAGCAAAGGGGAGTGAGGCTGGAAATGTTTATATGTGATTTCCCTCTGCTGAGGAAGGAGATAAGAATAACTATGACAACACACCTAAAACATTTGTTGAATGCTTCATTCTAAAACGAAGCATACAAAAAAAAAAAGAAGGCAGTGCCTGAATGGGGGAGGGGAGTTGAGGGAAAATCCTTGTAGATGCCTTCCCAGAAAAATCAATATTGCAGCTAAAGTAGTTTAAAATGCCTGAAAACTTTGGATTGCCAAGCAGCAGCAGGGCTCCTTTTGGGTGGGAAGAAGTCCAAACCTCTGGAAAACAGGCCTCTTTCAGGAAAACAAGAACCTGAGGATCCTCAAAACTTGAATTTACATTTTGAGATTGCAAGCAACTCTGATTTCAGTGGCAGTAATTTAAAGTTCATGAAATACTGTCTCTGAACTAGCACATTTCAGGAAATTTTTATAATTCCCATCTGAGCTGCCTCTGAAATAGGCTAAGAAACAAATTCATCAAACCATGTGAGGTGCCTGCAAGTAAGCAGAGAGGATTGACCGAAGTGATAGCAAGGACATCCACAGTGTATCATACGTTTAACTTTGCAGGTGCCACTGCTACACATCACTGCAAACTTCTCGTGTGGTCAGTGCAACTCCAGGAGCTCTGCTCTAGTGGTCTGCACCAGCAGGAGGGTTTGCACCAGTCCAGCCAAGAAGAGCCCTTCCTCAGGCTGGGAAATGAGGCCACAAGCCATTGCTGACCATTGTTGAGAGGGTGTGGAGCAGGGCTGACCCGTTTACTGCCCTGCCAAATTTGTGCGAGACCCTGAATTGTTCCTGGCTTGGCTTTGCTCCAGAGTTGCCTGACATAAATAACTCCAATCTGTGCAGGCTTGCTCATGGGCTTAGGTGAACAGCCAAGATCTGTGTTTACTTTTTTGGGGCATGGCAAAGGCATCTAATTGCACCCACAGTGTGTTTCAGCACAGAACCATTTAACGCTTATGTTACAGAGTCTAAAGCATGATTTGCTCCTTGTGGCTCCTAAAATCTGCAATGTGGTCCTGCCAATGAAAACATGAAGACTTGGCTACGCAAAGAATCAGCTCACTCAGCAAAAATGGTGGCCTGTTGTTGTATCTGTGATGAAAAGCAGAAAAACATCCACTACCCACAGAAATGCTGTTCCATTTTGTTCATGAAAGTGGCAATTTAGAATTAAAGGCAGCTGAATTACATGGGCAACATGGGAAGAATTTGCTTTATGTGGGATCTGCTGTACCTATGTAACTTTGCCATAAGACTTCTATATTGATCATGATAACCTGCATGGGTCACCTTGCTCAAACCTGGTATGGGGATAATCTGCGAGTCTAGTAGCATACTCATTTTATCTACTGTGCTCTGCACAAGTACTCATAAACCATCCACTGCTATAAAGCAGCTGTTCTAATGCCGCTGGTAATTGCTGTAGACTACGTCCCCAGATTGTACTAGCATGTAAAACAGAGAAAAAGGACATAAAGACCCCAATACTATCTGTCTTCACTTTTTTGGCTTTTGGTGTTTTCGGTTTTGTTGATTTTTTTTTTGGGGGGGTTTTGGTTTGGGTTTTTTGGGAGGTGTGTTTTGGTTCGGTTTCTTTATTTGTTTGTTTTTGTTTTGTTTTGTTTTGTTTTTTAAAGTATTATGGATTTATTTGCATTTGTATGCAGTTTCACTTAAAAGAAAATCCTGAGTGTCGGCTTCATGATATAAGAATGGCTGGGGGTTTGGTATGTGTTGTCTGTAATGTGTTCCACCTAAGGTGGTTAACACACATGTTGTTGTATGTACAATGAGCCTGGACAATTATTTGATGTTAAAGTAGAGAAGTTTTCTGGAAATATATTGAGTCAGATACATCTCTGCTCAGACACACATAAACTGGCAGTCAATAGTCTGTGAACTGGAGGAGGAATATCTTCTGATATCAGGATGTTTAGAAAGGGTACAATACGCTGGGACAAGAACACGCCTGTAAGAGCCTAGCACAAACTAGAATTGACATTTGCCTTCTCTTTGAGTACTCTCTCTAGCAGTACCCTCCTCCTAGAGATGATCTTGGAGGCAGCCTTTGGCTGAATGGGAGGCCCATGGGTTCATATACTCCTCTTTGCTACCTTTTCTGGGTACCTACATATCATGTGAAGAGGCTACAGCCCCAATAGCTACACAGTACATCCCTTGTACAGCATAGGCACTGGTGTGGGTCAAATACGACTTATTTAGGCCTCACAGCATCAATTCTCTTTAGATAAATTCTCTCAAACTATGGCTTGCTTCTTACTGCCTTGGCATGACCAGTTGTCCCTGAAGGAGCAAGCAACCTTTGTGCTCAGTAAGCTGGGGGTGGAAGCTGATCTTTGCAGAAGATGCATGATAATGGGTGGATGGGATATGGTTTTGCTCTTCCCAGGTCTTGCCTCTTCTTCACAGAGTCTGGTAGTCTTTTAGCAGTGCTATCAGTGTTATCCAACCCAAGCTTTAAAAAATCACAAATGAGACATTTCCCTCAATCAAAACATGGGCAATAAATTGGATTAGATGAAATTAATGTGAAGTTCATTTCTCCTCAGTACTAAAGAAATACCATGTCCACATTTGAGCATGGCACTTCAAGAAAGATATGAAAAAATGGAGAAAGAAGACAGTCTTAATCAATGGGCTTGAAAATATGACTTGTGCTGAAAAGCTGGGAAAAAAACCATTGTGCTCCACTGCCATGGCAGGTAGAACAAGAAGAAATGGTTTTAAATTGCAGCAAGGACAGTTTAATCTTGGTGTTAGAAAGCAGTTTGTTATAGCAGGGCTGCTGTAGGTGTAGGAGTGGATTATCTGGGCACGGGGTGCAGTCTTGTAACGTGGAAGATGCTTACAAGCAGCTCAGACAAACATGCATCAGAAACGACGTAGACATAGCTAACCCAGCCTTGAAGACATCAGATGGACTACAGGTGAACTTGGCTGTTCAACTGGGAAGGAGTTGGGCCTTTTATAACAAGAAGGCTGTGATTTCAGGTTTCCGGCAAGAAGAGATATTCTGAGTGGTGAGCCAGGATTCCATATTTCCATTGTGTATATCTGGGCTGACCTGGGCTTGGAGCATTCCCAGCTTCTGCATGCAATTCCTGTGTCAGCAGAAAGGCAGCCTGGTTCATGGGACGCACCTCTTCCTATTGAGGAAAGGCACTGACGCTGGTGTTTTCCTGCCTGATATTTCCTTTGGCATGTCACGGGCTTTTCTGCAAGTTAATTGCATGCAGTAGTTTGTACTACAGTATGCAAGGCTCTCCATGGAAAGTATCTTCATTTAAACTAGTAATGTAGAGCTTCTCTGTGAGCTGACACTCACTTTTAATTACTGTTGGCCAATTTTCTTCCGTGCTGAAGCAAATCTAACCTGCTCTGCAGCTCAGGAGTCAGCAAAAGGATAAGAGAACTCATTGGGAGGTCATTTGATGAATTGACCATCGGACTGCCTTTCTGGGAACAACCCCAGGTGGCCTCAGATGAGATGGAGAGTCCTGCTCCTTCTTCCCTATGCTCTTGTCCCTGAGATATGGAAAGGAAGGGTCAAAATCATACCTATGTATGGCAACCACTTCTGCAGCCTGGCCTGACCCTCATATCCTTCAGATCTGCCTTCCCATGTGAACTCTAGGGTGACCAGGGAATATAGAACATAAAATCTCTAGGATAGGGCAGGTGTGAAATATCCATAGGGAGAAACTCGGCATAATTCATTTTGATTCTTACCCCCATGAAGTCCCTCTCAAGCACCAGGTGAACACTGGGCAAGGCGACAGATGAGAAGAGCTGAGTGACCCGTGGTGTCCCGCACCCACTTCTGAGTCTGGTCATGCAGCCTTTGCTTAAATTTTCTCCCCACCACCCTGCAGTGTGTGTCTAAACTTAGCTCTCAGCCACAGAAGATCTCAGGTAGGCCACCAGCAGCATTTATTTCAAAAGGAAGACTGTACAGACTGGTGCTCAAAATATTGTCAGAGGAAGATAAAACAATTTACTCTTTATTTTCTAGTCATCATATTATAAGGAAAATACTATGTCACCAGACAGATTCAGGAAATGGTAATTTGAAAACTAAGACATTAAGCTTGTGAGGGTAAAAATTTGTTATATAGGGATCCAAATGAAAAAAATTTAAAAAATAGAGAGAGAAATGGGTTTTCTTAAAAGAAGTTAAGTTTAAGCTAAGTTAATTTCAGCTGTAGATCATATTTTCATTCCATCACAGCTAAGTACAAATGGAAATAAAATGAAAAAAAAGATTGAGGGCAGCGTCAAGAAGCACTTCCTTACATGAGCCGTAATTGGAGAGCAAGGTGACCTGTGAGACAATGTCACAAGAGAAAAACATTAGTGTAATTAAAAAATCACTTAGATGCACTACAAGGAGAAAGGATGAATGAACTTCGGCACAAAATGCCTCTCCCATCCCCTCGCCCAGTCCGCCAGAAACGTGCTTGGACTCACAGAGTTGCTTTTGTTCAAACCACTCCAAGTCCTACTGCAACACCCAGCAGAACACGAATGACTTTGCTGTGGCTTCTGATTGCCCTGAGTACAGTACCATCGGTGGAATGGGACAGAGGTCAGTCGTTTCTCAACTTGCGTGGTTTTCTGAAACGCATTGCCATGCAGGCTGTGGGCAGAGGACCTCTCAAGCCGTCTTACTGGAGAGAGGTCAATATCAGCCCATCCTTGACCCTGCCACCAGCAGGGTGAAGTGGATAGGGGAAGAAGGGGTGAAACCACACCAGTCCTTACTGCTGAATCACTGGTGATGGGAAAGCTGTTGGCTTCAGGGACAGACTAATAGCATGTTTCTGCTCCTCTGATTCATGCAAGCAGTGAATTAAACTCTTCCCCCAGGCAAGAGGGGCCTGTCCTGCAGAGGGGCACTGCATCCTCTGCCTGGGGGCTCAGGGAGAAGTAGGAGGATTTTCCTCCTGCCGCCACGCACATGCACACGCACACACACACACACACACACAAACACACACATGAGTGTGCTTACCCACAGTGCACAAAGGGCTTTTGGAAGGCACATCCTGGCTCCCAGCTGGCTTCCCTGACTGTCACTCTGAGTACTGCTCCTGGACCCATTTTGTCACCTTTGCTCTCACCGAAGCTTTTACAATGTGTTGGGCTTTTACTGTACACAGCTGCTTTCCTGCGAGCTCTTCAAATCATGAGGATTAAATTGCGCCGGTATGGAAACCAAGGGAACATTTATCACTGACAAAAGGCGGCAAGAATTTTTCTAAATCAGAGATTTTCTTACAGTAGAACTTTTGTTACTGGAGCAGATCTATAATAATATCACTACTGTTTCAGTATTTTTATAACAGTGCTGCTGGGAAGAGCAGCTCTTTTAATACAAATGCTGTCATTTAGAATTGCTGCTATGGTAGAAATCTTAAATTAAGCACTGTCCTTTATACAAAATACAGCACCACCTGCTTGAACACAGAGCTGATAAAACACTATATTTTTTTCCATGTGTCACATCAAATTATCCAGCAATATAAAAGAAAAAGAAGTACACAAAAGTCAGGGCTTTTTTTCTGAAATAGCTTCACCCGTATCTTCTCCTTACAAGCACAATGTGCTGGGTGGGGGGCAGAGAGAGACTGAACAGGCTCTTCAGAGAAAATTCCTTCAAAATGACCAATTTTTCTGTCAAAACTACATTCAGACTACAGTTCTGGTGTCCTTTCAGTTCAGATCCATAACATGTCCCCAGCTGCACAAAATGTCTGTGTATTCACAGGTGTGAGAAAAGGACTTCTAGTGCAGCTGTACAATGAAATTCTCCTACCTAAGCCGAAAGCTCATTTGCAGCATGGCTTATAGTAGTTTCTCTAATGAATAAATTACTGGCTGATACAGCTAAATAAATCTGATGAGTTTTTTAATTTTTTTTTTGCTGTCGTTATTGTTGGTTTTGTGTGTGGTAGTGAAGTGCTGTTGTTTCAGCATTTGATAAGGAATTGGGGAATATTTCATCAGCTTGCCAGTCTGGCCAGGGTGTCCTGCTGCCAGGATGAAAGTCCCTTGGAAAGGAAACACATCTCCCGCCTTTCTTTTCCACTGCAACAAGGATGGCTAAGGCAAGCCCCAAACTCAGACGGATACATGGCAAGGGTAGGGTGTGGCTGTGCACCCTGAAGCCAGAGAGGAGCCCCAGGTGTGCCGATGGAGGCTGAAGCACAAGCAGAGGCAGTATCTAATCCCCTCACGTCTGCTGTGAATAACCTCAGGGCCAGGCACTCCACAAGTTGCTGTCAGAGGTTGTCCTCTGCACTCCAGGTCACGAGAGTTCAGGCTGGGAAAAATACAAACCACAACCCCAAGTCTTGTGCCTGAGTGTCTTTGAACTGTTTTTGAGGCCCTCTTGCCACCTACAGATTATTCCAGCAAAGGAAATAAGCTCGTGACACATTCCCAAGCATTACACCATTACCTTGTATTTATTCTTCTGCATGTCAGGTAATTGGCAGTGTACCGATGACAGTCATTTCTTCCATGGGGCAGCATGCATTGAGGCTCCTGTGATGGGATATATAAAGCTTGACTTAGATCCAGAGAATTTTGAAGGAGGTGCTGACAATACACTCATTAATTCACAATTACATTCCTTCAGAGAGCCTCCTGGCACTTTCTAAATACTGTTTAGAGCACATGCCTCTTTTATGAGGCAAGTATTCTGACTATGGAAGTCAAAAAAACAAGGACAGAGAGGTTTAAGTAACTTGCCCAGAGTCCTACTGGAATGCACTACCAGAGGTTGCCACAGAAATTAGCCCTTTGCTAGAACCATCGGTTCACAATGGCTTGAATTTTTAGGATTTATTTATATTTGACAGAATTGTATTTTTTCTGTTACTTTAGGTGTCTGCTGCTTGGGAGAAAGCAAAGATCTGGTAGTCACTAATGATGCCTTAGTTACCATGAAATGTATGAGAAGTTGACACTAGGAGATGACAAAATGGAGTTGCCATTCCAAATCAAACTCCAATCCAGAAAAGTCTTTCAAAATTCTGAGTTTGCCTTGCTGGAGCCATTGAAGTTTCCAGAAGAGATAAAGTAGGTACATACATCCCTGTGAAGTCTGATCACCGTCTCTGTTTGAGGGTATGCCTTGTAATGTCCCAACTACTGGAAGTGAAAGAAATACAGTGACCTCCAAAAACTGCTAAAAACTCTGGTCAATTCTCTCAGATGTGGCATTAGGTTCATGTTCATTGTGGTAACAGTGCCCAGAGATCTGGTATCCATCAGGGGTCTTGTCCCCATCATGTTAGGCACTGCACTTTGCCTGTTTGAGTCCTGCCCCTTCCCACCCTCATTGCTCTGTGAGCTTGTTTTCTGTTGCAGTTCTGCTATTTCAGCTGAGAGATGAACCCTTCCTCTATGGCTTTGGGAGGAAAAGAGGCAGCTCCCATTATTCCATTGTCCTCCAGCACAGAAAGAAACTGACAAAAATCATAAACTTTAGATATTCAGCTCTATACAGCAATGTTTTGGTTTATAGAAACAAAGGTTGTGCTTTAACAACCTCCTGCCACTGTATTTCTGAAGATTATGGTGGTTTTGTTGAGAGATAAACAAGAAGAGGCTTTTAAAGCTAAATCGCATTGCTTGAGGATTGTGCCTGTCCTGGCACATGATATTGAGCAGGTCTTAGTAAAATGATAATTGACTTGGTAAGGCCTTTGAGGCAAGCTCTGTCCATTAGGGCCTGGAGAGACATCCCTGGCTGGTTTTTATTTGTATGTTGTACAACAAGGTTAAACAATAGTTCATTTTTCCTCACTGATACCTTAAGCTGAGTTTGCGCTGATAACAATTTCTACATTTTTTTCAGATTAAATAAGATCTGTTAAAACTACTTGGCTGGCAACATAAGGATTGTGTTTGCAAGGATCGCTTGTGGTCAGACCATTCAGAGGCTGTTATCCATTCTGCCATGAGTAATATACTCCACTGAGTAGCTGTACTGGATCAGCAAGGCGAGTGTCTCTAACAAGGCAAAAAGAAAGGTGTGTAAATGAACTATATCTTGACGGCCAAAAGGCTAGGAAAACTTGCCACAACTCTGCAAATCTTCTGTGAATTTTGATTTTCTTTAAAAAGTCAAAACGTTAGTTATTACAGTTAAAATTTTTTACTTGCTTCAACTGTGAATTATAGCTTTTTCTCATGAGAAATAATTAATTGTTAATTGTTCTTTCTCCTTTTCTTATAGACTTATCTCATGGAATAAGTTGTCATTATAAGAGATCAAAAAGCCCATTTTTCTCAGGGAAGCCTGGATTCCAGGACATATTGAAAACCTGATTGTAAACTGAATATTTGGCAATAGTAAGAAATCAGGGCCTCTTTTGTTTGAAAGACAATCTAGCAGATCTACCCCAGATGAAACCAATTGTATGCTTTACAGGTATCTGGCAGATGAGAGGTCAGCTTTGGCTGATTCAAGCCATATAGGTATTTCTTCTCTTTTTTTTAGCATTACTTTCTCATAAACAGAACTCCATCAGACTGAAAGAGCCCTCTACTTCTGTGCGGCTGCTCTGTTTTCCTCTAAGCAAATTCTTCACATGCCCAGAAGGAATCTTGTTTCCAACATCTGGGAGTACTTTAGAGGCTTTCATTATTTATATGCCAAGATAATATCTTTTGCCCATGAATGTGCTACTGTTCCCATTGATTAGATGTTTGCTGATTACTGCCAACTGCAGTGGCAGGGGTAGCACGGAAGCTATTCCCCAGTCCTCGCTTTACATCACAAACTATGGGTCTCCAAACGCCCATCTGACCTTCAGGAATTCATTAAATTTAGACTGCTACTGACTTGGGAGGGCTATAAAGTGAGGAGTTACAGGGGAAAAAAAAAAGCTGGCATTTAAGATTAAAGACGCACCAAAAGGAAACTGTAGAAAACAGTGATTTAAATGAAAGTGGGAAAAAAGAAAATAAATGAGGTTGTAGATTGAGAAAGGACAAATTCTTCATCGTATCTTTGATAACAAGGAGTTGCCTAGCTTGTCCCAGAGCAAGCTGGGAGTGAAAAGAGTCCTTGCAAAGGTCCATGAATCCAGCTCCTCAGGGTTCCCAGGGCTCTCCCCAGCCTCTTGTCCACCCTCGAAGCCTCTGCCCAAACCTGGCCTTTGACTTTAAAGTGCTTATCTCAGCAGAGGCAAAAGGAAAACAGGGAGAGGAAAATGCAGATAGGGCCAAAAACTGCCACTCAACCAGCAACTCTGAAACCATAGCAGGAAATTTTACAAGAAAATGTATTCAAAACAAGGAAGAAAATATGGTTTCCCTATCACTTCCTCATGGCTTTGTTAGGAAACATTCCTCAGGCACTGTGCTGCAGCAAACCACCGGCAATTTTATTAAGAAAATGAATTAGAAATACCAGATAATGATAAGGCATTTTTGACCACGTGGGAATTAGCAGGTTTTGATGAACTCCCTGACCTTCTGAGAGGACTAGTTTGCATCTCCTCATGGACTGATGGCTGGTGCTGGTAGCATGCTGCTGTGTCTGCAAGGTTAGCAGCTGTGATAGCTCTGCTGCCATGGGGAGATCCGTCAGGATAACCTGGATCCTCACAGTCCTGCTCAAATAATTCACTGGGTAAACATGACTAAAATAGTTGTCTGCGTGTCTAGAATGTCTGGTTAAATATATTTTTACTTGAAGCTCTTAGTAAAAATTGCCCATTTAACTTTTCTTCCGCATCAAGCAGTGATACAAATTGCACACTGTATTTGCAGAGATGCTGCCCAGGTTTTCTCAGGTTAGTTTCCAATTTGATTTTTTTCCTAGTAGACTTGTGATGCTTGACTCCATCTCTGGCACGTCTTGCATCTTTAGAAGAAATATTGACAATTCCTAAGCATTTCAAAGGTTGATGTTTCAACAAGGATACTCTTTTCTTTTTTTCTGAAGCTATTTATAGGAGCACTCAATGGTTCTGTTTGCTCGTTTTCACTTTTGCTGACAAAGACCTGATCCCGAACCACTCAGTGTAATTGCCACCATGACATAACCAACAACTTGATTCATTTGATTTTAAAGTTGCAAGACATTTAGAGACTACAGTGTTTCAGGTGTTTTTCATCTTATACAGATGTCCAGAAATGGAAAAACAGACACCAGGTCCTCAGCTGGCATACACTGGGGTAACTCAGTTACAGCCACTGAAGCCATGCTAATTTACAGCAGTTGTGGATCTAGCTTGTTTCCAGAGTATGCATGGATTTTGCCATAACTCTTTCTTTCCTGGTTTTCAGCAATTTAAATGTAAGTGCATTTGACATTTTGGGAGTGTACATGGCGTTGCTGTGTCAGTCTTGATGTTGTGTTAATGGTGCTTTTGGGCAATGAATAGTATCAATGGAGTAGCTTGGAAATAAAACTCCTCATTTTATTCCTATAGTCCACTAGGTTAGCAATTAAATTTCAGGTCATTTATATACTTAAAGGGTCTGGGAGTGTAGAGACTTCTGAATTAAAACATTAATGAATAGTGTTGTGGAAAGTAACTGTTCAGCAAGGGGGCAGTTCCAATGGTTTTGGTGCTGGAGAAAGTTTAGGGAGCCCCCTGCTTGTCTGTACCTCCATGGTGATAATGTGACAGCTGATTTTCCTTGTTTTAAATTTAAGTAAGTCACCTCTTTTTCCCCAGAAGGTTATTGCAACCAAAATGATGTTGCCAATCTCCTCCTCCCCATAGCTGCTGACACACAGAGGCTGAGCTTCTCACTGATGTCAGTGATGTCCACTGCTTTTGCAGAGAGGCAGGGGGTGGGCAGGACATTTCCAGGGGATGTTGCTGTTCTTGGTTCACCCTTGCCTTCATGATACTGACTGACAGAGCACGCTGTCACCTGCACCCTTGGAATAAAATTGTCACTCTGAATCATTCTAACAAAATGATGAAATAAGATAAGAGAAATCCTCGTCAGTGATCCCAAAACACCATTTTAGGCAGATTTAGAGCTCTCTAGCTGGATTTGTGTGAAATAGAAGCTGGCGTTACTTTGCAGGCTTTGAAGTCCAGCCAGTTTGCAGCACACCAGAGCCTGATGGGCTCTCAGGAACTCTGCAAAGAGCTGTCCCTGGCTGCCCTGCCGTGGCCCTGCTAAGCCCCACTGCCTGGGAAGCCTCTTGCCGCTTCAAGGAGTGCAAATGGAGTCTGACTTCTCTTTGGTGAGTGTGTGAGGAGTGACTTACAGGTGGGAGTTTGAACTCAAAGGTTTGCCTGTTTGGTGTCGGCACGCCGAGCTTTGTCCACAGTTGATAAGAGCTGAGAGTTGGCTTCAAATCCAGCTTCCCCGAAAGTGACTGCAGATATCATCTAAAGAGTTTAGAGATAAAAGCTGCTAAGGCCATGAGAGATACTGTTATTAAAGGGAGGTTTTGGCATGTATCTAAAAAAGAACATATCCTTGATTATTTGTTCTTTCCCTCATTTCATACTCACTGACCAACAGTTTTGAACTTGTGCACAAGAATCAATGTTTTACTGTTTATTTCAGAGCTTCCTTTTAACATTACTAATTGACCCACTGATGGATGCTTGCTCTCCTTACTTTATCACTGTAATGTTGTTCTAGCTAATTCCCCGCTGAAGCAGCAGAGCTACCCATTAAGCAAGCGCTACAAGCTGATAAGGAACAACAATATGATTTATGCATTGCATCAGGGAACAGGGACAAATATTGGCATCAAGGTGACTTATTTGACTGTGAAGTTTATAGTGAAAAGGTCTCAGTGGGGAGCACCAAACATTAGTTCAGTGTTTTGCCATAAGCAGGGAGCCAAATATGTTTTTCTACTCTAAGTGATACCGTGTTCAGCACAGAGGATGCAAGCAAGAAGACAAGAAACCAAGGTCAGCCAGCAGTGCTGTGCATCTGCAATTCAAAATGGTATATACAGGGTAAAGGGGCAAACACAGTAATCAAGATTTCTATGTGAGTTTTAGTCCTTGGGTGCTTCCAGATAGAGCCTTACTTGTGTATGGAAACACCAGCCTTTATTGACTGAAGATGACCATATACATTGGCAGAAAACTAGGCAGGTGGGACTAGGGATTTCTTAAAAAAGCTATCAAGCCAGGCAATAAACCCCCATTTTTTTCCTCTCACGTGACACAGTGAATGATGATTCATAAATTGTTATTTGCACACTGACAGCTTTTCTTTCTCTACTCCGCAAATATCATGACCATCAATTTCTTAGAGTCATAGCCCCATTTTCACCAGGATTCCACCAAAATCCTTATGGAAAACATAACACAAGGATAGCTGTTCAGGGCCAGACCTAAGGTGTGCCTGCCTCAGCATTCTGTCTGTGATAGTAACCTCTAGCAAGTACCTGAAGAATGTAATAAGTAAATGGGCATATACAAATGATCTTTTCCCACTAGAAATTCAACATTCAGCTTCTGGAAGTCTGTCACTTAGTGAGTCCCCGAGCTGCAGAATCTATCCACATCATTGTGGCCCTTGGTGACCATTCCTTCCACTATTTTTTTTAATGGATTGTGGAGATTCTTTTGCTTTTGGCCTCTGCAGCATTGTGAGTTCCATAATTTAATAGCGTGCTCTGTGAAAAACCACATCCTGATTTCGAAGAAGAGACGAGATTGGGCTCATTTGTGATATGGTAGTTGGAACACTGCAGGTCTTCTAGGCTTACAGTGCTGCACAGTAGTAGATAGAAACCCAGATGACAGATTCCTACAGTTGTGTATATAACCAGCTTCCTATGTTCCTCTTCATATGGCGCTGTCAGATACAGGGATCCACAACCAGCACCCCAGTAGCCACCTCTCATACATCATCTCATGGGAGATGGGAGTGGGACAAAACTTGTCTTAATTCTACCTTCACATCCAGAAGTAGTACCTTATGTCATCTTGCTTAAAGCAAAGTTTCGTAGGTCCTAGAGAAGCCCTTATGGTATTTTCAGATTTCTGAACTGGAAATGAGTAACAATCAGGTAACTCTTCTGCTTCAGTGCTTTTAAAAAACCCTATATGACATCCATGTCAATTTTGTAGGCATAGACTACCTGAAAGCTAAGCCCTTATTTTGGCCTGCTTGTATGTGGTATGCAATGCTTCATTTTTCTGTAGGATTCACTTGATGAGCAGCTCAAGGTGAAGTTCACCTTGAGCAGTTGGACTGATGTGAGCTGCCAAAGGAATATGTGAACTGATCATTGAAGCGGGGACAAAGGGGACAGAGTAGGGCCAGAGCAGGATCTGTCCCTGGGGTGCATCAAGGGGGATGGTCCCAGGGTGTAGACACAGGGATACCAGGTTTCCAGAGCTCAGCTTTTAAGTGGGGGAAAAGCAGAAAGAAGGATGGTATTGGATAAGCACCACGGTGGTAAGGAAAGTTTCCAAACTGGGGATGTCAAGCTCTGCAACAGAAGGGTGTGATTTTTAAATGCCAGCTCTGCCACGACAGACCAAAACCACCATGGGTGTTCAGGACTCTGAGCCACCTCTGTGCACCATGTCTGAGGACAGATACCAAAAAATGGAAAACAGTAATTTCAATTTCAACACTTTCAAGAGGCTAAAACATTTCCTTAAGCTCTTTGGGTGTCAGTGTTCTCACCTATAAAGGAGAGACAGCCCAACTCAGCAGCTCATAATATCATTGTGAAACACAGACAATTAATGCTTGGAAAGTTCATGAGCTGTTGAAAGCAACATACAAATGCTTAATATTATTATTGAATTACAGTGTGATTGAAACAAATTGATTTGCTAGGAAAGTTTCAATGAATCACATTCGTAACAAATTCCATTTAATTTACAACAGTGAGTCATTAGCTGGCTCTTCTGCTGATCTATTTATACATCCTGCTGAAAAACAATTTTAAGAATCAGATCTTAAGATAACTCCTCCTTAGAGCAGTGGGATTGAGCATCTTGTAAAATGTGTGGTAGTGTCAATCCCTGTTTAGCCATTCCTTTTCCATCAAATTTGATCCTGACAAAGGTAGTGTGCAAAGCACCTGCAATAAAATGTCCTTTTTTGGAGCGTTCTGAGTATGCCCGAAAGTGCTGCTCTTAAAGACCAGTGCTTCGATAGACTTGGTCTAAAATTAAATGCATCATTTTCTGATTCTCTGCAGCCTTCACTATGCAGGATGATTCCAAGTTATGAAATACTGAGTTCTGGAAACTCAAATTACTCCTGGATTGAAACCTCCCTTGAATGCCAGCACTCACTTCAGGGGAACAATTCAAACCACAGGATGGAATAGCTCAAGATGGCAACATGTCTTTGGTCCTGTTCTGCCTCATTTTCCCTCTCTTCAAGGGAGAGGCAGGGCTACACCTCTGGCTGTACAGAAATTATAATTTGGATGTTTGGATGACAGCATCCAGTGTCTCAATTAGTTGTGCCAGCTCGCATCAAACACTCATCATTAACTGCCACAGATTAATGACCCACTATGAAGCAAATCCCTGCCAGGGGAGAGGGGGCCAACATTTAACTGCTGCAGGAAATTTCAGAGAGAGAGCTTCTTTTGGTGGTAACAGGAGGATTATACTGGGTTTTGCTATGGATGCTGCAGTGAGAGTGGGATGCAGAAAGGGAGTGAACCATGGTTAGATGGAAGGATGGGAGAGGGGAGTGCATGCATGAAGTGCCTGGCTCCCCTGACAGAGAGGGGATAGGGGCAGAGGGGACAAAAGGGTGAAGTTGTGCTGTGAAGAGCTCAGCAAAGTAGACACATGTTTGAGCTGGGTTCAGGGAAGCAGTATCTCACATATTCACATATTCACACCTCACATCTTCACCGATTTCTAATTAAAAGCAGTAAATCAGGACTTAGCAAACAGAAAAAGGCAAAATGAGCCAGGGATAGAAAATTTATACAGAGGGCTTTCAAGAGACCATTGAAGAAAAGAAGAAATTTCAAGGGAAAGCTAAAAGCAGAAGGACGATATTCTTCTCCTACACTAAAGATAAAGGAACTTCTGCATGAGGGCTGTCCTCTCTGCCCACCTCCCTTGGCCTGCAGAGCCCCAGGAGGTACCTGCACCCCAGTCCCCAGAGATGGAGCAGCTGAAGGAGGGCCAGTGAGACGGGTCAGGGTCTCTGTGGGACGGCACCCTGCAGGCTGGCACGGGGTAGGATGTAAGATTAGGACTACAGGTAGTGTAGAAGACAGTGCCAGAATCTTAATAGTTTTGCTATCCATGGTGTTGCTTTCACTTAGGCCTGGGCTACTGTCTGGCAGAGGTATGTTGCCCACCATTAACACCAGGGTTTCTAAAATTAAAGTAAGAAGGCGGCAAGTACTGGCACTTCACAAGAATTTTATATTTTTTTTAAGCCTGAAAGAAACCTAGTGATATTTCTGAAATAACAGGAATGAGACAGTTAAAGTGTTGTACAAAGGCTGCCTTTAAAACTTCCTTTTTATTTTCTGATCATCATTTTTGATCTTCTTCAATCGAATGGAGCATCACTTAGAAACTGATGAAAAGAGAACCTTCATCTGGTTATTAACTCCTTGATGAAAGACCTGTAAAAAGTGCATTGTTCATTTACAGGACTTTAGGAAATATTGAAAATTAACTGAATTCTTTATGAGATACATGGCTTCTTGGAAGTTATAATTGGGCACACACACTGGAAAGCTGACCAGTTATGACTGCAAAGGTGGGAACAGTGTTGTGCTGTTGCCAATAAAATGAACATGTTACTAGACTTCTCATTCCCTTCACCACTTGGATGATCTCCCGCTCTAAATGACACTGATTTGAGAGGTAGGAAAGGCAGTTCGAGCTAAAGCAGGATAGCTAAAAATTGTCTGTCCTAATAGATATCAGATGAACTTTTTTTCAAGATACCAAATCAACTACTTTAAAGTTACAACGAAACTTACACAAAGGAAACGTCATCTTTGACTAGAAAAAAAAAAAAAAAGCTTTTCTTTGGAGTAGCACACATCCTAAAAGAATGACCTGGCAATGCTGCTCCAGCATTATCAAGATGCTGTGTTTGTGAGCCTTGTGGTCTCTGATTCTTCTGTCCATCCTCAGAGCAGCACTGGTTCCTATGATAGTGACTTGGTGCAAGTTGCTGGGCCTCTCCCACCTAAGCTGTACTTTGGCCTCTGTTTCCTCTTGGGAGAGACCAAGAGAGAAGGCTCAGGACCTCCATGGAGCAAGACATGGGTGCAGGTAGAGAAGAGCCCCAGCTGTGGCAGGGGAAGGTCCTGCTGGCTGATGGCACTCATTCCTCACCAGTGTAGTGTTGATGGAACCCTGCTCAGCCCCACCACAGAAGAGACAGAGGATGTGTTGCTGCCATACAGGGCCATGGAACACTGGGCACTCCACAGGACACTTCTCTGTCCCCTCTGAGCGCTACCACCTTGTCCTGGTAGCCCTTTCTCTGCCCAGCTGGCTTGGGGATGCTTCTGGGGACAGGGAGAGGTGTAAAAAGGAGTCTCTTTGCAAAGGAATGCACACCTCATCCCATCCTGGTGTCGATATGCAAAGGCTTGCCTTTTTAGAGGGATAACCCACAGAGAATGGACCTCTCTTCATCAAAGCCTTGAACCCAGAACTGGGCAAGTGTTTCTCTTCATAAAAAAAATCAAAGCTTAGGCAGAAACATTTGTGCAACTGTGTCACATGTCAAGAGAGTTTCAGTTTGTCCCTCTTCAAAACAGAATGGGGGACACCAGAAGAAATAGTCGTCTCCATATTAGTTGAAGAAGATGTTCAATTTATTTTTGTTTCAATCCCGTGCTTAGGCTGGAAGGCTACTCAAATCAGAATATATGTAGCCTGCTGTTTCTACAATGAAAATGCTTTATTTTTACTTGACCCAAATTTTGACCCAAATTACATTTTCTTCTATTTTTCTCACATAAGAAAACAAAATAGAAATGAAAATTCATTTCAAATATTTCCAAAACAAGCCTTTAAAAAAATCCTTTTTAAATAAACAAATAAAAATAAGCAAACTCATAATTGTTGTTGATAGCCCCAACAGGGAATGCATACCAGGCCTTCAGTTGGGGTGGTTATGATAATTATTTCAGTGATGCCTTGAAGTTCTATGGATCTTAGAGATTTAACTATTTCAAATTTTGGTGGGAATGAGGATGCAACATTTACGTACCTGCCTTTTTGAAGGACTGCACTTTCATACCTGTATATTTGACTTGACCTTGCTATGCAGATATGGGCACAAATTGTAACACAAGAGTTCCACCTGAACTGCTCTAGGACAACCCTGCTTAAGCAGAGGGTTTGGACCAGATGACCCACTGTTGTCCCTTCCATCTTTACTCACTCTGTAATTCTGTGATTCTGAGCCTAGGTTGGAAAGCAGGGTGGTTTGCCTGAATTTTCTTGCTTTAAGAAGATTTCAGTAACATCACCTGGGTGAAAGCCTCTGCAGTGATGCTGGGATGGAAATATCTGTGTTCTGAGCACCTAGCCTAGCCATGCATTCAGTTGGACTGAACTGTGCCTTTAAGGAGAATACAGAGTTAAAAATAGATCCTTGAGAAATGAAAAGCTTGTAAATGCTCTAAATGCTTTTTTAATAAAAGGAAATTGCTGCAGGAAGTGATTCCTTATATTCCAGGCTCTGCCAATTGTTTCCAATCAGTACAGCTTGGGGTAGCTATTATCTCACTAAGTTGTATTAATGTGTTTGTTGTTGCTGCTTTTCCTTTTGAAATAATCTACAGGATAACTGGAGCTCTGCTATTTAACCTGTGGGTTTTTGCCATAAAAGCTGTTCCAGAGGGTTCTTTCCCCAACACTAATGCCTCACACTAGCACACAATAATCTCTTCCCTTCTAATTCCTCACTGGACTGTTGACTGATTAGTGGGATGTGGTGCTTTGAAATGCTCCTCCCCTCCCATTTTCCCAATCATTCTTCCTTCCCTGAACCAAAACGCCCTGAGTACATAAGGCCCTTCACCCTGGGGATCTGAGCCCTTTCATGCAGAGCTGCCTCTGCACAGACCAGTGTGCCAAGACCAGAATCCCAGAAGTGGCTCATCCCGCAGCCAACAGCACAAGCAATGGGACACATCTGATCCCAATCATGCAGTCGGCAGTTTAGGGGCTACATGAAACCCAGGTGTGATTCACAATGGGTGGTGACCCTGTGGACTTGTACATGGGAGAACAGTTTGTGACATGAAGTTTTATGGGCTCTGTTGTTGTTCTGCAGTCTCACAAAACCCTCAAGCCAAGCAAACAAGAGGCTTATAGCAATTTCTTAACTAGTAAAAACTTAATGCTAGTGGCTGGTGACTAGATGGAGATGAGGGAAGCTCAAAAACTTGCAAAATTAGTAACTTGATTCAGAGAAAATCAAAGCACACCACTCTCAGGGTTGATGACAAACTCCTTCCCTCCTGTTAGAGGTTACAGTCCAGACTTGTGCTTCCAGTTCTACTGAAGGTGGTCCTGAGAACCAGGATGGACAATCCCCAGTCCAAGGTCAGTGACAAGTTGGCATCATTTCTAACTCTTCCAACAGCTTCAAACATCTACCATTTTTAATAACCTCTACTACTAAAAATTGTTTCCTGTTTTTCTTGAAAAGACAGATTTCTGTCCCTTGGTGTGAAGTCAAAGGGACCTTTCAGATGCACACACCAACACATTTTCCCTCTGTACTCAGCAGTGGTGAGGCCACACCTCTAGTACTTCACCCAGTTCTGGGCCCCCCACTTCAAAAAAGACACTGAGGTTCTAGAGCAAGTACAGGGGAGGGCACCTGGTGAAGGCTCTGCAGAATTACATGAGGAGCAGCTGAAGGAGCTGGAGGGTGTTTAGTCTGGAGAAAAGGATGCTCAGGAGTGACCTTATTGCTCTCTACAACTCCCTGAAAGCAGGTTGTGTCGAGGTGGGAGTCGGCATCTTATCCCAGGCAACCAGCAACAGGAGGATGAAGCTTCAAGATGTGCTAGGGGACATTCAGATAGGACATCAGGAAGAATTTCTTCAGAGAAAGGGTGACTAGAATTTGGAATGGGCTGCCCAGGGAGATGGTAGAGTCACCATCCCTGGAGCTGCTTAAGGAAAGGCTGGATGTGTCACTCAGTGCCATGGTCTGCTTCACAAGATGGTGTTTGGTCAAAGGTCGGACTCCATGATCTCAGAGGTCTTTTCCAACCTGCAGGATTCTGTGACTGTGTAAGTGAGGATGATGGATTATCCTTTTGGTTTGTAGCCAGGTACTGTCTCTCAGGTAGCCCCAGTCCACAACAGCAAGTGTGCAACCCCCTGCATGGGAGACTCACTGTAGAACAGGGTATGTGTGCAAGTACCCAAACCAGAATCCACAGTCTTACAAAGAGGGAAATATGGAACAGCCTATCAAAGATAGGATATGGACAACAAACACCCTGTTCTATTGTTGAATGCCAAAGGTAGATTTGTATGCAGAATTTTAAATAATTAAACAGCAAAACAGTGTCGCCATCTGCCAACATCCATCTGGTGAGGGGAACACAAAGCTCTGAGTGAGAAGCCAGCACCGAACAAGATCCACTCACTAACAGGAGAGATTCCAGCAATCAGCTCATGAATGCTTGTGGTGCTGTCATCTCTTCTGCTCAAAAATAACTGGCAGTCCCAATAGCCCCTGTTTAAATAAGGCTGCTGATAGAGCATGAAGCTTTGCCAGTACAGACAGAGACATGGCTTTGTAGCAAAAGTTGCAATAAATATACTGTAATCAGAAGCCCTGTAATGTTATTTGTAAATGTAGGGACATGCTGGCTTCAGTACTGCTGTTCACGTCTGGCTACACTCATTCCTGCCCTGTGAAAGAAGCAGACTGTCAGAGAGATGTCTAGAAGGTGATGATAATGTTCAGAGACAGGGAAAGGTCTCTATAAGGAAGGATTCAGGAGGTTCAGACTGTATTTTACACAAGAGAAAATTAAGAGGTGACATGACAGAAGTAGTAAAACTAGGGAATCTAGTAATTCCCAGATACTCTTCCAAATATCCTTTCAAATAAGAGTGAGCAGCAGCCTAGTGAAATTAAAAATATATTTTATATCCATCAAAGGGAATACAGGGGTTGTGATTGGTTAGTTGTGATTGTGGCACAAAACAGATCCATCGAACTTGAAAATTGCAGTACCGTATGTTTTCTTCATCTTTCTCTAACTTTTGGAGCCTGTTTGTTTTTCATAATTCAATGGGGTTCTGAAACATTTATGCAGACTCTTAAAGTATGCACAGTTATATAAGCACAGACAGCAGAGGGTATTGTCTGTCCTCTACATGGCTGTGGAGTAAGGAATGTGCTATAGACTGAGGCAGGATGGTTGCAGGTTGTTCTTACTGGTTGTAGGCAGGATGGGAAGGAACCAGATCTTCCAGCACACAGCAAACCCCACCATGGACTAGGGTAGCAGTTGTGGCAATGACCCTTTGGATGAGCAGTATTGCAGCCAGATGCCCACGGGGGTTATCATCATCACAGCATCCTCGTCCTCCCTTGGAAGAGCTCCCACAGAGCTTCACTCTTATGGAGCACTGAACAATGTTAGCTGATGCCAGAAGCCATTGGGAACTGAGAACAGTTGCTCTTTTGCAAGAACAGGCTTATCACTTCCAAAGGCAGAATAATAGAGTTGTATTACTAGCTGTGATAAGGAGGAAGCTTATTCTAGGGAAGAGACATTTTCACCATGCATTGCCTTCTCTACAATTTGTGTTGCAATAATACCACATTGTGCTGGCCACCGTACGAATGGGCATAGGCAAAGAGAACTCTCTGGATCAGATAGCATCACTTCTTATTGAAAACCATGAGCTGAATGAATTTTCTCACATCAGAGTGCCATGGGATTCATCCAGTTTCCGATTGCCATCCTATAAACCCAGCAGCCTGACACTGGGGTGTACTGCCAACAGCAAGCAGATGCAAAAGACAACGCAGCAAGGAAGTCTGAGGTTATCTGTGGGGAACAGGGATGGCTTTCCTACTACAGATGCCCTAAGAACGTATTTAATTTTGTCAGCTGTCTCAACTGAAACTCAACATTTTGTTCATAGCAAGGATATTTTCTATGCATTTGGCCACAGTTTTCACTAACTATTAACACAATTTTGCATAAGGATGGTAAGGCATTGAGGCCAATGGCTCCCTTCAGCTACCAGACCACTGAAAAGCATGAAGGGATAATTCTGTTGTGGACTCTATTTATGACAGGTAGCAGCTCAGACTATATCCTTCTAGCTCTGTTGCTGTTCGTGGCTGAGCAGGACAGAACAGTTTTTTAGAGGACTGAATTTTCTGAAAGGCTGTACAGGCACAGGCAAGGTCAGAAGCAAGCCAAAGTTGCATGAGTCCCCAGTAGGCTACTGTGTACCAGGCATATCACACTTTCCCCCAGAATTTACTTATTTTTGTTGAGGGGCAAGGATGTAGATAATCTTTTCCTAAAATGACAAGAAGAGTTTTCACTGGCAAGTGGGCAAGCACTTGCCTGGGGATGTTTGAGAGAAGCCACATGCTGATCTCTGCTCCTATGCAGGCAGGGGGGGCTTGCAAGGAGTGATGTTACTGAAGCAACGTTGGAGCTTTGGGGACCACAGCACTTTCTGCACCCTTCTTGCTATTATTAACACATATTTAAACATTCAAAGTGGAGTTTTCTGCTGGAGTGTTTCTTTTTCCTCAATACCTGAACGAGTAGAGCTGGAGGAAGGAATAACATTTTTCTCAATATCTTTTTCCCCAGAAAACAACTGCAAAAATTACTGTCTTTCAAGGTAATTGCCTGTTGTTAATTGAGTTCCAGGTGCAGCAAAAGTGGTGGTTGATCTCACCCCAGGGAACTTCTCTCTGAGCTTTGTAATATCTTGGTCTTCTATTGCCACGGGTGGAGACGAGCAGACTCTCTCTGAGGATTGAATGCTGCTTCTGGTGCTGCAGGAGATGCAGCTTACACCCCTTACAGTAACTAAGGGGAGCCTGCTCTGATGTATTTTAAATTATTATAGCAGCATTTGGCACTTTCCATTTAAAAGGCAAGTGCTAAAATAAATTGAAGCAACTTCTTATTTAGATACCAGGAAGTTGCAGGATAAAGGAGGAAAAAGCAAAACAAAACTGAAAAACCCAAATCAGCCAGAATCCAAATCTGTGCTTAAAATCTCCTCTATCTATTTAAGTTACTGTACCAGCTCAGCTCAATATCTAAAACAAAGAAAATGAATTATGGAACAGCACAAGGAGAGCTTGTTAATTTTCCCACTGATGCACTGTGAAATGAAAGCTTTATTCTAAGAATATCATATCCTCGGGGCTCTGTCTGGGGAGACACTGACAAATACAAATGTCCTTACAGTTTTTCTTTTATTCCTGCTTTATGGTGTATTCCAGACAGATTTCCAAAATTATATATAATAATATATAATCTGTAGTTCTGATTTGGTGGAGTTCAAGGCTGTGATTTTCCAGGACGTAACTATGCCCTGTTTGAAAATGGAAGATCAAGTGCACATAGTAAAAGGCAGATCAAATTCTAGACAAATTTGCTTATTTCTTTATCAATATTAATATATGTGACTTTAATTTCAGCATCTTTTCTCCTGTTGTGTGCCAAGGGAACATTAACAACAACAGCAGCTTTACATTTTTATAGTGCCTTTCATCAAGAAGGATTCAAAAGTGCTTTACAAAGCTCGGACAAAATTCTTCTTTGATCAGCATTGAAAATCTCTTAATCCATGGTGCAAATCTCTGTTGCACTTTCTGTGGCTTTTCTGCACATAGGACTTCCATTGATGTCTACAGGAATTGCGTGTGTGTGAAACAAGTGCAGAATGTGTAATGGAAACCTGCACTGCAGATAAAAAGGAGGTAAAAAAATGCACATGTATGGATCCATTGCCGATGGCAGGAGTGCATCACTGCTGGAGTTGACCCCAGTCACAGTCTGTATGCATTAAAAAAATATCCAGTCTCGGTTACCTAACTGGAACCTTCTCCATGATGTTGCAGAAGAGGGTCTTCCTTAAAGAAGGAAAAGAGCAGATATTGGCTCCCATGCACAAATTTGCTTCTTTGTTTCAGAGAGGCTTTCCTGTCAGACCCTTTGAATCTCCTCCTCAAAACAGAAGGTGAGATCTGACTGTCAATTGCCAGTGAGCAGCTGCTCCCAGGTGAGTGCTGTGGGTGCAAACAGCTTTTACCCGAAAAGCGCCTTCCATGGCAAATATCCCTGGGTGCTGTCTCTTGCAAATGGCAGGAGAAGGGGCCCAAATTTTCCAAAGCTTCTGTACCGTATGTGTGCAAACCTTGCTGAGCTGAATGCTAGCTTGGAAATCTTGCAAAGTGTCCCAGGAGATTCCTGAGAAAATTGAAGATTTAGAGAAGCCCTCCATGTTTCAGCTTTCTAGTCTACAGCTAAACCAGGAGGTGCAGAGGGGATGCAGCAACCGGTGTTTTCTGAACTAATTCCAAGTTCAATTTGGGCAAACTCCTGAGTTATCTATGACTGATGATGGTTTTTTTCATACTTAGAGCTAATGTTGTGTTTGTGATTAGAGTTTACAAGTGATGAGGAACAGTTTCTTATTTAATCATCAGAAAATGATGAGCAGCATCCTACTGAGATGAGTGGAGATCCTAAAATTACCATTAATTCTGTAGATACTTCTATTCAGTAATCAAGATTTCAACTGTGGTGTTGAACCCATAAATCTCTGGCCCTGACATGCCCTATTTTACTAGGACATTCTGTTTCTCATGAGTAGAACCATATTTTTAATGAGAAAATCATTCAGAATTAAATGTCCCCTGGGGATGCTATTTGAAGAAGAAAAATGCCTCACTTGCAAAGACAGGTGTAGTAATGTGATGAGGAATCTTTTAACTACTTCATCTGGAAAAGAGAGAAATTAGCTATAGGGGTGTGAACAATATTGGTCCATTTCAAAATAAAGTTTGCAGTCTAAGGCATCATGTTCATTTATCTCACCTGATCAGCTATTCAAAGATTTTATTCTTGTCTGTTTAGAGCCTTTCTCTTCCAAAGAGTGGAATATGCTGTCTAAGTGATTATTTTCCTTCCATTTCCTCCCGCTGGTACATCTACATCTGCATTTGTATTCATGTTTAATATTTGTTACCTAACAGGACTGCCAACTAGCATGCACACAGTTATCAGGAGTTCATGTTCTATCACTGGTGCTAGCAGCATGCATGGGGAACATGATTGTGCAGCGTAAATGTCATTCTAGCCAAAATCAGTTTCCTTCTAATTGCCAGCCTTAAAAAGTCCTAAGTATTCACTGTAAATTGAAAGGGGACTGAAATTCATTAGAAACTCACCAGGAACCCTTCTTTAATTGTCTCTGAGAACCCCAGGTCCAGTAAAGCCAAAGTCAAGGTGTATATGTTGAGCCCACCCTCCATCCACAAGAGCCATCACTGCAAGGTACAGCTGTGGCTTTCACTTCTGAAACTCTGCCTTGAGCTTGCTCACAATTTAGAGGGAAGAGTTCAGTGGTGCTTGAAGGTAGTTAGAGAAAGTCTAAAGTAACTTGATCCAAATAATTAAACTTAGCAATAAATTGGTGCTTTTTCATCTTCAAAGTGCTTTACAAACATTAATTAGCTGGGCTCAGCAAAACCTCACAGAGTGGAAGCCACTCAATCCCTATCTCCTGCAAAGTGACTTCCTTGGCTGTGTCCCCCCACACCTATTTTTAGTATATTCAAGGGCCCGCCTCACGTTTCCTGACTTTCTCTTCACGTGGCGCAAACCTTGCTGTGTTGAAAATCACACCGGCTTAGTAATGGGTATGGGGGAGGTTTTAAAATTAAATAGCTTTTTAAAACAGCAATTGGCTTCGGTTTTCCTGGAAGAACTGAGGCATATGAAGATCAGAGGCAGGCACCTTCATACCCTGCGTCAGCTTCCAAACCTTCAAACCTTCTGTCCCCTTTGAACATGAAAAGCTCTGTTTCAGGCACACCAAGAGGTGGATCCATCAGCTGCTGGTCAGCGTGTGTGTGTGTCCCACTGTGAACAAAGTTATGGTGAATTTCAGTGCCTGCCTGGCTGCCAGGTTACCTTGCCCAGTAATGCATCTAAAAAAATGTCCATAGGGAAAGAGAATACTCTCTTCATGGCTCTGCATCACTTTGTCACAGGGCTCTGCTTCTTCCTTAGGCTCAGAAACATCTTTTTCTCTTAGAGTCTGGTGGCCACAAGGAGACAGATATGCTTTTTGCAAATTTGCCTATTTTGTGACACAAATTAACAATTTTATCATGGCTGTTCTCCTTGCATAGGTGGTTGCTTAGCCCTGGATTGGCTCAGCTCTCACTTCAGGAGAGCTGCGGCAATCTTCCCTACAGAAGCAGCCGCATTCTCCCATTTCCTCCCTCTTCTCATTTGGTAGCTGCTGTTTCAGAGATCTCCAGCTTAATTGGTATGGTATACCAAGTCCAACTGTATATTTTCCTACATGGCTGAGCTTCTGATGACCGTCTTCAAAGGTTACTCTATTGCAGTCATGATGCATTAATGTTATCAAACAGATGTTCAGGCACTAACCATTCAATTTACTTGCCTGTCTGTCTGCCTTTCCTCAACCTGACATTGACTTTACCAAAATAGAGGGGCAGCCTACCTGCTACAAGTGGGAATATGTAAGTGAAGATGAAGACCCGGTGGCTCTTATTGCAGGAAGCATCTTTGAAAAGAAAAACGCAAACTGCCGTTGTTTTTTGGTTTTGTTTTTCATCCCTACTGGTTTGTAAAAGGACAAACAAGCAGGCAGTCCAAAATAACTGTATTTATTCACTGTGGCAGACCCAAAATCTTGCTGAAAAGAACGGGTCTCCTGGTTGCACGCCAGCCTACGACAAGAAAGCCCAGGGGATAGCTGTATTCCTGGTTTTCAGCATGATTTCCACAAAGTTGTTTTGCTTCTTGGTGTCTCAGGTCCACACATGACAGAGTGTTCTGGGAATAAATAGGAGAGGGTGGAAGCAGAGGAGAGGTGAGCAGCCAAGTTCATCCAGAAGGCACTGGGGGGATTGTACAAACCCTTACAGAATTACCTCTGTTGCACTCCCCATTGGGTTTTACCACTTCCCATTCACAATAGCTGGACATCACTTCCTGGAACAAAATGAATGTATTACATTATTTCCTCTATGACTTGTAGCTACTCAGCTACTTATTTTTGTCTGGCAATGCTAGCTGGAGCTCTAGGTTTGACTCTGTTTCCTGGCCAGCACCAATGCATTGTCTGTCTTCTAGCACAACCTTAAAATAGTTTGTCCGGGTCTCTGTGAAAGCAGGCACAGATGGATTTATACCCCTGTCTCAAAAATGTTCAGCTCTTTGGAAATGTTGCAGAAAATATCTGTGACGGAAGTTGCATGGTACTTAAATCTCAAAACCACAAAAAGTTCATCAAAAGAAAAAATCGGTGGTTTTGGTCCTCCAGGCATCAGTTTTTTATCTATAGATTTACCCCAAAATCCCAAAAGAAAGAGCCATATGTCTCCAAAATTTTCCATAATAAAATTCCTTGCTATGTGTCTATATCAGTCTCATGCATATCACTATGAGTTTTCTACAGGAGCATGGTGTGCCTGGAATAAACAGCTGCAACATTAACTTTGGGAATGCAAGTACTGAGTAGGAAATCCCTTCAGAGCAATACCTTTTCCTCAGAGAAAACAAGTGTTTTGGTGAAAATAAAATCATTTGAAAATTTCAGTGGATTTGTGCCGCTGCAAAACAAAATTCAGTAAAAACAATCTAAAGCTTTCATTCTGGTATTGAGAAAAAATTAGTGCCACTTCTGTTCCATTAACTTCTGCCACTTCTGATACTTCTTTCAATTTATTTTGTAATTAAAAATCTTGTAGATGCTTAAGTCAGAGAAAAAAAAATTAGTCTGAGGCTGGAGAAAATGCTACAGTTAACTTAAATTGATTGCCAAAAAATGTTGGAAAGATTTCATTGCAGGACAGCTGCAAATGAATTTCTTTCATGATTTCTCAGCATAACCAGGAAAAATAAGAATCTCAGTTATTCACACAGCTCTGTTATTTATTCTCATCATCATTTTTTATCTGATGGCTTCATATAGCAAAGTAAAGCAAGTGGGAGAAGACAAGGGGATGTAAGGCCATTGTGAGTCCAGTGGGATTATATGAGCTTATTAAATATTTGTTTCCCTTATTGGACTTTCACTTACAGCTAAGGGGCAGTTATTTCTTAATAAATCAATTGCTTGTGATCAGTTGTCCATGCCTTTTCCTTTTCACAACTCCATGTAAAGGATGTCAGCGTAAATGAGAAGAATGTCCTATTAAGTTCATCATACACTAGACCTTCCAACTTCACCTCATCATTAAAACCATAACAGACCTCCAGAGCAGTCTTTGAACTCACCTTTCTTTGCTAGATAAAGGGCAGCAGGTGAAGAATCACAACAGCAACAAACACAAATGTAGGGGATTTGAGAGAGTGTCTATCACAGAAAATGACTATTGTTCACCTAATGCCATTTTGGGGCATGACATGTTATAGATGACCTGGAAAGCAGACATGAAATACAAAGAGTATTTTTAAAGACCCTCAAGTGGAATTTTGGGTTGTTTTTGGCTGTTTGTTTGTTGTGCCAGCGGTGGGGCTGTGAAGAACCACTCCAGACACTAGCCAGGGAGCCTGCGCTAGGTCTGACACGCTCAAAGGCTTCAGATTTTAGGTCCATAATAGCAACACTGCCATCTGTGCCATGCCTGCAGCCAGAGGCACCCACGGCTGTGCCCAACTGCTTGGACATGAGCACATTCAGTTACAGGACAAACTGGCAGAGGTGTGTCCACACCAACAGGGGAGAGACAGCAATGAGCCCTGGTCTTCTGAAGGACTTCTTTACACCGAACAGAGGTAACAAGCCTTTAATCTGAAGACCAGGCAAAATATTTCAGCTGGTTCTAGTTTTGCTAGCCTGAATTCCTTTATTTTTAGGACTTTGACTGAGTGTTCATCTCACCACTTGTTTTGTAACTGAGAGATGGAAAGTGGGGTTAGGAAACACCCTCCAATTCAGAAAATTCAAAATTGAAATGCTAAACAGAGCCCTTTCAGGCATGAGATGCAGCGTTAAAACGTAGACCTCTCTAATAAGGCTAAGAGGGCTTTTACAGTTTCATTAAATACCCAAATTAGTCATCTCTCTAAACATGATACCATATAGCTGCACACTTCCAAGTTGTGGAGCTAGAGTTGTGGGTTTGACGAGAGTTTTTTTCTCATCTGGTTTCCCTAGCAGTATGTCCTGCATCCCATTCACTGAGCAAAGCACACCACAGTTGTCCTCTCTTTCCAGAATCCTGATGTTGCTGTCAAAAACTACAGAAATAGGATACATTCACCCCATAACAGCAGGAGGAGCTTTCCCCCAGGACATGAGGGGTGTAACACTCTTTCTTGCAGCAGACAGTGGGGATTATAGGGGCTTGTGTCTCAGATGAGTCAAGACTCCTCAAAAGAGAAGACAGACTATGACTGGGAACACAAGGGAAGAGATCAGGAGAGCTGGTGGCACCAAGTTGATTTTCGCATGAGTATTTCTTAGCTTTTCATTATTTCCCTTTCATGAGTAAGCACCCTTCCAAAGCAGCAGAGTTTTCTTTCCCAGCACATATGTTCAATTTGCCTCCTCCTGAGCTGCCAGTCACTTGGGGATAGAGTCTGCCAGCAATGCTGCCTGGACCAGCTTGCCAAAGCAGTGGAGGGAAGTGTGACCTCTGGTATGGGAACTGCAGTGGGGACCTCTGGGGACACTTGTAATCACCCAGTGTGGAGCTTGGGCAGCCAGTGGGGTTAGCAACTCTGCTCCGGGGGGAAAAGGGAAGAAATGCTGTTAATAACTTCAGCTGCTGCAGCCTCTGGGTCTGGCTCACCTGAGAGGCAGTGCCTTTAGCTGCCAGAGCAGAGCCACAGTGGATGCACAGAGGCTTCTTAAAAGAGCATGTCTTTTGTACCAACTCCAGGAGAATAATGTCACCTACCCAGCCACCAGCTCTGCTTTCCACAGTGCCTGAGTTTTTCCTTAGAAGTTTCCTATTCAAGTGCTTAGCCTGACCAGGGCTGACCTTGCTTAGCTTATGAGATGTAACAAGATCACTGCCTGAGGTGTGAAATGACACTGGAATGGAGGTCATGATCTTACGGAGAGCGCCTCCTTCCTCTGCTGCCATGTCTCCTCCTGGCTCCCCAGCCCCAGCATCGGACTAATCAGGCAGAAACAAATGCACCGTGCTTCTAGCATACCACTGGCAGAATATAAAAATCTGTCCTTTCGGCTATTCAGTCATCTCAGTGGTATAGATTTTTTTAATGCATATGAATTCAAAGATCAAATAGTTCCTTTTTTATGACTTTTTTTTCTTTTTGTCACTACTTCAACAGAAACAAAAAGTGTTTTCTATAGGTCTGTCTCTGTAAGATGCCAAAACAGATTAACAGACAGATGAACAGACAGTAGCATTTTAGCAACGTGGACAGAACACCAAATCAATCATTCTGAATGAATAATACATTTAAGCAGTGATACGAATGGCAGAAAATTCATCTGCATCTACAGTGAAACTACCTGGACCCATTTCAAGGTAGAATATTCTGCAGAAAGTACAGAAGGCACTTTTATTTTGGTATTTCAAATAAGAATGGATTTGTGTATGTGTCAATCTGCCACACACTAGACAGGGCTGGTTCTGTGAATGGGCATTACTATGTATAGCTCTTGATTGAGCTGTGGAGAAATATACAGCTTTTTATTTACAGGTCATTAGAATAACACAGTATACAAACTGCATATACACAGAAAATACAAATATTTTCTGCAACATTCATGAATGACTTCTGGAATTAACTGCTCTGAGAAACTTTTCTTTGTAGGGAACCACAAGTTGTATAATGCTTTTATTGTGATGCAATAAAGAATGAGCTTGAGAAGCAAATTTAGCAGAAAAAGTTGGAGGTAAATTATGTACACATAAAAAAAGCGTTGAAATTCAAGTACAGGTTTCAGTGGCAGGCCTAATGGACAAAAGAAAGGAGGGGAAGTGCCCTTCTGCTGAGTTAAACCAGGCTTGGATCCATGGGGACATTCCAATGGTCTTGTTTATTTTTATCATTAAAACTAAGCTAACTTTTGAAAGGGAAGGAAAAACAAAAAGCCCCAAGGGCTGTTAACCTTTCTTCAGGACCAAAAGGGAAGGTCATCAAAAGTTTTGTGACTCTTATGAGGAAATAAAGCAAAGGCAGGTGGTGGAGGCTGGTCTGTGCTAAATAAAATGGGTCAAGGCTCCTGCACTGCTGCAGCCAGCAGATTCCCACTGGAGGTGGAGGGGGTCCTTGAGATGGTAGGAGAAGGCATGGGAGATTCAGGGAGGTAGCATTTTCTCCTTACTGTGGAGAAATGGTTAAATAAAAAAATGGTAAAATATTAAGGCTGAAGGCACTTGCCCATAAAACTCTTCTTTAGGTATTCAGCTAAAGACAACAAAGCCAGCATGCAGACAAGAGGCTTCTGCAAAGGGAACCAGCTCCTATTCTGTTCTGTGGGTGGTCAAATCCCTCTCTGTGATGGGGTGATTTGTAGGAAAACCTGAAGAAGTACTTCAGTGTTTTCCCTCACCTGCTGAGTCACAGTAACCTATGCTGAAGGAGAACACAAGGCTGTTGAGATGGGCAAAGATTTGTTTGCCCATGTCTGTCAAATGGTGATTAACCTCGGAAGGTAGTCACAGAGTAAACGAGAAGGAAAGAGCCACCATTCATCATCTGGTGGCCTCTGGATACAAATCCTGCTTTCAGAGTTCCTACAGCAGAAGGTTAGAAATGATGCATTGCCAGAACTGCAGCAGACATTTTGTGTTTGCCCCTAAGTTCAGGCCAGCAGAGGGATAGATGACTAGGGTATACTCCTGCCTCTTTTCCCAAAACCGATTTAAATGGGTTTGAGGGGTTTAGAGTGGAAAAGAGAAACTTTTGCAAGATTAAGGGGAAGTCTGATTTCCTCTCCTTAGTGAGAATCCCAAAAAGCATAAGGGATACCAAAGAAGAGATGTGACCAGAGACACACAGCAATCCATTTCTCCTAGGATACTGAACATTTCTGATTATCTTCAGGACTAGAAGTAGTAGACAAGGAGTAGTCTTGTCTAGAAGTGAATTTTCTATGTCAAAAATAGTGCTTCTTTTCCCATTCTCTAGACCTCTGATTCTTCTCTTCCTCTCAGATGGAGAGCTGAGAATCCAAGCTAGCATATTTTTGAAAATGTGACTCAGGAAAGAGGAGAAACACAGTCTCTGCCAAGTGGCACAAGTTCATTCCTTTTCAGTTTTATTTAAATCACTAAACTCATGAAGAGTATTTCAGATCAATTTTGTTCACCTTTGCAAATGGCTAAGAATTTGCATTAGTGCTCAAAGAGTCTTCATAAATCTGACAAAGAGAGAAAAAAAACAACTTTAATGAAGAATCAGCAGGATTTTTTCTTTCCAACTTCTGGATCCTTCTAAAAAGATGCTATGAGAGAGAGAGAGCAACTAAAGAAGTATAAAGTATATAATTCATACATTCTCAGGAAAATTAATTCCCCAAATATTTGTGAAGTCTGTAGTTTCCCTGGACTCTGGCATGAGCTATAGGGAGACAAAGGCATTTTTTAAAAATCTCAGTCAGAGGGAGCACTATCCTCGAGAGATCAAATGAGCACTAATCAGGAAGAATGTTTGGTTATTAAATGCATCACTGAGTCTTTTAAATATCACTCATTGGGTCATAAATTCCTATTAATGTAGATAATCCATTGTTGTCTCATGCAGATAGAAGGTAAAAACAGTAAAAAGGTTTGCCAGCAATCCACCCCTGCCTCTGAGTCTCTCCTTTCACACACTTAAAAACAGGTGATACTGCTGCCATCTTCTACTCTCAGCCACTGCACTATGGCTCACACTGTCCTTTCTCTGGATTTCACACTCTGCTCACTTATTTCTGTTTAGGCTCCTCTTTGCATTGATCATGCTTTCCTGTCACACTTGCTCTCTCCCACTCTTTACACAAATGGCTTTCCCAGGATGGGAGTTGATGACAACAGCCTACCCACTACCACCTTTGCAGCTGCTCTTTAATGTTGCTTTTCATGGAATCATAGATCTATTCGGGTTGGAAGGAACCTTAAGGATTATTTAGTTTCAACCCCACCCCTCTTGCACTGGGACACCTTCCACTAGACCAGGTTTCTCAAAGCCCCATCCAATCCGGCCTTGAACATTTGATTTTGTCTCTTTTCAGGAATAATAAGCTTCTTTGGGAAGGGAATCCCCAAATACATTACATGCAACCAGACTTCCTTACAGTTGTTTCACCTGACCACACTGGTGCATGTGCCCACCATATGGCTTGACATTTCTGGCCTATTGTATTGTGAGAAATGATAGTAAAGTCATCTGTAAGGGAAACCTCCAGCCTTGTTTAGAGTATAATTGTATTCATGCTTGTAAAGAGCTTGCTGCAGAGCAGCTGGGAAATCTAGCTGGTTTCCTGGAGTGAGTGGGAGGCCATGAGTAGGTGGTAACTAAAATTTGTAAGAGAGTTTGGAGGCTTTTAAAAACATTATTACCATTATTCTGGATTCTACAGCAAGATTAAAAATCTTAACAGTTGCTAAGATATATGCAATTTACCTACAGTTATATGCTTCTTACAAACAAATGCTGCATCAAAAGTAAGAAATTAGTGATCATCCTTTTCAGACTGAAATGGTTTTCTTTTCAGTCTCCAAGAGGGCTTTGGCAAGATGATTTTAAAAATAGCTACAGTTTGGAATCCAGATTGCTTTCCTTGCCAGATTATAATGATCACTTCAGCCAGGGCTGGGTGAATTTCAAAATGCCTGGAGACTCAGTTCAGGACAGTGCCCTCCAGTCTGTGATATTTTTAGCGATGGGTAAACCCAAAAATTTGGGTGGTTATCCAGAGTTCATCTGTACTGCCCAAATGTCTACAGTCTGCAAAACTGGGCTGGAAAGTTTTCAAAGAAGATGGGTTTTGCACTATTTCCAGTACTGCCTATTTCTGCTCAGGTCAGGAATCCTAGGAGAAAATCCTCTTTCTTCATACTGGTTTGCTGTGAATCTGCTGCCAGTCATAGCTTAAAAGTGCAGAGTCTGGCAAAGGAACTTGGAAAAGCATCTGGGGAGAAAATGAACCCTTCTGAAAGGCAATACGATGGTACTGGGTTGGGTGGTGATCCAGATATATTCCTGTGTTGAGATTCAGCCCTACCTCTACGAAGAACAGAGAGGACTTGCATGGCCAATCACAATGGAAGACCTATTTCACTCCTTCCTATTAAAGTATCCCCCAGTAACCTTCTGTTAGTCTGAGGTAGTTCCAATTTAGACAGGGGAAAATTCCCTGAGGGTTATAGATTCCTGGCAATTTGGGACGGTTCGCTTGACTTTCTTTCTACGCCAGATACTGGCTGTGATGTAAAACTGTTTTGCAACAAATAAATGTTTAAAGTATTAAATGTCTTTCAGGCAAAGAAATGCAAGTACCCAAAGCAATTAATGATGATGAGACAAATTCATCCCTAGTTTAAGCTTAAACAATTTCTGTGAGGTTGCACCAGTGGACAATCAGATTTAATCTAGATTTAATCTTTTGATTTCACATGAGAGTCCTGAATTTGTGTTAGGTCTTAACAATTAATCAGCTCAGCTGGCTTTTGGGGTAAGACCGTAGATAGAGAGGGAAGGTGACAAAGGTCAGAATTTAATAAAAAATAGACACTGTGGAAGAATTTATAAATAAATAACATTATCTTAGGCCTCATCAGGAAAGAGACTGAAATACTCTGGCCATGGGAAAACTCCAGCATGCCACATTTCAGAAGATTTTTAATGACAAATACCCAGCAGTTTTAGACATAACCTGCTGCTGTTTTTTGAGACATGAGCCTCCAAATCTCAAGACAGCAAGCCTGCATTCTTATTTTCTTCCAAATCTCATATACTCCTTAAACCTTGCATAAATTTTGAAGCATCATACTTTTCTTCCCAAACAGCACCTTCCCTCATAATGGTTATCCCAGCAATTGTTAGCTCAGCCTTTGCCTGGCTCTGTATCACAGCACCATCGACAGCAGCAGGAAATTTCCTTGAGATAGCAATTCTCCAGGGGTTCAGGATCCACTTCTCAATTAGCCCTCTAATTGGCAGCAGCAGGGACTGATTTCTCATTGCAGCAGTGAGAAGCAACTTGGTTCAAGTCATGCCTTTGCCTGCTCTTTGTTCCTGCAGGAGTTCGCCAATAAAGGTACAGGTAGACCTCGGACCTCAGCACAGCAGGAATCTTTACAGCAGCACACATTTCTGGGCTTTGTTCTGAGCGGATAAACTTAGATTATTTTGTGCCATGCTACTTCTTGTATTAGTGCTCATTTTGGAGTGCACGAAGACACTTAGAATAAAAACAGAAGCACAGCTGAACAATCTCCCTCCAACAAAAATCAAGTCAAACCCCTCAAGATCCAGTGAAAATGTGAGTGCGTTGGTTTGAGATCTTTTTTTTCCTTCCTGTTTTGAACCAATTTGTTCTTCCATATTTGAGCCAAGATTGGAAGCCAAAATATTTAAAAGCTCCACATAATATTTTTGTAGCATACAGTTTTGACCCCTCAAGGTGTTAAGAACATTCAGTGAGATCTGGGGAACTGTTTGCTTTAATGGAGGTGACACTTCTGTCTTTTAGGTTTTCAACTTTCATGGCTCACGTCCTTCAAGTTTGAGAATGTGAGAGCGAGTATATAATGACCCAAGCTGGAACCAAAAATAGTTGGGTAGCATCTCTGAGAGCTCTCCCCATCCTCAGCTCTGAGTGTAGCACATTTCTGTGATGTATGCTCAGGCTAGTGTATTTGAAATGCAGTTGCTGCCTGGAGCCAAAGTTTTCAGAACTGATCTCCTGCCTAACTAAAAATTCATACATAAGCAGCCAGATTGGAAGCAAAAATGTAGCCACTGAGCTGGAAAATTTGGATTCCAAATGAGTGACTTGCCCTTAAGCTGAAGACCAGTGACAAATGAAAGGCACACACCATCCATTTGTTTAGGCAAACAATGCCATTGGAATAGAGACAATAACTTGCCCAGGGCAGAACTACTAAGATCAATTTGGAAGGTTGAGCAACCCAACCTTGGAGATTTGTCCTTCACTTGGTGCTGTCTCAGGCTACAGAACACCTAAGCACCTATGCTGAACCTTAAGCACTTAACTGAATTCAGGTTGTCAGGAGAATTGAGCTTGTTAATGTTGAGATCACTTGAGTACTTTTTTTGTTGGAATCTTTCACTCTTAATTTGTTATGACAAGGGAGATGAAGTATAGACTATTAAGTCTAATTAATGGCACATGATGTAACATTGATAGGTGAGTGTGGAGAGACGTGAAACTGTCAGAGCATATATTGCTGCCTCACTCATCCTCTTTTCAGAGTGCAACTGTCATGAAGGGCCTGATTCCGTGCTTCTTAAAAGTTAAATATTTTGAGTTACCATTTGACAGCAGATCTGCAGCATACACACCATGTTGCTCATGTACAGCATCATTCCTCTCCCAAACCAGAGCCCTACTTTCTTCAGCAGGCAATTAGGCAGAGATCCTTATAGTCTGAAGCATCAACAGATGGTGATGCCCACGCCTTTCTCCTCCCACTGTGAAATAACCAGGAAACTTTCCTACAGGAAGGGCAATCTGACAGGGCAATGGTCTCCTGTAGCCTCCTGTAATCATTCCTTTTTCCTGTCTCAAGCCTTCTGGAAGACCTCTTTGTGAGGTGAAACTGCTGTCTGAGGTTTCTCCATAAGGCTCTGAACATCCACAAGGAGCAGATATCAAATGTGTTAGACACAGACAAACACACAGAATACAATCAACACCAGCAGATGGACAATTAAAGACACACATTAAAAAATTAACTCTCAAAAAACACCTGGTGAGGCAGAATTCACAATTTTGCAGTGGAGAGAGGCAGAAGCAGAAAGGTTAAGCAATTTTCTTAAGGTTGCCAGAGAAGTAATTGTCAGTGCTGGGATTAAGATTTAGGAATTTATAACTCCTGGACCTATGCACAGGCCACTAGATCGTCATCCCTGGCACTCCAGAGAACCAGGCTGCTTATTCTTTCAGTAAAATGCTAAACCAAATGCTGTGACCTTTCCTGGAGTTATCAGATGAACTGCTTTCTTAACTCCAGGTTACAGAGATCAGTGGGGGGTGGGAGGTGGAGATGTGATGGCGTGAGGAGGTGACAGACCAAAACCAGTATGTGCAATGCTTGTGCAAGGAGATTTTCCTCCACCCATTTGAGGAGTCTTTGCTATCTGACTGCGGCACAGAAGGGAGAATACAGCCTTGATGGGAGTTTTGGGAGTATTTGCCACATTTTGATTTGAAGACATTGACAAACTGTTTCAGAGGTTGCACTGGGAGTGTGGGCAGCTTTATCTCATTCACAGGAAGTCAAGGACTGCCTGTGAACTTGAGCACTTACAGAATATATAAATAAGCTGTAATTCACTGTAATATATGTATGGAAATCTTTGGGAAAATCTGATATGCAAAATTCTGTAATTACTGCACACTTTCATTAATTATATTATTAGAATTACCATTCTGTGAACATGTGGAACTTCAGCTTTGTGGAAACATGCCCACCTACTTCCCTCTTGGACTTGGTCCCGTTTCTGTATCAGCCATTAGAAGGCAACACCTTCAAGATGTGACCAAGCATGCAGGACCACAAGCAGGGTTCCCAGCTCTGTGGCCACAACAGCCACAGTAATTGTGTGACTCTCTGGGATAGGAGAGCCCTGTGGATGAGGGGTAACCATGCTCAGGATCCCCTGCCCAGCCTGAGCTGCTGCTCAGGTGACGTCCTGAAACAGACAGCTTTCTCATACTCACAGAGCAGGGTTATGCTGCAGGAAGAAGCTGTTGCCCGTGCTCATGGGGTGTTTTTGATCAGTAGTTCAGTAGGACCCAAATCTGCTGCTCCATAGTGGAAATTGCCACTGTGACTTTTCTTCCTGTGCCTCAGCCTGATCTCTCTGGACCTCAGGCTGCTTCTCTTCGGTCCTGTTCATTCACATTTCACACAGGCACTCTAGTTTTTGGGAGACGGGACTTCTGTTTTTGACAAACAGAGAAATGTGCCTCTCTGGGTAACCAGCACTGAGCAGGGAAATGACTTCCTGTTCTGTCCAAACATGTTTCCAGAGCTGCTGAGCAAGTTAGGGAAGAGCCATGGAGGATCTCGAATTGGTGCCTGTGCACTATGCACTTCGCACTTCTGTTTTTACCTGCAAACCTTGAGAGTTTGCAGTGGTCTTCTTGTCTGAAGGAGGAAGAGCTGGCCTGGGAGCAGTGACTGCCCTTTCAATAATCATCCTCATGATGCCTCTGACATTTAGCAAGAAATGTAATCCAAAACATGAGTGGCACAAATCTGTAAAACAGGGAGCCTAAGGGGTCTCCTGCTGAAAGTAGAAACAATAGTACATGTAGCCCCGTTCCAAAGCTTTGCTTGATTGCTCTTGAGGCTCACAGGTTTAAATGTCATGAGACGGGGAGGACTGCATGAGAGTTTTCTAAATGGAAACAATCCCTGACTTTGTGAAATACATGGTAATTACAATCAGGATGATTTCGCAGGAGGCTACAATTGAGCAGTATGTGCGTGTGTGTGTGCTTCGTAATATCTTTATACATACATATGTGTACAGACCATACAATTGCTTATTGAAAAGTTCACTTCTGATACATGATTGGTTTCCTCTAACTTTACATGTCATCTGAGTGAGCAAGTCATTTGACAATCTCATGCCTCAAAGTCAGGCAGTTAATTCAGACTATGTTATAGCTAAACACTTCTCTCTTTTCACTTGCCTGCTCTAAATATTAGCCCATGTGATTTGGTAATTTGCATAATATCTTCTGACAAGCTGACTCTGAAGTCTTCTTGGGTGATTTGCTTCCCTTTTCAAAACAAAATGGGAGACAGTAACATCCAAGGGAATGAGTATACCTGTTTTCCTTGAATTGAGCAACTTCAGCTCTTGTAGCTCGGGTTTCTCTGGAGGCAGCAGGTTCAGAAACTGTGCAGCTGCTGATGGGAGATAGAGGCAGTAAACCTCTAAAGGGATCTGGAATTACATCTAGTGGGTCAGCTCTCCAGCCTCCTGTTGCACCAACCAGAAGGTGCTTTGAGATGCTCCACTTCTCCAGACAGTGACAAAATGGCCTCCGCACCACCCATGTGTGACAGCCAGGAGAATCACACAAGCTGGGAGTCTAACTATGTGTTTTCTTTCCCTAAAATAACATTCAGTGGTGCTCTGCACCCTGCAGACCTGGGAAATAAAACAGATTCATCTTTGCTAGCATTATTTTAAAAATTTTCCTATGGATTATCTTTCCACAGAGCCATAAGCCTTTGAAAATTTGGTCCCAATGTAACTTGCCTATGAAGTCAATTAGCTCCTAAAATGACAACACATTAGAAAGAACTCAGAAGCTGATATAGAAATACCTTGTTTTATTAAGCCTGGCCAATTTTCTGTCAACAAAAATTATGCTTCTGAAGTGATGTGGAACAAGAATCAAACATGAAAGCATACAAGTATCCACTTTTGAGCCCTTGAACAGCTATAAGAATCCACTTCTTCTTGGTATTTCTGCTACACAGAATGAATTTTCATTACCTGAAGTATCTATTATCTAATGAATAAAAAAACCTGCATTATACATTAAAGTGTAGCATGAACAAAAGCGCTGGAAAACTTACATTACTTCATGGTGAATTTTTGTGGCAAAAATTGTACTTTTATTGACTTCTGCAGCACGGATGAAGTGTCACCAACCACACTACTGAGTTTGCAGTTAAACTTCAACTAGACTTCTAAACCACAGAAGAAATGAATTCCATGAATAAGCATGTGCTAATCAAGGAACACATAATTTTTTTCATCAGGGTATCATGCTCCAGATCCTTGGTTGTGTTTGAGGAATGCCGTTCCCAAATCCTGGGTGGTTCTTATGGAGTCCAGACTGAAGATATAGAGATCAAAAATGGCATAAACTGACCAAAACACCATGTCCAGGTTTAAAGATGTCAAGCCACCCCTATTCTGGAAGGAAAGAACTGTGCATTCATCCAGCTGTAAGCATAAAATTCACATAGTATATGTTCTGGGGAGCCTCCAGATTCTGGGACCTTCCTGATGGCCTTGGTTTTCCCTTTATAGCACTTTAGAGGACCTTTGTTAAAAATACATACCTTCATCTCCTGAGGAAAGAGGTCATCTTTTAAGCCTTGAAAGAACCCTCTGTTGTTTGAGCCTTTGAGGATGGTGTCTCACATCCATGTTGTGTTCTGCTCCCTTGGTAGCTGGTCCATGCCTTTCCATGTCTGGCAGCAAACTGGACAGGAAGGTTTGCCAACATAGTGGAATTTACCACAAGGTGTGCCGCGCTTCACTCCAGCTACTCCACTCCAGTTTTGCACACAGGGAGGTAGAGCCAAGCATTCTCCAGCTGTGCCCTTTCCCGGAAAGGCAGACTTAATGGTAAGGTAGTCCTACAACCTAGCAGGCTAAACACAGAGTTGGTTAGTAGCATGAAGTATTTTGGTCTCTGTGTCAGCTGTAAGAAATAAAAGCAATTTAGGTGTTTAGGGAATGGTGGCAACAGCTGAATTACACCTTGGACTATGCAATGAACAAGCACAAAGGCTGAGAATGGCACAGCTCCAACAGAAAGAGGAGGGGCTGGGTCATGGCTGGGTCAAGAGCTTTTAACCTCAGGTAGCAGATGTGCAAAAGTGCATGGAGCAGTGCTGTTAGCACTGAAGAAGTGTGAGTAGCCACAAAGAGGAACAAAACGTTGTTTATAGAAACTAAAGAGCAGAGGCTGAATCTTCTGTGATAATAAATCCATAAAGTTCCACTGGAGCTCTAGTCATGAAGAACAGGAGTTCGGCAGTGTCTGTGGCTGTGGAAATAATTGACATTTTCAGTTAAATGGCCAGAACAAAACAAAACAAAAAAGTTCATTTGAGCTGTCCAAAACCTCTTTCCCCCTCTTTTTCAGCAAGGAAAAATAAAAGGTCAGTGTAGGGCCGGTTTCCTATCTGGACTCCAGGGTTATTCCCCGTACTGAGGAGAATTCAGGTGGTCAGAAGGCTGCTCCTTTTCACCTCCAAAGATCTGTGGCTCAGGCGCTCCCTACAGTAGGGATGGAGCATACTGAACCACTCCAACAGCAAGGAAAATGAGCTGGAAACTCATGAAAAGCCCCATCTACTCTTTCTGCCTGGTGCTGTAAGTTCTGTGAAGAGATGCACAGGGGAACAAGGTCATTACCACCATGGAGAAGTGATCCAGAGAACAAGCATCCTTGGGTGCCTGATTTTTGACCCAGGACACAATTAAAAGTCACATGAAGAAAAGCCTGGGGAAGGGGTTCAGGCGTGGGTTAGCACTTGAGGAAGAACCTTGGCACAAGGTCAGGCTCCCAAGAGGTAGATGGGAAATGTGGAGTTACTCTGTGAGGTGGAGTGGATGCAAGATGATCTGAAACACTCAAGACAGAGTGGGCAGAGATGTCTAGATTTTGGCAGTGGGCTATAAATTGATTGTGGTGGAGGGACAGAGAAAGGAGAAATTTCAAGCATCAAAATGTGGAGTGAGACTGAATTGGGTAAATACTCATTGGCTCAGACAAGGTAAGAAGAATTGGGTCCTTTTCCAGCAAGGGTAGCTGAGTGTCAGGTTTTGGTCCAAATATTCAAACATGTTTTGCTCTGCATATTCAAGTATTTTTAACTTGAGTGAAAGAATTTCAACAGAAAATACCATCAGTATCCAAAAATATCCTGAAGCTCAATAGCGAAGTTTCCTTTCAAAACCACCAATCAGACAGAGAAGGCCCTGGAGCTCAGCATTCCCCTATCCCTAATGTATGTCCTCACACCTGGATGGCAAGTATGCATGTAAAGATACAGGTAAGGATGCATTGGAGGGGAGAGGCAAGAAGGAGGTAAAAGTGAATTCCTTTACCAATAAATACTCTAATTTTCAAAGATTCTGTCAAATCACAGAAACTGCAAAAGGAAAATCTCTGGGCTGAAAATGCTACTACCAGGTCCATTAAATGCATCTTCTGTTTACATCTTTGTATTTCCTGAAAACATTTGCTGAATTGTTTTCCTGTCCTGACACTGAAATGAATGACTTGCTGATAGCAGTATTTTCTGAGACAAGAAGTACTGCATATTTCAGTTAAATATTATCAACATCAGCCACATAGACTACAGCACCATGCCCCTCTGCCAAAGCACCTACGTAGATACCCAGCTTCTGTTGAAAATCATGCAAAGGAAAAAAAGCACAACCCCAATTTTGATTTAAGTGCTGTGACTCTGGCTACCTGGCCTCTGTTCAAAGCAGTGTCTTGTTGCACCCACTTCTCTGTGCCTGGTAGCACAAGGCAGTTGCCCAGAGTATGGGTGACAGTGGCACACTCAGAAAACAGGGCCTAGAATTGTACAAATTCCTCCATTTCTTCCTCCTCCTGCCAAATCCTGGCAATTCAGATTATCATAAATGACTTCTTCCTAGGGAGTGCTGAAAACCCTCTCCAGCAAATATGATTTTGTACATTATGATCTGGCTTTATATAGCTTAATGAAAATTTTTTACATGGTTTTTAGCAGAAAAGCAAACACAAATAAGCTCTCATTCTCTTCAAAATCCTCCTCAAATCCAAGTCTATGCAACCTTAAATAGCAGCAATATATAATGGCTCTGATTTAGAGCCTGTTGTGATTTTGTCCACACCATTGAAAAGAACACAGTACACTAGGGACCTAATCCCAGCCTGAAGGATGTCTAGTAACCCAGTCTCATTTCCCAAGCCAGGCTAAGGGAAACCTGGATTTTCTGTCATAGATAGGTAGCAAAATGGATCTTAAATATTAGGGCCTCCCTTTCAATGAATCAAGTCATCATAAAGAATAATCAGGTCCCATGAGTTTCTGTGATGGTCTTTCTTTCCTTTTTCCCTAGTGCCAGAAATGATCATGCAACATTCAAGTAGAGAGACCAGAGCACCTTTAGAGCCCACACCTGCTGGAGGCTCCCCTCCCAGCATGAGCTGGGTACCACTTAGACCACTTTAGAGATCTGCTTCCATCTTATACTACGTGTGGTGCCATGTAGGTCCTCTCCCAAACTCCCAGTATTCTCCTTCTGCTCCCATGGTCTGCTCCGAAGAGCAGGAGCAGCCACAGAGGAGTTCTGTTTCTGTGGCACCGTTTTTACCAGTGTGATAATTAAGATGGTAAGTCCTGGCTTTCCAAAAAAAATCACCAACTTGAGAAGTAGCCATTAAAAGAAAAAAATAATCTGTTTATTTCCTGTCTCCTACTCAGATCAGTCTGAAAATGAAACACCATGCAAGCACAAAAAGTTATTATGTGACTTGCAGCCTCCAGCTATTCTGACTTCACTGGATGCCTTACAAGCATCTATTGTTCTTGGAAATAGTCTGAGATGTGCTTTCCAGAAAGATTATTATGTATTTTTGCTATGAGGAGGGAAAAATGTTCTGATACTGTGTCATGTCATTTCTTTAGTGGTATTTGGATGCAATATACTGTGGAACTGTGACAGGGAAGAAAACAAACCTGTTATATGACTAGTGGTGCTGAATCACATATAGTATGGACCCGAGAGCCTGGATTTTACTTATGGCTGACCGGCTCCACCTCCATGCTCCTTGCCAGCTCTCAGTACCTGTACCCTCCAAAGTAGTAAACCTTTCTAAAGCAAAAGCTCCTTTGCTCATTGCAGAAGATAAATCCTTCCTCACCTGCCTCCCCTCTGCAGCTGCACTTGCATCCTCAGGGCTGACTCTCTCACCACCTTTAAAGCTGCTCCTGCAAAGGGTGAGCCCCCTTGCTGTCACTGTGCTCTGGCAAACCCCAGGAGAGGAGCAGAAGCTTTTGTGCAGACCTCACCAAGGCCTGATTTCAGCTTTCTGTTTGTGATGGGGTGGGTTGCTCATGTGGTTGGCCTATATGTGGGAACATGTAGCAGATGCTGCCAATAGGATGCTCTCTGAAAGCTCATGCAGAGCATTCCATCCCCACAGCCAACCATAAACTTGCTCTGAGAAACAGTATCCAAATATTTAAAAATGGGCTGTGACTGCACACCACAAGATGCAGCACTATGATAAGCCAGTTTCAGTGACCTTGAAAGAATAAGGTTTGATCCCTCATAATGCTGTGGGTTGTTGATTTATAAACAAGCTTTCACACCTGCTAGAACTAAAGATGGAACAATTTTCCTTTTTGGAACTGGCTTTTGCGGAAAGGAAAAAAGCTCCTCAAAGAAGGTGGGCATTATCTTGGTTGAGCAGGGCCAGGAGCTAGATCCAGGCAACACAGCTCTATATTGTGGTGAGAAGAACAAAGGCTTACTCCCCACCTCCCTGATGACTCCCACAAACCACACACAACTGTACTTCCAGTGGTTGCAATGGGCCACTGGACAGCAGCTTTCTATGGTGTTATAGAAAGAAGTAGGGCAAGAAAAAGGCAGCAAAGAGCAGGAGACAGGGCTGCCAGAATCCCAGCTCTTTGTACTGGATCCCACCTCTCCCACACATCCTGTTTGGAGATGGGCAGTAGGATGCTCACAGCAGTGGTCCTGGTTGTTCTCACCAGGCTGGTGTTCACAGGATGGATGAGGAAATGCTACAGGCTCCTCTTTCCTGGTTAGATTTAATCTAGAAAAGAGATGGCACATATTGTATCATAGCGGATTATGATTTAACCAGCAGGTCATGCTGAGATTTTATATTCTGGATAATAGCTAAATGCTTCTGAAGTCTTGTAATCTCATACAGAGCAGAGATGGAAAGCTAAAAACAAGATAGTGGCAATATATAGCAAGGGAATTCACACTCTCTATAACATAATAACAGCAACTCTCCCTCAGATTTTGTTTCTGTGTTTCTTTTAGGCCACAGGTTGCAGAAGAGCTTGTTACAATGTTCACTCAGCTCTGGTGTGCTGTTTCAGTTATGGCACTGTCCTCCAATGACTCTCCCAAAAGGATTCACTTGAGGAAATCACAACAGGCTCCTACAGGATAACAGTCAGGCAGAGAGAGAAAGAGAACCAGACCAAAGAGGGTATGAAGGGTGAGGTGGGTCTTGCCAAACCTGTATGTGAGCAACTTGAGCAAATGTCTATTTATTCTGCCCATGTGATTCTCAGGACACAACACCCTGTAAGGGTGGGAGTGTGGTTGGCAGCAGCTGGGGACAGATGATGACTTTAAAGCTGAAATATTTGCATCAAAGCAAAGACACTGCAACCGAGGCAGGAGTTATGCCCTGGCTAATCTCAGCTCAATCTCAAATGGGAAAGCCAAAAGGACAATAACCCAGTGCCTCCCTTAGAGACTGTTCACAGAGAGAGGGATTTTAAAAATAAAATAAAATAAAATAAAATAAAATCCGGGCCTTGATAAGAACAGGAAGACAAGCAGGTTTAGGTTAACTGAGTGGGAAGAATGAGTGGCCTGATTTGTTTCCCCCATTTCTCCATGGGTGTCTGTGAAGACAAAGCAATCCACGTCTCGCATCCCAGGGTGCTTGAGGTGGGATGAACCCCATTGATCTGCAGCACTACAGAGTACAGGGGGCCCTCACTGGTTCAAAACACTTCATACAAAATGTCTTGAAAAGCCTTTATGGACGCTCCAAACTGATCTGCATCACTAATAAGACATTACGAACTTTTATAGCTTCTCTTCTAAGACAAAGGGCCATAAAATGGTCCTTCACAGCACCCCTGTGAGATTGGCAGACATTATAATCTTATATTATTGAAATAGGAATAGGCAGGGAGAGGGCATAGGCCGCTTCAGAATTCATATCCATGTGATAATTAGATGTCACAAACATAATGAGGAAAAATGACAGGAAGTTAAGGACCTACACCAGTGCTTTAAAACTTAAAGTGTCTGGGCAAAATGGCTTTTCTTTTTTTTTTCTGTAAGTCTCTGACATAGCAGAGATGTCCTGTATCCAAAAGACTTTTCCCAAAAGAGGTTATACTAACAGCAGCCTGTTAACACAAGCAAGCCCATCAGCACTGACATGAGATTGCAGCCTTCTACCCTGGCTGAGTGATCACTGATCTAAGTCTCTGTTTTCCAGGTGGCAACAACCACGATTCTACATTAGACACAAAATTTCCATGTTATTTTCACCCCTCCCATGCTGTACTGAGAGTCAAGAGGCACAAATGAGCTTCTCCATCCAAAATGTAGGACCTTTAATGGACTAAGCCCGTTACTCAGTGTTACTCAGACACAATGCAAAATTAAGCTTCACACAAGGTTCAGTGGCAAGAGAGGTGAAAGGAGAATGACAGAGATACCTTGACAATGAAAGCCCCCTTCTGCTTTGTGGTCACTTTGGAGCTGAAGGAGGGCATGAATATTCACAAATATTGTAATTAAAATTCTTCTGATTCTAGGAGTCAGGTAGAGGAGTTTATAGCCTCCCGTGCTGGAACTGAAGGTTATTGGCCTGTGAGCAGTCACGGTGCCCCAGAGACACAGGAGTAAGAACTAAAGCTCAGCAAGCCATTTGCAACTAGTATTTTTTTTTTTTAATGAGTTCCCCATTTATCTGACAAGTCTCTATAAACAGATTGAAACATTCTCTAATTTATTCATTATTTAGGTTCAATAGTAACATCAGCAAATAATGCCTTCCCTGAAGAGCAGTCCATTTTAAATTATAATATGCAATATATGCTATATCCATCCATTTCCCTTTCTATTCCCTAGTAAGGGGAGTTAGGTAACAAAACAGAACAGTGTAAATTTTACAAGAATATAAACTATTCAGAATTCACCAATGGTCAGTACATTAACATCTCTGTTTAAAACTCACTTGGCAAGCCCCCATTCTTGTAGAACTTGAATATACAAATAAATGCAGAAGTCAAACACAGAAGGACTGCTGAACTCAATCAAATCAAAATTCACTTTCAAATTCAAATTATTGCATACTTTTTTTTTCTTCCAATTTCCTACTCAGTCTGCCCTGCTGAGTAGGAAGAAAGTACTACACACAGCAACTTCAAGTCCAGAATAGTCTCATGAATCTTTCTCTCTCTTTTCCAAATTCCAGACTCTCCAGGCATGTCAACAAACTATGGTCTGTCCACCTGAAAGTCAGTCTTTGGCTTACCTACACAAGCCACACTATCTGCTGTGAGGATAGATGTGTCCTGCCATGTGCTATGTGCAAATCCGTGCCTGGAGGCTGAAAGTGAGTTTGGGAAGCCTGTGGCTTTCCAAATGTTTATGGCATATACTCTGCACTCTTAGGCAGTAGCAAGCCCCATGTGTCCTGATACCTTCCTTTATATTCCCTGTAATTGTACCACATTTCAAACATTCCCATGTGAACAACGTCATCTACCCAAGCTCAGAACGGCTGGGCACCAGGGCGATACTAAGGCTTTTTTACAAGGAAATATTTAGCAGAGCAGAGTCTTCACTGCACAGACCTAAAAAGGCTGAATCTTCTTCTAAAATGCAAATCTACATGCACCGTTTTGCACCAAAGAACCCTTGAAGTAAAAGCACTTATTGTGGATAAATATTGTATGTTCTCCGTTAACTGTAATTCGTACAAATGGTCCTCTGCCTTGAGATCTTGAGGCAGAGGGTAGCAAAGAGAGAGAAATATAAAGTGTAGTACTTTTTTTTCCAAAAGATCCTAATCCAGTGCCTGTACTACTTCTGCTGAAAGTCTGAAAAGATGTCGTTTTATTGAATGACTTGAACGCCCAGCTGCTTTTTTTAAAATCAACCCAAAAACATGTAGTGGTCTCCAGCATGGCCCAGCACCTGTGTAGTTGTGACCACAGGATGTCAATTTTTTTCCACTACTGTAGAATAACATAATTCCATGGACAGATTCAGCTCCTTGGTGCTTCAGTGTGAGGAATAATGACTGCTCACTGGAGGCCGGATCTCACACACCTTGAACAGATGAACTCTCCCCATTGGTTTCAGGCTGTCAGGGTAAGTTCCTCCACCTCCTCATAGGCTTTGCATCAGCACATGTGCTCCAAGCATGTTTGCTGGGTGAGGCTGAAGATCAGAAGTGGCAGTCACAGCGGAGCTGTCTGCACACACCGCTTTGGGGAGGAAGTGTTGGAGTGGAGATGTCAAAAAGTGATGAGCCTTACAAATATTTTTATCTCACGCTCCACTACAAGCTTTGCTTCCCGCGACGGAATGCTGGCACAATGGAGATGCTTTCATATTAACTCCAAGAAGCCTGCATGACAAAAGTCTTTGTTGCCATGTGAGCTATCAAAGCTCCCTCTGTGTTTAAAAAAAAGCGTTACAAAATTTTTAGTGTTGTTGAGTTGCTTGGGTTCATTCGCTCATTCCCCTGCTCTTGTGGCCCTTTGAATTCTCTTTCCACCAAAACATTCAGGCTTAATATTCCCAAAATAGCTGTCAGCAGGAAATGTTAGGAGTTCTCAGTCTGAGAAATAACAGGGCCGTCTGTTGATCTGAATCATCGAGGGTGGGATTTTCAGTCTGTGTGTTGCTGAAGAGGAGGAGGGAGAGACAGCGGTGAAACAAGCGCCTCTTCCAGCAGCTCCCTGAGGGGTTTGCAGCGGCATTCGTGAGGGTGGAGGTGGCTGCAAACCCTCACAAGTCACTCACTGTGGCTCTCAAGCACAGTGTGAGATGTGTAAACTGTGCACTCGTTATCAGCAGAAAGTCCTCTGCACCTCCTGAGCAAAAATAAATAAATAAATAAGCTAACAAAGTGGAACTGAGATCAGCTCATTCTTGGATTCTACAGGCAACCTACTCCAGTACCCACTGACACTAGAGAAAATACTCTTTTGGATTTCACCATGATTTGGAACAAGCCTTGACTGTTCATTTGTCTCTTTTGCTTTGGAAAATAACTAATGGCACCTAATCTTTACCTGTCAGCAAATCTGCTTTTCCCATGTGCTCTTGGAGTTACTCTCAGTCCTACAGAGTTTCTGAACTAATGAGTATGGCACAAGCATCTCCTTCCTTGACTTAGCTCACTCTCTCCCTACAGCAAAAAAGGCTTGCCATAATAAGTTTTCTGCAAAAGCGAAAAATTTTGCTTCTTGGGATTCTGAATAAATTTGTTCTTCATCTTTAACCCACACAGCTCATCATTCCCGACTCATGGCAGAGATCTAGTTAAAAAAGCGGTGAGTGGGGTAGGAGCGAGCTGCCAGCTGCTCTGCAGCCCAGGGAGTGAGGTGCCATGTGTGGTCTCAGAGTCACACCTAGACATGGTGCTGGCTGGCACCTTAAAATCTCTTCTCCCACTGAGGCTGTGGTGTTATGTCAGTCAGGGTTTACAAGGTGCTGTCACACTCCAATGCAGTGTACCTGGAAAAACCTAACCTCACAGATTGGTGCTGTGACCCACTACAAGCTTCTGGAAATAAAGCCATTCCCAGTTATTTTCTTGGTGCAGTTTCACTCCCCACCGCAAATGCTTCCCACATTTCTGAGCATAGCAGTCACCTCCTCATGCACCCTGTCACCTTATTGAAACCAGACACGGGTCAGATATGGCAATGATTAACATGATGCATTCCCTTTCCCAGACTTAGCGCCTCAGCCAGAGCAAGAAGCACTCAGTTGCCTGGCAGAGCTGAATTAGTAAGAGGGGAGATTGCAAGACAGTCAGATAGCAGTCAGCTCAGCAGAGGAAGGAACAGACTGTGACTGAGTTGTTGTGTGCTTGCTAATAGAAGTCTCCAGCTTCACGAGGAATGTAGAAGAGGATGGTCATCATGATAAACCCTAAGAAAACAGAGTGAGAGGTACATAAACACCTCAGCAAAAAACACTGAGAGTGCTTACAGTCATCACTGACTTGGTAATGTGAATCTTGGTTTATTAGGTGAGCCTCAAGATCACCCATGGCTGTATCCCTCTTGGCTGGGCAAAGCAGAATCCTGTATCTCATTTGTGGATGGGAGCAGGCTCAGAGCACAATACTGGACTTCCAGGCACTTTCCTCTACCCTGCTTTCCCTCTCTGGGGTATAAGGTTTCTCCAGATGAGCAAGCATCAAGGCTCCTGCTAACTGCGTGTACATCTTACTGATCACGCAGAATGGTAATTAGGTGCACGTACATTGCAGAAAATTATCTTTGTTAATTAGAGAAGGATGTTAGACATCAGCAATGCTATTTTCTGCTGAAACTTTCACACTATATACAACAGAAGTTTAGTTATGCTGGGCATATCAGATTCAAGAAGGTAATGTAACCTGTTACATATTCAAAAGGAGCTAATCTTGCAAGGAATAGAGATTCCTCCTCAGAGGCCTTGCTAGAAGGGCTTAATACAGGGGAGGACCATGGCCAAGTGCAGTGACAGTGCCCAGAAGGAGCTCACCTGTGGCAAAAAACAGGACTGCCCACAGCTTGGGCAAGACAGACCCCCCACACCACTGGAAAAGCCCTATTGACATTAGTGACACCCAGGCTCTGTGAACACCCACAGGCTCTGTGAACACCCACAGGTTCTGTGAACACCCACATAAACTATCACCACTTGTATGGGAGCTGATCACAGGTGTGGGCCAGATGTCTCAAGTTTACCACATGGTTACCCTTGAGCAAGCCATGTTTCTGTGCCCTGTCTAAGAGCAGGAACAACTCAGTGAAGATGCATCATCATTTATCCATACTGAAGGAGATTCCCACTGATTCTTCCTCCTGAAGGATCCAGGTGTGTAGAGAAAAACAGAATTAAATGGTCCCAGATACTTCATTCAGCACACAGCTCTCTAAGGAGCTCTGAGATCCCAGAGGCAGCTGAAGTGCACACGTTTGGATTAAGCCCTAAAAAGAAATATTACTTGTGTGAAGTCTTTCTCCAGGCATTGGAAAGAAAGAGCTTTTGAAAAACACGGTCAATATCTGGGTATTTCCTCCATTGCCACCATCTGAGTCCTTCCAAAAAAATACCAGGTGAAGTCACCTCCAGTAGACAACCTCCCTCTGGAGAAGACGGAGAAATGCTTTGCCCCCTACCATCCAGGAAGAGCCAGAAGGGAGCAAGGATTGTTCTTCTATCCCCCTCTGCTCCCTCCCTGAGTTTGTTCCCCTCTCAGTGCTCACTGGAGCCACCCCCAGCTTGTGACCTTCATCCACCTCTGCCTCTCCGGAAACTCCTACTTTTCTTTGGAAAAGATGCCATTAAACAGCAGCACCGAGATGGGTGAATTACCTCAGCTCTGTGCTGGGATGAAAGAGCCTGGAGCATCACAGTCCACCTGCCAGCCTTGGCTCAGAGCATGGTATTACAGATTTCCCAGCAGTTACTTCTGGAGACCAGAAGGGCTGGAGAGCTGAGAAGACCAAGGAATTGCTGTTTGTTACACTCTTCCCGCAACACACCACAGCATACCGAGAAGAAACCAGTATTTATAGCTTGTGGGACACAGTGTGAAGGTCAGCTGGGGTCTGGCTTGCACTCAGCCTGCCCACAGCTTCTTTGCCTGGTTGAAAAGCCCCAAAAAGCCTGAGGAATCCAGCCATGGCTGTGCTGCAGGGGTACAGTCCCAGCACTGGAAACCTGCACAGATGGTGCCTTTGGAAAGCAGGCTGTATCTGAATGCAAGCTGAGCAGCGAATGGAAACGTCCCTGCGTGGGGTCTGAGGACTCATTGTATTGCCAGTCACCATTCTCTCTGACTTTGTTTCTGCTCCCAGGTTGATATATCCAATATTAATGAGGCATTTATACTCCATCATGGAGCCCTGTAAGAACATAAATTTACTCCTAATGGAGTGTAATGTTAATTAATATAATTTTAATTTTTTGGGGGGGTATTTTTGGGGAGGAGGATGACATCTAGCAGGGCTTTCTTTCTCCCCTCTGGAGTAATACAGCAAACAGCAGCAGGCTGGATATTTTGTGCTGCCCAAATCAGCACGATTGGCTCTAAGTAAGCAGGAGCATGTGCTTGCACAATATCATGTGTTTCTCAGAATACTCTGGGAATATCGGTGACATGGGAAGTGACAAGAGTATCGGTGACACCGGGACAAAGAGAAATTAACTGTGAGCTGGTGAAAACCACAAAAGGAAATACATTTTCTATTCTGATGGTCCTTCATGAGTCAAATGTCCAAGCCACAGGGTTTGTTGACCTGCAGCATTTGTTTTCACAGATGCTAAAATACAATCATAGCCAAGCACATCATGTCTTGCATGTGTGGTGGCTGCCATTTGACCACCATGGGTGGGTGCTTGCCCCCCTAAACAGAGATGAAGAACCATTACATCAGTTCATCCCATGTGACAAAGGCAGTTCTTACTGCTCTAAATACTAAAGGAGTATGGGTCTTAGAGAAATAAAAGGAGTAAAAACTCCTCTAGAAGAGCTGAGCTGGAAAGAAAGCACAGGCTCAAGAGGGCTTATTTCACGTAAGCAAATAATAAAGAAAACCCTCAGTTTGCTTGCATGCACTATGGTAGGAGCAGGAAATGATACGGACCTAAAGGCATATCTGGCCATAACAATGCAGAGATTTTAAAATACACAGGCACACAGGCTCATGTGCTCACAGACCCAAGCCGGAGATCCTCCTGGCAGAAGAGACTGTCAGGGATGTGCAGAATTATTTCCTCTCAGTTTTGCTTTATGACCTTGTGGGTTTTTAACACTAGGATTTCAATAATGTTATCTGGTGAGGGAAAGAAAGTGCAAAGTTCAAACAGGCTCGAATATCACAGATGATTTATACTCTGCTTGCCAAGACTCTCGCTCTTGCAGCATGCTGCTCCAGAAGGCAGCAGCAGCCAGTTTTGTGCATCTGATTTGGTGGGGTTTAGAGGTGGGGACAAAGGATCATCTGTGCATCTTTTCAGTACAAAGCCTGCTATTACCTGCCTGCTCAGGATATTATCATTGCTGTCGTAGAGAACATGCCTGTACTACAGAGGAGGTGTGAACTGCATTAATTCTGCCCAGCGCCTGGGTATTCAGTACTCCTTAGTGCTAATATTTACTGTGCATAATTGTGTCACAGCAGTGGACACTGGACACACCAGCAGCTGTGCAGGGAATATTTGGAGACACAGCTCTTAAGGGCAGGGAGGAGTTTTGAGATTGAAGGACTGATATTTTGGAACAGATAGGTCAGTGCACAAATCATTTCACCATAAACTGTCATTAGATTTAAGAGATGGAGGTGACTTCATCCACCTCTCACAGATATTCAGCGCTCTCTAAAGATTTATTTGATGTTGAAATGGAGTTAAATATTCCTTTATAGCTGTGATGACTTCTTGTTTTCCCCCACTGTTTTTTGTTTTCTTCTTTAATAGAAGTGTGCTTTTTGAACTATGACTCATTGCAAGAGATGGAGCTGGTGGAAACTCTAGTGAAGGAGTAACACAAACCAGCATGAGCTATGCTGGGAAACGCACATGGTCTCAACATGGAGAGCAAACCGCATGAGACAATGCCATTGTTCTCTCCTGTCTCCATCAGCTCAGGCTGTGGGGTCTGCTCCTTCCTCTGAGGACTTTGGCCAAAATCCCAGACACACAGTAGCTGCTGTGGGGGGACTCTCACAGCACATCCTCACACTGCTTTTGTCAGGACCAACCTGAGTTCTCATCAGAGCTGACTGTGTTGCCCCTCAAAATCCTCAGATGAATAGCAAAACTTTTTTCCCCTGTGAATTCCAACAAAAATAATTTGTCTGCACCCATGCATAGCACATCATCACCTTCCTCCAGCAGACCTGAACTGGAAGATTCCTGACCCAGCACAGAGCAGGGTTCCGGGTGCTGGTGGGATCAAGAGCATTGCCAGGCTGCAGTGCCAGCCCCTGGCGGCTGCTGTTCTGCCTGTCTCCAGTGCCTGCCTCATCCTGCTGTGTCCTCAGTGCCAGCCAGCCCCTTCGCAGGCAGGTGCCCGGCACGATGCTCAGCCCAAGCTGTGCACTAGGGCTTTTTTCTCCCTCACTGCAGGCAGCATGGTAATCTAATAAGCAAACTGATGTTTTGAAGGCTACAGCGTCAGCAGAGGGAATGTAGTAGCAAGGAGGGGAAAGTGTCATGCCAGCGAGCAGCTTCCACTGCGTGATGTGAGACAGGGAAAGCTTATAGAGGAAAAATGCCACTCCCAGCTAAAAATAAAGTCAGCCCAGGAAGCCTAAATCCAACAGCTTGTCTGCTGCTAACTGAAGCAGCACTAGCTGAGAGAGAAGATATTGATCAGCTTCTGCAAGGAGGTAACAGAATGCCTTCTGCAATTGAATGCATTTTGTATTTAGTAGTTTGTGATGGACTACAAATTGTGAGGACTTGGCTGTTTCGACAGCAAGATGAGATCTTTTCATGCAAATAGTAGAGTTGAAAGCTCAAGATGACACCTATCTGAAGGGAATGATTTCCTACCTGAGAGATGGAGGCTTTGGGTTTGGAAATCCAAATTCTGCTTCATAGATAGCTGCAAGGGCTGGGTGTTGGTGCTTGACTCTCCCCCGAAACTGATGCAGGGTTTCCCTCTACCCACCCTGCCTCCACTGCAGAGAAAACTAAGACTTGCCTGCCTTAGTATCGTGGAGGCTACGTGGTGTTCTGCTTAGAAAAAAGACTTCTCTCTGAAGGCATTAAAACCTTCTTTCACTGCACAACCGTTATTGAAGTAGTGACAGCATCACCCTTTCGAAGGCTTCTCAGGGACAGTGACAATCTCACTCTACATAAATGCCACTCAGGGGGGAACTTAAAAGGCAAAAACCTGTGAGAGACGTTTATTGCGCAAACAAGCAAAAATTAACTAATGTAAACATTACATTGGAATGAATACATGACCGAAATCACTCCGGGGACCTCCCTGTCACTTAACAGCCATTCAAAAGTTATGTCCTCAAAGTTTATGGAGCCATTAGCAGTTCTCAAGCACGTTCTGGCTCTCCAGTCATTTGGGAGCTATATGAAACACCTACAAGGCAAGGTCCTGCGTACACCTGTAGCCTTCGTGGACTGCCTGTAAAGACACTCACAACAGTGAGGGGCCATGGGACTTCCACATGTGGAGAGCGAAGTGACAGAAAGGAGCAAGGAGACCACATTGTATCTGCACAAAGGACAGATCTTCCCTTTATATTTAGCAGCTTATGTCGGATATTCGCATTCTCTTTTATCCCAGAAAAGCCCTTAAAGAAAACCACTGTTGTGGTAGAAATCAGTGCCACAAAATCCATTAGAAAGGATGCATCTGTTTCCGTGCACTCCCTCTGACAGCGCAGGGTGCTGTGAACAGGAGATGCTCCTTTAAGAGAACAATTTTCAGCAAGATTACTGCTAAGCCTTTTTCAGAAACACAGACATTTCCTAGGGCAAAAGAGGTTCCTGGTACAAAAAGTGGAGGGAACCTTTTGTCATGATCATCTCAGTCATTTTCGCAACACACCAGATTCCCCGGCAGCGGCAGCGTGGCGAGTACAAGCGCATGAGCCTCGACGCCTGCTGGAGTTGTAGCAATGGGGAAAGAAAAGCTTAACACTCATGGCACTGTTCCTCGTATTCAAAGGCTCTCAGAGGAAACTGCCAGGAAAGCAAATATGGTTTTAAGCGGGGATGTCTCCAGAGACATAGGAATCTTTTTACTGGATGTTCTGAATACAGTTGTGAGTCTCAGAAATCCTGATAAGAAAGTTCCTGCTGAGATGTTCTGTTGAAGTTAAAATGTCTGTACGGAGCCACGGGAAATCAGCAAATAAAATGTGCATTAGAGACTCACCATGCACATTTTCAAGTCTTTGGAGAATTATACTACGTGCAGAAGAGGAAGAGGAATTTATGGAGATTTACAGAACTGGTAAACATATTTATTCTGATTATGAATATCATAACCATGTATGTTGTACATGAGTACTAATCCATGCATTAAGCTGTGAGGATTTTGCTGTGTTTTTCTTGGCTGTTTATAAAAAATAAGAAAATTGCTTCATTGATTTGTGACCTCGTCCCCTTTACTCAGCCATGACCCCTTTACTCATCTCCTGCATTCAGCTGTGACTCAGAGATTTCCAAAGCACAAGGAGTCTCAGTTCCCAGAATATACCTTTAATCCACCTCTAATTTAAATGAACCAGAAATGCAACAAGGAACAGAAAAAGGTGATTGAAAACCGAGTCAGCTTCTCCAGAGGTTCTCTGATGGCTGGGGACTAGGAAACCCAGCTGGAGCATAGCAGTATGCTGCTGCCATAGTGTCTGCAACTCATTTTAGCACAGAAGCATCTTGTGTTTCAGATACTCACTTTGGATGCGCCTTTAGCACTCAAGGCAAACAGTGACACTCACAAAGCTTGCATGCATACTGTTTTTATCTACTGTCATCAAAAATGTAAAAAGGAGACAGGAAAAGGAAGAGATTTGGAGATTTCAGTATGTGCAAAATCAGTTTTATGCTTTGTTCATGAAGGGAGAAACTGACACAACTCCCAGGGCTGTAGGCTAGGTAGACAAAATCCAATGGATAGAATCATGGAATCATTAAAGTTGGAAAACCTCCAAGACCATCTAGTCCAACCTTGCCCTAGAGAGTAAGCCCAGGATCTGAGAGAAAGAACAAAAGTGAGGTCACAGCCACCAGGCTTCTGCCTGTAGTGGCAGAGGAGGGAAGACAAGCAAAAAGGAGGCATTCACACCCTGCAGTCCCATGGGGAAGGTAATGTGGTGCTGCCTGCACCAGCTGCCTTCCCTTCCTTCTTTCTCCACCCTGTCCTGATGCCACCTTGGGCAAACCACTCCCTGTGCAGCTGGGACAGCTTCATTCTAGTACAAGAACCTCTTCATAGCACAGCTGGGGAGTGGGGAAAGAAAGGGACAGCCAGTAACAAATCAAGGTCGAACAAGTGCAGTACAGCAGGAACCACTGAGACATATTTGCAAAACACCAATGCAACCATGGGCTGCAAAATGTATGGGGTCAAAACCAGACCTTGCTTCATCAAACTGGTTTTTGGAGCAGAAAATGGACATTTGTGGGGAAAGGAATGCAAATGATGAAAAAAGGTGAAATAGCAGAAAAATGCCATGTATTTGGATACATTTTTGTAGAGATGGGGCAACAAAGGACTTTGCTGCAGTCCCTGAGAAGGCTGGCTTTCCCTCTGGAGGCACAGGGAATTCACGTAAACAGGAAACAGTGAGCAGCTCGGTCATCACAAAGGTACAAAAAACTGCTTTGGCCCAGCCCTGATCTATACAATCACACATCTATATGGTCTAGATAAGACAATCCAGAGGCAGTGACTTTGCTCTAATCTAGCCACCCAATTAATATGTCTGCAGTTAGCAGTACACAGGACTCAATAAAGGCAGTGAGTGAGTGGGAAGGAGATAAGCAAGGGAGCACAGATATGTTTATTCAGGTGTTAGTATGACAAACATTTTACACCTGCAGTCTTCCTTTGTTTTTAATAAATTCCCCTCCCATTCGCTGAAGGTTCAGGTCTCCAGACTCTCCTGCCTCTTCAGAGAAGCAAAAAGTGTTTTTTCTAGCATCAGGGTTAGGCAAAACAACTGGAGAGGCTCATTTATGTGCCCCATGGGCATTCCATCACCAGGGAGCCTGAAAGACATCTCACCAGGGTAGAACTAATACAAAAATGGGAATTTCTGGGGTAAACTCTGCCTCATTTTATGAGCCAGTCTCTCATTCAATCCACACCAGTAAAACCCCTCAGCACTCTAGAGCTGACATCTGGGAGAAGAGGTGCTGCCTCCAGTCTCAGTGACTGATGGGAGCCCTGGGCAATAAGGATCCCTGAAAATCAGACTAGTGGCTTTTATGCTTTTTTATATTTTGTTTTCAGGGGATTTCCTAAAATGGAAACATTAGCTTATTAATTCTTCAGCCACAACAATCCTGGAGAAGATTTTTGGCTTATTAAAAATAATGTGGTATGTCAGGCAGTGCCTAGCTAACATCAAATAAACTCTATTTAAAAAACTAAGTTGATAAAAAGTAAAACCTGATTTTCTAGATCCCTTAGGTACTTTAGAATCACTTAGCATCATGATAATGGTATAATAAGTGGTGTAAATTTTACTAGGCTTTTTAAAGTTGTTTTCCTTTTGAATCAATGCAAAAGTCTGCAGTTGGCAAGAAAATAAAACTGGACTACAATAAATATCCTGTATCTCTGTAAGACCCAACTCTGCTGTGGACCTCCTCTCTTCCTGAAGTCCACCTGAAACTTTTTAGGATTTCAAGGCAGACTGGACCCCACTTGCTTCTCCATTCTGGGGAAAAAGAAAGAAGCAGGAAGAGGAGATGTTTAAGCCTGGCTCACTGAGGCTTCAGGAGATGCCAAAGATGAAGTATGTGTCTGCCAGTGAGTACACTTTGGACAGCCCACAGGAAGGGATCATGGATGACTTGTTATCAGGCTGCTCCGCACCACCATTCCTTTCTCCCTGACAGAGAAACCGCGTAATGCCTGGGTAATGTGTGGGACAGACTGACAGTCCCTTGGCAGATGGCAGCAGCAGCTTAGTGGCAGGGCAAAAGAAGCACTACATAAAAAAAATCTTCAGAAAGAATTAGAGGAAGACTAAATTTTCAGTCTTAAAAATACAAGAAGATTAGGGTCAACACAATTTCTCCCTATCATCTTTGTCTTTTGAGTAAGTTCAGTGAAATCCTGTCCCTGGTTCTGACAGGAAGATTTACATTGATTTTTGTGGGGATCTACAATGTTCCCCTCTGCATACCCAGACTTTGTGTCTGCTGTACTTTTAGCAGGACTGAAAACTGCATGCAATAAAATTGGTGAGGGCAATCTGGTGCAAGAGCCATACCCAGCTCAGGATCTGGTTCTGCCTTTCTTAATTGCCTTTTGTGGGTTCACAAAAATTCTGGCAAAACTGACCACAAAAATGAAAGGGTGTGAAGAAGCAATTAAAGCTCCAACATCTCTTGCAGCTTTCAGCAAGATGTTAACAAAAAAACTCACGGCAGCATCTGATCTCTCCTTCTCTCCCCTTCCACCCAAGAGGCTGCCTTTGCTCTGTATCCCGTGCAGGACAGTGGTCCGGGCAATCCATCCTGCTCTTGGCAGCAGTGGCCCCATAGGAGCAGTGGTCAGTGGAAGCTCTGGGTATGTGCCTGCACGCCTCTGCTTTGATGCTGCAGAGGTGAATGTTCCTCCTTACCTAGAATTAGCTTCCATCCATCTTGATTTGCTGTTGGTATGAATTCAGAAAGGAGCTACGTGACCAACAGATGATACAGGGGTGGTTTAGTGCACTGGGAATGAAAACAGTGAAAGAAACAGGAGGGGAGAAGAGAGTTTCTTCCACAAGAGAGAGATCTTCACAGCAAAATAAGGGACATCTGGCTGAGACGTGGTTTCTTCAGCAGAGATACCAGCAGCACAGCATGAGCTTCCCACCAGCTGGAAAATGCGGCACGTATCCCTGGTTCTGGGTGTCCCTCTGACAGCTCACTCTGCAGCCCACGGCTACATCTGCCCTCCTATTGTTTTCCATGCTCAGGAGATCAGCCTCACAGAGATATGCCTGTCCTCACTTCACTGAGCAGTCGTGCCCATGGATCCATTCAAGATCTGGCCTTTCATACTGGCTCTTATTCAGTTGTATAATTTCTTCTAAACAAAGCCACCCATACTGCTGAGGGAAGGGACAGCAAAATGAGCTATTACTCTGGAGATAGACAGAAAACAGAAGAGGATTGCCCACTGAGTTATGAAAATGCCCAGAGGCTCTGACCAGAAGAGATCAGAGTCATGGTGTGTCTGCACAGTGCCCAGTCCCTGGTGCAAGGCTGTCCTGGAGAGCTTACCAACAGCTATTCCAGCCTGTAAGGCAGTGTCTGCCAGGCACACTCTATGGGCTGCAGCTTCTGTAGTAGCTGGGAGCAGGGTCTGTGCTTCAGGAAGATACTATTTAAACCCAGAGAAACTTCAAGGCTGGAAAATATAACAAGGTTTACCAGAACACAGCACATACCTTGCAGGGCATGCCGTGTTTTTCCCCAAGTGTCTTACTAGCCTGCAACCGAGGCATCACCTCTCTTCTTCCCAAGCCTCCTGGAAAAATGGCTGCCTGGTTTCACCAGTCTCTTTCTTTGACATTGAGATGAGAATGGAAGAATTTTGGCAGATCAGGCATTGAGCTATCCCCAGCAGATTTTCAGGACATGACACTCTGCAGTTCTGGCCCCTTCTTCATCTAGCTTTTTGTGTGTGAGTGTGCCTGAGAGAGATGTGTTTGCATGTGTTCAGCAAACAGATAGCTTTAATTCACCTATTTCCATATCAATCATGGCAGACGCTGCAATTGCCAGGCACTCCCGACAGCTGCAGTGGATGTGGCTTGCAGCAACACATCTGCAGGGGACCAGCTGGGTATTGCTGGGCTGGATACTGCCTCAGAGCCAGTGCAGACACCTGCAGGTCCCCTCTGGGTGTCCCTGCACAGGAAAGTCATGGCTGCAGGTAAGGAAGGGGCAAAGACGGAGCTGGAGGTGATGAGTACCTTCACAGAAAAAGGGGTTCTGCTTTGGGGTCACTGGGGTGGGCAGCAGAGAGGTTCATCCACCTTCTGGCTGTGCTGCAGCTGCATCTTTTCAGGGCCAAGCCCTCCGACAGCCACTCAGGGTGTCTGAGATTATGCAAAGGCTATTTTCATGGAAAAGCAGAAATATCTGGACCAGGGTCCACCATCTCAAAGTAGACACCATGGAGTGATCCCAAAAGAGCACAGCATCCCCACAGAAGACATGACATGCTTGCTTTACAGCTACACACCTTTACAGCTACTCATTCACTGAAGTGAGGCTGAGGATCAGATCTCCATAATTGTGTTTTTATACAGTACGAGGATATTCTTCAAGTGGTGCAATCAAATTCTAGCTCAAAAGAACACGTACAAAGGAAATAAGTAATCTTCCCAGTGTTTACATTCATTACACTGAGTAACTCTGTACTGAGCACTTCTCAGACCTAACTTTTGAAGGGCAAACAGAATTTGACTGGGTTTGTTCTACTGGAAGAAAGAAAAACAGTTTGGGCAAATTAAGAACAAACCTGAAGCCTCAGCTGAGATCTAAAATTAGGTTTTAAAGTGAAAACAAAAAAATAGTAAAGATCAAAGCAATTATTTTGTCTCATGTATTGTTGATTGCCTCTGTCTTTCCAAACCTCGGCTTGTTCTGGAAGCAGAAATAATAGGAAATATATCTTTAAAAAGCTTATTGAGTTTTTTTAAGAAGACACAGTTCAACCGAAGACTACAAGTCCCTGCAATAAAAATCAGTAAAATCAGAACAAAAGTTGGCCCAATCCTTTTTCTTTAAGACAAAAGATGGCTCAATTCTACTGCAAAATTCAGATCTGAGGACACTTTTTGGATACAGTAAATGTGTTAGCTTTGCAGTCAAAGTTCACTGTATCTTATTACCAAAACAGAGCGGTCACAACACTTTGACCTGGATCAGCAGGTTAAACTCCTTTTCAAGGGCTACAAAGTCCTTGAGGGATCTTGGCAGCCTGGGATACCAGGGGTCTGCATCTGGTTCTTCTGGTTCTCTGCTGGTTTTGTCAAAAGTCATTTCCTCTTCAGCTTCTGCAGTGGGGCAGGTACAGAGCCCATGCAGTTACCGGTGGCAAGAGCAGACCTGACTTTGATAGATCCCCTGGGTGAGATGAAAGGCAGGGAACGGTCACCAGGTGATGCTATCATTATCAGTCAGCTGCCAGAATCGTACGGGCACATTGCACTGGACTTCCAGCTCACAGCAGGGAGCACGGGTAGTTTTTCCCATGTATAATCTGTGACTCATATGCAATGAGTCACTCCTAACAAATAAAGTTTTTTCAATGGCAGCAACACCACCCCGTTACTCTCCTGAGCATAACAGCAAGAGAGTGAAGGCAGCCTAATTACCTCTTCCCCCAACCTATGATCACTCACTGGATCTGAAATGACTCACAGCCGGCCTTTGATCCTCACCAGTCCTGCTCACACTGCCTCCCCGAGAGCTGCCGTGGCTGCGCAAAGGGCTTGGCTGGCTCGTGGGACTCCTGCCAGGCTTGCAGGGACAGGTGGTGGGGACACAGTCTGTCCCCGTCCCCTGGAGATGCCGGGAGGGGGGGCGTGGCTGTGCACGGCTGCATGTGGCGGGGATGTTTTGGTGCAAACTAAATGCATCTCCCCACCGTGACACCTGGTGTGGACAGGCGGTGGGTGGGGTGCAGCTGCGGGAGGCAGGAGGAAGAAGCAGGGCTGCTTCCAGTCTCTCCTGGCACGAACTCACCACTTCACCTCTGCAAGCTGCAACAACCATGGCAACGAGGACAGATACACTGAAAACGAAATGTATTCAAGGTCCGGCATCAAAGGGGAGCGGTTTCTACCCATGCTGCTCTCAGAAGGTGAGGCTCCACAGTAAATTCGTGGTTACCTCCTGAAAGCTCCTGGGCATTGCTCAGCCAGGCTGATCTAGACAACAAGGACATTCCCATCCTTGGGTTTGGGGATTCTTTGCTTTTCTAGTCTAGGGGAGGGTTTGGGGCAAACAAGGCAAAGACCAGGTGCCCCTGGGCTTTCTCCTCCCATATGCACTGTGAAATAGCAGCACTGAAGCCTAAGCTCACACAGTTGCTGGATAGCATGTCCCTTCCCTTTATAATCTTTAATAACTCCACATGACCATGATCTTTGTTTTTTCATGCCGTTCATCGACCAGTTACGCGTGAAGGAGACAAATAAAGGTGCTATTGGCCCTCACTTGCGCTGAGCCTCAATATCTGTATTCCAAGCAAACTTCAAAAGGTCAGTGAGGAGAAGCAGGCCTGAACACAAGGGAAATCTAGAGGACTAGGGAGGGAGGAAGCCCTCATTTCCTGCAGGAGATAGGTCCTTCTATACAGCAGTGTTCCTCTGGGATTTAATAAAGGATGCTCTTTCTCAATGCATTATGAAGCTGCCTGTCACTAGCCCTGAGCTGGGGAGCATTGGAGGACGTCCTCATGCAGGTGTTCCCATGCAGAAGTTCAGGGCTGCATCCTGCTATATCTTCAGTGCTGAGAGGAGCACAGCTCAAGGTTAGCCTGCAGCCTTGCTGCAGAGGGGAATTTGGGACATGACTCAGGGATTCTGCATCAGCCAGTCCTCTCCCCAACTCTGCCCAAAGCAGCTTTTTCAGTTTCAGGAGCCTTTGAGCAGGCGCCCAGTGAATCCAGGGTTGAAACGGTACAGCAAGGAAGACCTGGAAGACAGCAGGGAAGAGGAACACGTGCTGCAGTTCATCTGTACAGCCCCTAGACCCCACTGCAGAACACGGCACCCCACACACACAAACAGGCTGGGAGAAGAGTAGGTCTAACCCTGATCAGGAGACACGGTGGTGAAACATATCTGATAGTGTCTGTAGCTGTGTGCCATCTTTTCAGACAGGGTGTTATTGTCTTTTGTATTCTGACTTTGAGACTCTCCCCTACTTTTTCTAAACAGCAGCACCACGATTAATTGCAAAGCACTGTGTGGGAGAACCAATTAGCACTTTCACTGAATGGTATGGGGATATATTTAAAACCCTTTATGGGGTTATGCATATTTTTAACTCTTGGAAGAAACTTAGTTTCCAGGGAAGCACATTGCTGACGAGACCAGCTCTGTAAATAATGGCAAACCCAGCTTTTTCGAGGTGGGAATAATTTGATACTCAGACGGAACAGGAAGCGCAGAGTTTCACAGAGTATTTGCATTAGTGCCAACCTCCTCAGGAGCATAGAATGCAGCACTATGGAGCAATATTTACTCTCTGAAAGCAGAAACATACCTACTATATACTACGGCAGAGGCATGACTTTTAAGGAACAGTTCAGTTGATATTGAATCCAGCTTCTGCTGCGAAAACTTAACTATGTAGTTTGGACACTTAAGTTTTACAGTTCCTAGTGGAAAGAAATACTGCTTCTTTTTAAAAGCTGAACTAACTCTCATCTGTCTCCCTGAGTTTGGAAGAGGCTGCTGAGAAAGCCAGGAGACAAATGTTGCGAGGTGCCACAACTACACTCCAAGTATGACAATGCTTGTGTTTCTCTCAAAGCCCTGACTTCACAGACCTTTACAGAACAAGCTCAGCTCTCTATAGAGAAAATTATGTTTTTTCCTCTCAGTTTCAGAGAAAGGTTTAAAAGTCCTGGGACAAAAAGCTCCAGAACTAGAAAGTAAACAAAACCACAATTAATCACCTTGGTTTTGAAGGCACATAGTAGGTAGACCCCTCAGTGTTAATCCTCGAAGTTGAGTGTGACCCCTATGACTTTCAACACTCTTACATATGGAAGAGCTCATCACTTCAGGAGAACAAGATTCCTCAGGCTGCCCAGCCCCAAGCTACCCCCTCATCCCTGCAGCGAGAAGAGCCTGGCTTCTGAGACATCCTGCCTCCCTCCCTGCAGAAGCTTTGCCACAGCACTTTGGCACGGGCTGCACGTGAGGAAAAAAAGTAGCACATGCTTTTCTGCTGAGGCACGTGAAATCAAAAGTGCAGAGAAACAGCACAAAGAGAGACTGAGACAGGGATGAGAGAGAGAGGACAAGCCACATATTATTATTATTAACACAACAGGCTAATTCAAAGGATGTATTGGTTTTGTGGTTTTTTTCCCCTAATGGAAAGTCAACTGCCACCGGTTTTTAATTTTGTGCATCAGAGCCCTTGTTACCATCTAGAAGAGGAGACCTTTATAACAGGGTCTTGCTACACATCCAAGGCAGCAACACACAAAGGCTGGTGTGAGCAACACTTCTCCTAGGTGCCATGCAAGGCATCCTGATGAGCTGAGGGAGACAGCGGCTTCACTCCTCTTGCTGGAGAGCTGTTACCACTGCTGTGCTACAGCTCTGCCATGGGGGTTTGTTGCCCCTCCTTGCCCTAGGCTCAGCACTGCTGCTTGAATTTAGTGGAGTGGGACAATGGAGAGCAATAACCAAAGATTCACTAAATAAGGAGGGGAGCAGCAGGTAAATCTATCCCTATCAACCCAGAGGTGCAGCCTGGTAACCTTTCAGGCAGCATGCTGAGAGCATCAGGGCTCTGGTAGGCTACAATCACCTTAACCTGTCAAAGAGTTAGCTCACATTGCTAACAGGCTGCAGCCCTCCTTGAGCTCTGACTTACAGTGACTACATTGCCAGTGATGCCACCTGAGCACTGCTACACCTAGACTGGACCTAGTTTACTGGATCTAGTTGTGCTTTGAGATCATGGTGGCCTCCTGTCTGCAAAGTGAACTGAGGGAAAAAACCTCACAGCCTCAGAGAAGGCCATGAAAGCCTCTTAGAGGCTTAGAAAAGCAGTATTTGCACTGATTGAACTACCACGACCTTTGGGCTACATGAAAAACTGTGATGGATGAAGGTTCAAAGCAGTAGCAGAAGGAATAGATTGGAAAGAAGGCAAATAGAAAATAGGAAGTGGGCAGGCAAAAAAAGGGAGAGTGAGAGGGTGAGAGAGGATCATGCCACTAACAGGAAAATGTAACTGGATCTGGAAAGCAGCACCAGTGTACAACCACAATCTCAATCATTCTCATTTACTTTAACTTTTTTTTATTGCTCCATCACAGTTGCTGTCCTGTTCCAAAACTTAGCAGTTCCTGTAAAAAAAAGAAAAAAAACATGTTTAGGCAGACTGCCAGGGTTTTTTTAACTAGAAAACTTGGATTTTGGTCTAGACTGCCTGGAGACAAGCATTTCAGAAAGTGCTCCTTCTTCCTCCCTGATCCTTCCCTAACCCCAGCTCTGCCTATTGGATGGGCTCTGCATCATGGCATCTGCCAGAAAGATGGTAAGACAGGTTAGGTTTGATTTTTTACATTTCAGCTCAATCAGCCCTTTGGTTCTGGGACAGAAACAAAAGTGAAGAGAAAAATTAACATGAAGATACCTGCAACCTGAAGTGCTCTGTCAGGAGTCAGAGAAAGATCAATGCTGACTTTCTGTGACTGCTGCCCTCAGCCCAGGCTGCACCTGGAGTCCAGAGCCTGGGCATACAGCAGCACTACAGCACACTTACCTCTCCAGCAGCCAGACAGGCTGTCCTGTGCTCTCCCTTCCCCCAAACCCTCCTTTCCTAAGAAACTGAGTATAATAAATTTCTGCTCTGCCTGAGCAAAGATCAACCTCGGGATTCACACCATTAAATGATACAGTGTAGGAAATTAAACTTTGTTCCCTGGGAGCTTGTTCTGCTCTGTCTCTCTGCTGTTCCCAAAAGGGCAAGTTCAAAAAAAAGCAGAAGAAACAGCGCAGTGAGCTCAGCTGCATTTCTCTGGTCTAGATGCTGTCCCAGAGTCTGACTCCCCAGGGCAGTCTGCCTGACCCAGAGTATTCACAGCACTCCCATCTCAATGCTGCTCCCGGCACTTCTAATGGAGGGAATAGACGGAGGAGGACTGGGAAAACTGGTGTCACAGACCAGGCTCCCTCATCCATTTCTTCATCCTCGTCCTCAGAAGGGAGTTTTCCTTTCTCCAGGAGAAGCTGGCTTTGCAGGTCACATTAAGACACTCAGGCAGGGAGCAGAGAGGGGATGCCCTCACTCTCCCAGGGGGCTCTCCAGGCGTGCAGCCGGCTGAGATTAACCCGAATGACCCCATGTTCCCAGGAGATGTGAGTCAGAGTGAGTCAGCTCCCGTGAGACCGCCCTTTCCACTCTCAGCTGCTTAAGAAACACTGTATTATTGATGGCAAGCTTAATGAGGAGGCGGGAACAGCGGTGGAAAACTATCACACTCCTCAGTGGGGCACATGCAGCCTTCTGTGCTCAGACTCAGCCATCTTCCTCTCTGCCCCCGATACGGTGTGTGTCTCAAGCAGATTTCCGAGCAGGGTTGCTCTTCATGAAAGCTGCTCCTCCAAGGAGAAATGTTTCTTTCCTGTGCAGGATGATCAGCTTTCCCCTTTTCCACCAGCAAGCTAACTGGGACAGAACCTGCCACCTCTAGAGACCCATCATTGTCCTTTTTCCAGCCTGCAACAAGGTTGTGATTTCTCCTAGAGAAAGAGGGAAAAATCACCTAGGCCAGGCTCCAAAGAAACACACCATTGACTCTGGTGTGGCTTAGGGGAAGTGATGAACCCACAGGAATGCTCCTTAGGCTTCTAAGGAGCACAGCAGGCTTGATCTTAGATCTGCATGCCCACATATATTTTCAGGGGCAAGGGAGGGGGTCTGTAATTTTTAAGGTGTATTTCTGCCTGGTTTAGCAAATATTAGTCTATTTATGTTGATGGCAATCAAGCTGCCCCGGTTTAGCCTCTGTCACTTGTAAGCAAAAGGCAGCTAGCTCAGTGTCTACAAGATTGTGGAGTAAAATTGTGTGAAAAGATAGAGAAACTGCTGTTTATGACCCTGCTTGGGTTTTCCAGCCGGGCCAGCAGATTTTCCTTGTGGCAGCTGCCGTTGCATACTGCAGAGCCTTTTTCTTCGGAAAGATGGTAGTTTAAATTGGAGTTAGACTTACAGCACCTGCCAAGTTCAACATGCCTCCGAGACAAACACAGCTCTGTCCGTGAGAGGCACCCAACTGCTGAGGCTGTGCAAAGGCCAGCTCAGCTATGGAAAACATCAGGGAGAGGACTTGGCTGCCTCAAAGTGCAACTGCTTCTTGTAATATAGACATAAACTTTTCAAGGAAAGGTTGCTGGAAGGGCAGAGAGAAATGTGAAATACGGGCCCAGCTATTTTATTTTTATTTTTATTATTATTATTATTAGTGCAAGAGTTCATTCACAGTTCCCCTAAGCTGCACACAGGCATTGCTCTGTGCACTGGCTGTCCCTGTGCCAGGACTGCTCAGCCTTTTCCAGCACTCACACCACATGTCCTAGAGTTGGACCCCATCTCACTCTGTCCCTGTCCCTACCAAGTTGCATCCCCAGCAAGAAGGGATAGAGAAAAACTGGGACCCATATGCTTTCCAGGATCTCTGAACTACCTCTCCTGGATGTCATTGCAGAATAATTGAAGTATCCTGGGCAATATCCTGGTACAGGAGTTTGGGGGGAGATCTTTCAATAGTTGGTCTGAGCAGCACTGATTCCTTCCTTGAGGTTTCAGGGAAAGAGTCAGAGCACCCCAACCTCCCCCATCTAGAACTGGCATCCTGGTGGAGAGCATCAGAAGATATAGGACTTGCAGCAGTGCATGGAGAAGTGCAGCTTGCTGCACCAACCCATTCCTACTCTTGTTACTCTTGTGGGAATGACCACGGTTTGCCCTCTTCATCTTTAGAGCCTGCAGTAGCCCACACTGAAGAGCCAAGCTCCCATTTCCCACACAAGGCTAGGATCTGTGGTTAAAGTAACCTTACCGGTAACCTGGCCATTTATAAGTCTGTTCTGCCAGCCTCATTATCTCTCCCAATTAGCTGGCAGTTCCTGCCAGGAAGGTATCTGTAAGCAAAAGAGAGACATTCTTCTCCAGGCAGAAAACATTTAAAAGAGGCCCTACACAGCCACACAACATGGGGATCCCCAGAACGTGATGCCAAAAGAAAGAGCACAAACCATGGGTGATGACCTACATGTCTTCTTGTGAGTCCTTTACATTTTAGTCCTCTAGAAGCAGCAGCACAAGGGCCTGATTAACCAAAATAAATATAAAAGCTCCTTGTGCCACAGTAAAAGATGAAGCTGAAAGGAGGACTTTTTCCAGACTGGTGCATGAATTAGCCCTACAGCCTGGAGAGAGAGATGGAGTGAAAAGGGATATGCTGCCAATGCTAAATCTGTTGCAAGGAGCAGTTTTAGAAACACAGTGGCAGTTTTGACCCCTTATTCTCACTCCCAGGATTGTGTTAACAAGCTCAGCCCTAAATCCTTCAACATTCTCTGCGTGAGCAGATCACCACTCCCAGGCAAAACCCATTTGATCTCAGTGGCCCTCCTGGGGTTGGTCAGGGGACAGGTCATGGTCAGAAGAGACAAAGAGGCTGGGAAGGGAAAGGAAGGGGAAATTGATGTGGAAACATCTGGGCAAAGTGCAGCTGAGGCCATGCCCATTCAGATGGCATAAGGGCACCAGCTATAGGGACTTAATGAAATGCAAAAGTGATGGAGTTGAACTGCTGGGCAAGTGCCTTTGGACAAAATGGCCTGATTTTTGAAAACTCTGACTCAAAGAAACTGGGATTCCCCTTGGAAATGCATCCATGTCTAGCAAAGTTTCCTAAGGTCCTTGCCTGGACCTGGTCTTGACTGACTTGTCTTTCTTGCTCTTCTCTGCATTATTTTGCCAGGAAAAACATCAAAGCAGCTTCACAGTTTGAACACTGCTCTGCCCAGCTCCAAGCAGGAGCGTGGTAGATCCATGTCTTGCATCCCAGCTGAGTGCCCCAGCTGTTTGATACTTTTTCTGCATTTCTTGCCTCCTTCTTTTTCTTTCTCTGCCATCTAGCACCCAAGAAATCCATCTGTTTTTCCTTATTTTCTCTGTCCCTGTCTCAGTCCAGTAGATCCAGCTGAATTATTCACTGAAATCTTTTTCATTAATCCAGCCTATTTGCTGAGCCAGCCCTGATGGGCGAATATATTTTTCATTCCTAAGTATTCGCCAAAATAACCTGGGCGAGCCATTTAGCCTGGGGCTATTCATAGTAGCTATTTGTGTTCCTTTCCATTAAAAACTCATCTCTTCCTTAATGGCCAGTACAAGCCCTGTGCAGTGTCAAAACCCCACCTGGCTGCTTTTTTTTGCACCTTGATGCTGGGCACAACCCCCTAAACCATTTCTGCCTTAGCCCTTAGCAGCCTTTCTGTGCTGCCAGAATGGCACAACACAACTTGGCAGAGAGCAGCACTGGAGGCAGGGCTGTAAGTCCTCAAATTAATGCCCTTCCCCGTGATAAATATTACTCTTCTTTTTTATTCTCCCCAGTCATAACTTTTCCTGGCCATGGACACCAGAGTTACGTGGATTTTCTGTTTGCTTCTTCAAAAGTGCACATGCATATGGGTGGAGAAATTGTACAGAATGCCAAAGATTATATTTTTCCAAGTGTTGTAGTAGTTCTATGGTTACGGTCACAGAGAGCAAAGGAAATGCAAACGTTCAGCAAAGTGGCCACAGGAGCTGGAACCGAGCCTCTGTGCATAAGAGTGCTGTGCATTTAACACAGGCAGCTATAGGCTCAGGGATCTCTTTCAAAATATAACCCGAGAACAGTGTTGAAGCCTAATCTGCTGGGAGAGTAATTTCTGGGGGATGGCTGTTTAAAAACTTCACATTGTTCTGTTTGTTTATTTCCATTTCCTAAACCCTGGTAAGAAAGTGCAACATCTTCAGATGCACAGAACCCTTTAGTCACCATGTAGGTCATTGCTATTTGCTAACAATGCAATACGTGTTTAATATAAACTAAGCTGTTAGATATGCATGCATATTGCAAGGATTCATCCCTTGTTATATAGGGTCTATTAGTAATTTATTTGTTGTAAATCTTGACAAGTTAAAAAGCTCTGAGCTACTCAGTCAAGTTTTTATCAAAAATACTGACAGTTAACCCAGAAGGCTGCAAGCTGAGCCTAGCCCAGGCCCTGCAAACATAAATAAAATTCAACTTTTGAGATGTGTGGTGTTTAAAAGGAGGTGTGAACTAGCCAGACAACACTAACTTAACTCCTTCAGACTCCACAATCATGAGGATGCAGATCTGTGGTTGTTCTTACAAGTAGTAAGACAGAAGAGACATACTACTTTCAGTTCAAACTTCTTTCAAATTAATGCCCAAGAAGCCAAAGCTGATTAGACTAGATATACATATGGCCATAAACTGCTGAAAAGCAAATAAGCAGTCATTTTCTCAGCTTGCAAGACAGAGGATCCATCCTTGGACAGAGCCATGGTCAGCAGCAAAGCCATACCTCCCCGGCATGCACACTCACATCTCCTCTGGTATCTTTTCCCATCTGCTCGCTGCCACAGCTGTATTTGGATCATGCAGCCTGTCTCTGACCATCTTCTTCTACCTTCCTTTGATTAAAAAATGATCATCAGCCTCCCATGTAGCATTGGTAGCAGGATGCAGGCAGGCAGGTGTTCTGGAGCTGCCAACCTACCTGCAGTTCTCACTGATTTATTTTCTATCCATACCTTGACAGTATACCTTCGCCTGGCCAGAGAGGACTCTGCTTTCCCTGTGCTTCTGTCAGTGCTATAAAGCAAACAATAAAAATACTATGTGTCAAGACTTCAGATTTCAGGTGTTCTGCCTGTAAATTTTTTAGCCTCTAGTAATGAGTTTTTGCAAACAGGTGATAAAATGCGTTTGCACCCTCCATTTTAGGTAAAAACGATGCACGATAAGCACACCCGAGGAGAAAAAAGATATTGTTCCACAGCTTGATATATTCATCGTTTTACACCTACACGCTGCATTAAATGAGTTGCCATCAATCAGCTAGGAAATGCTTTAGGTGTGAAGAGTGTCATGTTTTAGAGAACCAAAGGATGTGCTGCAGAGCCTTTCATCATGAGGATGGGGACACTGCTCTGGGAAATGGTTGTTTCCAAAGATAAAGCCCCATGGATCAAAATTCAACCCGAGAAAAAACAGTAAAATTTATACTGAGGCTATGAAACGGTCCTGGACCCACTCCCAGAAACACCATTAACAAAGGCATTGCACAAAACCTCTACTTGCTGCACTGCATGGTGGTTCCTCATCACCCTCTCTCTCTAGTCCCACATGGGCAGGAGCCAAGCTGACACAAGCAGTGATTCTGTTCAGGTTGAAAGACAAATTTGCATTTGTGGAGACTTATAAGTAAAGGGAGAATTCTACCACAAGGCCAATTTTTTTTTTAATAAATGATCCAGTCTTGAAATTTATAGTTGTTAAAGTTTGATGGCTAGGGCTCATATTTGCATGAAAATTGTACCAGCTTTGTACACCTGATCTCCAGGCAATTTTACTTAAAATTTGGATGCTAATACAAGCTAGGAATGTATCTATGAGGAGAATCAAATCTTGTTCAACCTGATCTTGCATTTTCCAGGAGTAGGGCATCCACCACTTCTCTGGGCAATCTATGCCACTGTTTTACCACCTCATTGTAATAACCTCTTCCTTATATCCAGTCAGAATCTTCCTTCCTTTAGATTAAAACCATTACCCCTTGTTCTATTGCTCCTGGCCCAAGTGAAAAAGTTTATCCCCATCTTTCTTATAAGAAAGCATCCCTTCAGGTACTGGAGGGCTGCTATAAGGTCTCCCCAGGTCCTTCTCTTGTCCAGACTGAACAACCCCAACTCTGTCAGCCTATTCTCATAGGAGACCTGCTCCAGCCCTCTAATCATTCCTGTGGTCCTCTTCTGGATTTGGTCCAACAAGTCCAAGTGTTTCCCATCCTGAGGAGTCCAGCGCTCCTGACACCCTATGTGTTACACTGTGCTGAGCAGGTATTGCTAGAAGAAAACAAATAAATGAATACAACATGCTCTTCTCTAGCTATGGCTCTGATGTAAATCTGAATCGAGGAAAGCTTGTGGAGCCTCATAGTCTGAATCCAGAAACACAAAGCAAAGTAGTCAGCTTTGAGTGGACACAGGGCAAGCAGAGAAGGCTGAAAATGACATAGATTTGCCGCTGCTGTTGTACATCAACTCCTACTTAAAACATATGATTTTTAAGTAAGAGATCCCAGGAACACATGGGAATCATGCAACCACAGCCCCAGATTCCCGGCACCGTTTCTGCCTCTGAGCACTGGAGTGTGCTGAACCTCCTCACTGCCTGCCCCATGCCCATGGATGCTTCCAGATGCATGCAGTGGGGCTGGGGATGAGGAGGGCCATGGGAAGGGGCCAGCATCTTCTGGGAGGAACAGATAGTCGCAGCCTTCCCATGGCAGCTGCAGCTCCACCTGTTTAGAAATTGCTGCAAAGTGCCAATTTTCATTATGCGAAGCGCTGAAAATTTGTCTGTTGGAAACCACATTTCATCATAACCTACATAAACTTGATCTTGAATGGCAACTGGGTGATTAAATGAAACTCTATTAGCCTGGGTCTATTTTTGAATCGTGTTTTAACCATCTCCTCATTTTTACACCTGAGCAATTTTCATGCAGACCATCTCCCTGCTGCAAACACATGGGAAGCTGAGCCCAGCAGACCAACACAGGAAAAAGTCACAAGATTTAAAGAGGATTTGTGCCTGTCCCTTTCTCTCTGCAGAAATCCTGCCTTGGGACCGGAGCCCAGCTCTGTTTGAGGGTAGGGTCAGATGACTGCACTGTCAGAAATTGCCATGCTTTCCGCTGAGATACAGTATCAGTGCACACTGGTCACCTTGGAAAAAAAATTACTTGAAAGAGGTTATTCTCACAGGAGCAAAACTCACCTTGCTGCCTGCTCTCTCTGCTCACTTCCAGGCAGTGATCTGCAACCAACTGCAGAAACAGGAGGGGCCGGTGAAGGAAGGGAATTGAATGCTTAAACACTTGACTGCATATTATGAAATGTTTTACATGTAAAATAGGTTAAAGAATATCATGAGGAGGAGAGAATATGGAACAGCAGGTTCATGATTACTGGTATTGGTCTAACAGGCATTCCTGATAAAGTCAAAACACACAGGAAAACAGTATCTTAAGGAAAAAGAAAAGCTCAGATCGGATTTTTGGGTATTCTAAGGAGTTCTAAGCCTTGTAAAGAATTATGATTAGCCTGAATGACAGCATTCAAAGCACCAGGAGAGCTCAGTGAAGCAAATCACACTGAACTAAAATTAGCAGCATCTAAAATTCAGCCGTCTACTTGGCATACACGCACAACGCTTCCCTGGCCCCAGACCCATCACATCACTCAGCCTCCCCAATGCCATCAGCTCCTTGCTTTCAAAAGCACTGCTGAGTGAATTGCTGCTGTTCACATGCAGCCTGCACCTGTCTGGAGGCAGCAAGCCCAATTGATAGGCACAGGCTGGTTTTTTCTCCCCCAAAATTTCCTCCAAGGTTTATTTGCTGATTGTTTTCCAGGCAGCTGGAATTCAAGATGTAAAAGTGGGGACTGTCTGTCAGTGAAAGGATGGGAGAAAGCTGATATAATAGAATGAGATCATATGTCTAGAAATATGCTGGAATCCCACACGGCTCAAAATGGACATGAACCATGTCCTGAGAAGAGCAAGGAGGGGTTTACTGTGGTTTACAGGCTATGGAGCAGTAAGACAAGAGTTAAGGTCTGCTTCTAGGGTGACTTGGCAGACAGAATGAGTGTGGAAATAAAGGTTTGTTGCTCTGCCCTAGATCCTGTGTGTTGCATGCATCTGTGCACAGCATGCATCTAGACTCTCCCTAAATATCTTTTCAGCTCCAGGCTCACTACTTCCATTTGATGCCTGCAGTCCCATACACACACAGGTCAAGTTCTGAACCATGCTTAAGCACCCCCTGCCCTTGCCCAGGCCCACATTCTTGTTCCTAGGATCTGAAGAAACTGGTGTGATTTTGTTACAGACTCATTTGCCTGCAGTAATCTCAAAGTCAGCTTTTGGAAGTTGGAAACTTTGAACCCAATCCATGGTTTAGCTAAGAGTCAGCAGTGTAGATGTAAAGTGTTCAAGTGAAGGGATCCAGGGCTTGTCACCTCACAGACTGCTTAGTTGTGAGGACTAACTCCTCCTAGGGATCATGAAAAGGATGACACAGAGCATTAGGACAGAGTGGCAATCTAGCTTCCCGTGCAGCATTCATTTCCATCTATACAAAACCCCTCAGAAATGGATGGACTCTATCATTTTGGAGGTCATTTCTACCTAAATGATTCTGCTTTTCTATGATTCTATGAAATACTGGGAAATGCTGAATGTGTTTGGGGCTTTTTCTGAAGAAACAGTAGGGTGGGAAATATCTCCCATAGCTCATATCACAAAATATTCACATGCACAACTAAAGACCAAGAGAGTTTCAGGTGTAATAAAAGCCCCATATGTCCCATGATTACACTGATGTAAATAATGGACATGTGGAAAAGTCCCTATTTACCTTTTGCAAGGGCTTTTAACTTGTTTCCATGAGCATTTCACATCAGATAAAACACTGGACTGGAGAGGACACCAGACTTCCCTAATACAGTAATTTCCATGCTACTATTTTTTCTGACAGCCTTGATCTTCTGATGTTTCACAGTGGAGTTTCTTCTCACCCATATCCCCTTTCTGCACAGATCTGTGCTACCTGCATTCTTGTGATAAGGCATTACACAGGCTTTCCTGGGTATAGCCTTTAAAAGAAGACCTACAATCAAAAGGATGCATTTGAGTGCTAATAGAGCCTGCTGTGGACCACCCGGTGGAAAAGGACACAATTTATGGACAAGGAGCAGTGCAAGCTGAGAAACAAGAGAGAGTGAGAAAGGAGGAGGTCCAGATGTTGGTCTGGATTGGAACAACAGCCACCCATGTGCTTTGTTTACTTCATCTCTCGGTGTCCCCGGCATCCATTTTAGGTTCTGCAAACACCTTTTCCTGATACTGTCTACCACTGAACAAAAAGGAATTTTTCTGGCTCTCAAGTTCTGCCAGAACAGCTTCACAATATTCCTGCATCAGGCCCACCATCCTATTTGATGCATCCTCCCATCTCCTTGAGGTAGTTCACAGATTTTTACCAGTGCTGACCTTTCCTACTCACCTTACCCCAGCTGGAGACAGGCAGTGGCACCCCAGGCCCTTTTTAGTCAGCAGGTTTCCATTACTGCCCTGATGCTCAGTCATGCCAAGCCAGCACTGACGTCCAAAAAAATCTTCCTGCCCTGATAGCTATCTTACCTTGCCATTCCATGGAACAGGAAACATGGATACATATCACTAGGACCACCAAATAAGAATTCTTCTGTGGCGTGCAAGTAGCAGGTAGGATCCCCAAATGCTGATAAGCCAGCCAAAGTAAAGCAGGGGAGGACAGCACTTGCTCTGAGCACATAAATGCTGGCTCAGAAACAGGCATAAAAAGCAGTTTGAGACACAATCAGTCAGGCTATTACTCCTGTGTTTTGTCTGCCTAATATTTTGCATGATAAACAAATGCTGAAGGTTTCCTGAAATGCTTGGAGATTACTATTATTTGCAGCAGATCTCAAGTGCAGCAGGTAAGAGCCCTCAGGCTAAAGCCATGCCTCTTCCTAGACTTGAGAACTACTCACCCAATTTTGTCTGTAGATAAAGCATTAAAAATGAATAACTTTCGGTCCCCCCCTTTCCTTTCCTTAATTCTCTTCCCCCTGCTCACTTGAGTTTGCCAAGGAAACCTTCTAGGACTGAGCCAAAACACCCCACAGCAAACCAGTGCCCTCTTTTAGAGATGCTGGGAGCTCACTCTGCTTGAACACCAGTGCCACATACTGCACTGCAGATGTTGAGGACTGGAGGAAGAGGAAAGCAAGAGGAAGAAAAAGCAAAGGACAGAAGCTGAGAAACGAGGATTTTGTCATGGCAGCTATTCTTGGGCCTGGCTTGAGGGATGTTGTTTGCCATTGGGAAACTGCACACAAAGAAAACTTCCCCTGCAGGAATGTCAAGAAGGTTATGAACACTTGGGACTTGAGAAATCTCAACTTTTCCAAACACTTTTTCTTCCACATACACACATGCAATGACATGCTGCATTTTTCCACAGGAGCCCTGCCTGATCTTTAGCCCAAGATGGAGGCAAAAGGGAGCAGAACCTAGATGTGAACTGCCATTTACAGCATTTCCTAACTTCTGATCAATGGACTCCACATAACTGCATGAAAACTGCAGGAGCCCTCTTTTCCAGTTTGTAGGTGTCAGGATGTTGATTCACACACATACACGGACACACACAAGGTAGGTTCTCAGCCACCACCAGTGTGCAGAGCACTGTTGGGAGCAGGGAAGCCACATAGGTTGTGCAAGCCAGACAGCAAACTTCAGAGCAGAGAGATAAGAGATAACATCTCCCAGGCAGAGCAGCACTACACCCATCATCTGAGCCATGGAAGTAGGGTGCCCAAGCAACACGATCAATGGTTTTGTTTTGTTGAGGCTTCTGGGAGGTTTGGGAGCAGGCAGCAGAGTTATACTGGACACAAGTAGTCAGCAGTAGTTACTGCTGCCATCTTCCTAAACCTTTCCAAATGGTTTGGGTGAGTTATCTATCCACCAACCAGAAGATACGTCCTCTCAATCAGAGCACTCAGTTAGCAGGCAATAAAGGAATGAGCTTCCCACCCTGCTCTGCATGCTTAAAGAGAGGATAATATTGCCCAGAAACATGTTACCTGACAAGACTAGGCACCCATTATGCATCCGCCTCTGGCAGATTGCAGCCTCCCAGATTTATATGAAGATACAGGCATTTTTCCTGCTTTTAGGGAAGGACTGCCAACAGTTTTTTTGTCAGTGTCCTCTCTGGTAGCAGCAGGCCACCCAAGTCCCATGGCAGTATTAGTTTCCTGCCTGGATGAACACAAATTTAACAACCAGGAGAAGGTTTTGCAAAAGGCCTTTTGATGGCTTTCACTGCTTAGGAACAGGGGGCAGATAAGCCTGACTACAAGTTTTGCATAGACCATTTTCAGATTTTCCTCTCTGGGCCACACAGACTTTTGCCTGAGGCATTGCTACTTAAAAAAAAAAAAAAAAAAACCACCAAACTTAATCTGCTCGACAGATTTGTTGGCAAGATATGGATCTTAGAGTTAATTCTGTCTGAGTACTTATTAGACGCACTTATGTACATGCATGTTTTTATTTACAAAAGACTGGCACGCCCATGTCTGGCTCACTTCATAGCCTTTGTTCCAGAGACCTGGCAGGGCTTCCTAAATACAGGATCCCATGTTAAAACCTATTATTCCATTTGCAAATAATGAGGTTTAATTTTGCTTTCGATAGATATTCAGAGGAGTAGATCTTGACTGTTTTGAGTCTTCACAGCTCATGAACGCAGGAGAGATGTCAACACAGATAAGACAAGCATGCTTTTATGTCAGAGCAAATACTCACAGAAATGAACTGCATTCTTCCAGCCTGGTAACCCCAGAGTGCATTGGGCTGCTCTGTTTACTCTGGAAAGGAGTGACTCTCATCTGTGCAAGAGTTAGACAGAGGCTCACAGAACTGACAAAGTTATTTGTTACAAATAATTTTAGAGATTTCAGCCTTCAACATTAACAGTTTGTTTGCAAGCAAGGCTCTTTTTTACACAGACCTCTTCTCTATTCACAGCTAACCTCTCCTGGCAGGTACTCTGGGCAAATAAATTTCAGCCTCCCAATTGTTTGCATGCTGTGTCCACTTGCTATTATTAGTTCTGTGGAGAGTGGTGGACTCCAAGTTCCTGCATGAAGAGTTAATTCCCTCTGGTCTAAGCAGAAGGAGACAACCCAGACTCGATCAGCAATGTCCTGGTAGGAAGCACACCATGCCTGGACAAATGTACTTATCCACCACCTCCTCCAAAGTAAAACTACCGGGTCTGCTGTAAACTCCAAGACACCCAGGAGACACTGGTTGTCTTGTGATAGATGCTTATGGTATTTTTTGCAGATGAATAATTTATTTTCTGGAAATTAAAAAAAAAATAAATAAAAACTGTTTCAGGGTAGTCAAAGCTATTTGTAAATTCAGGCAACTCCACTCTTCATGGAGTATTTGAACATTTAGCAAGCCAAGCAGACTGAGAGCAAACTGTTCCAGTTGCTGCTGAGATGAAAAGGTTACCACTCCCAAGCACAATTCACTGTCCCAGCATTTCCCCACCCTAAGGGAAGTTATCACATTCACCTTGTTTATCCACTTTAAACAGATTGTTTGATTACTTCCAAACTCAAACCTGCAAACTCTCAAGCTTTATAATTAAAAAAAAATTGAGAACTGTTAAAAAAATTAATACTACTATTAAAAAGATTTTGAAAAATTTGCTGGATCTTTAACCACTGCACAATTCAAAGTTATGCATATATTGTAAAGTGGCACAGCAATAACAACTGANGGGGAGGAGAGGAGAGGAGAGGAGAGGAGAGGAGGCAATTTGGACCAACAGCTGAAGTAAGTCATCAAGGTCAAGGTTTCATCAAGCTGAAACAGGGATTTAAGAAGAGAGCAGGCAAGTTCATGGAAGAGAAATACCTTGGGTGTTACTAATATATAGAAAGCACGTTTGATTGAGGAAATCCCTGAAGATAGTTGAAGGCCAGGAGGACTCTCAGGAAATGCATGCTTGACATGCTCAAAGGCTTCCTCAGGCACCCACATCTGGCCACTGCTGGAAGCAGGACGCAGCACCAAGCATCTGCTTGTTCTGGCACTAGAGAGATACTTGACACCTGGTTAAACAGATGTGGTGGGCAGCCTACACACCTGAGAAGTAGGATGCTTAATTCAAATCTCTGTGTCTGTTCCAGCTGAGAAAGTCTGATGAAGAGATGATTCATTTGGGTAGTAATGATGTAGGGCAAGACTGTGGGATGAAGAGGGGGAAGGTGGTAATGGACCTTGAGCACTACCTGTTACATATACACTCATTGCATAGTCAAGCAGTGCTTTTTAAAGGGTCTTTAAAGACCACAGAGCAAGATTCACTGCGAGAACAAGTAATCACAATGTGTGAGGAATAAAAGCTGATGACAAGTCTGTTTTCTACATCTCCTCCCAAGGATACAAGTGTCCCTGTGATCAAGTAGTATTTGCTAATACATGCTTCCAAAGAAGCACTTTTCTAATCCTTAGAACCTCTCCTAACAGTTTTACAAACGTAACATTGCCTCCACTTTTTAAGGTCAAAAATACCATTTTTTCTTTCAACCCAGGCTGTTGGAGCAAGTGGGATAAGTGACAGCATCTAGATTTGATCTGCATCATTAATACTGACTTCTAAAGAAGGCAGTTCACACAGGGCAGGTGACAGGATCAAATATATTGTTTAGGCGGGCACAAGAAGAAAACCATCCATCTTCCCTGAATCCTGAAGCTCTCCAGAGTGTGTAAACGACAACACTTTCATGTCACTAGATCAGCCAGTTGGAACAGTCCTGGGACCACTTCTTTCAGTAGTTAGTATGGCTTGCACACAATCTCCCTGTAGGGGAATCACAAAGTCTTTTTCTAGACGTGCTAAGAGAACTAAAGCATCACCTCAGAAATTCTGCGGTGACTGAGGTAGATTTACATACATTATTGGCCCCTGCTGGGTAAATTTAGGCTACCGAAATGTATTTTGTTGGCCACACATAATAAACAAAATATGTTTTCCTAAGCCATGGTGGAATAGAGTTTTAAGAGTACCAGGAGTACATTGAGCCCCTGATGTCCTATTTACCTTTTGCACTGGCAAACCTTTAAACTCAATTACCACAGATGTGAGGGCAGATGAGGAGAGGTGAAAGGTTTGGCAGGAACCGCAGGTTCATCTCAATATATGTCCAAGTCATGAAGCGTTAGTTTTCGAAAAACATTTGTGGTTTGCACAGACAAACTTTGTGTGATCTGCATCTTGCACCGAACTACTGAAAGCCAGGTACCATGTTGAGACATAAGCTGAACAAAGCCCATGCCTCAAGCACTGCTCCTGGGAGCAGTTTGCCAAGTCAGCCTCATGTCCAGCTTTTCCAGGGTATTTAAGTTCATTGGTGATTGCAAAACTGCTGTCCTAAGCCATTAGTAATGCCTGTCTTAACTGAGAGACCTGTAAGCTCAGCAAAAATCACAAAATCACAAATCACAATTTGTGTTGTCATTTCTGTAGGAGAATAGCATATATTCTCCCATACCAATTTTTACAGACCCTTCATGTGTGTCTTTGCCTAGGAATTGTACCCAGAGCTGAATCAACAAGTATAGCAAAGGATGTGTGCACCCAGCATCAGGCCTGAAAACTCCCTTGTACTGCAGACATGAGATCTTCCTTCACCTTGCATGCATGAGGGTTTGAAAACTTTCTCTCTTGGTATCTGATTTTTGTTCATTAACAGTGTCCAAAGCAAGGCACAACACTGACCCTTTCTCCCCCATGGAGATGGGATATGGTGGTGTGGAAGCCCATGGGGAGAGAGTTGTACAACTTAGACCCTCTCACTTGCTTCAGGGAATGGGTTGAATGGGTCTCTTTGTTCCTGGGGGGACCATCCCTGCTGGTGGCAAGAACCCTTCAGGCAGATGCTGTGGGCAAGCACTTTCTGCAACAGTATTAGTGGTGAGCCTTGCCATAGGGATCCCAACTCATTTGCTGCTTGTCAGCTTCTGGGCCTCATTCGCTAAGAATTCACTAATCTGGAGGGTAGCTTTTTCCAGTCAGAAACCCTAACAGCTAGAGATAAATTAAAGCTGGAATTGGAGCTGGACCAAGAACATTTGAGTAATCTATCCAGCCTAAGCAAGATCCCCCAAGACAGGAAATCTCAGCAAGAGCCTAGAAAGAGATTATAAAAGAAAATAAGCCCAGGCACCACAGTTGTGATGGTGGGATGGCCCAGCAGAAATGAGAAAACCTCAGAGGATGTAAAGCCACTACTTCTTCAGGCTGCTGTAAGTGCAAGTCAAACTATAAAGCAACTTCAGCTGTAAATAGAACTTCTTCTAGAAAGAGAAAAATGGCAACCTTTGGGACTTACGGTTTATTTCTTGTGGCTCTATCCTACAGCATCTTCTGCTGTTGCTTGTCCCTGAGTACCTGGGAGAGGAAAGTTAATGCACCCCATGCATGAAAGTGCAAGCTCAGACTGAGCTGCAGCCTGTTGGTTCTACTTCCCCATTTCCACTGAGTATGGTAATACCAATCCTGTCCTCAGAGGGAAACATACAGGAAAAAAATGTACCTGCCATGGGCCAAAGCCACATCCTGGTATTGGAGAGCCCATGGACCCTTGCAGTGGTGTTTCTCACAGGCTAAAACCACATTACAGGTGCCTGACCAGGGTGGCAGGGACATTTGCCAGGTAGCAGCGCTGGGATTTTACAGGTCATTCCTTGGCTCAGCCCTGCTTTGCCTCTTGTGCAATAATGATGTTCTTGAGGTCAGAACTTTTGTCTCTGTCATGTAACCCCACTGACATGACTGCCCTGACTCTCAGTTTGGGTTCTTTCCACATTAAGGGGGGCATATTGCTGAGGACAAGGGCTGGCCAATACACTTTCATCTCCCCCCAAAGGCATCGCTGGCTAACAGCATGCAGCACACTTCCCATCACAAATCCCACAAAAAGCTGGAGCAGTGTTTCTCTTGCTTGCACACAGACATATCACAGCCTAATGCAGTGGCTACACAGGACAAGTAAATTAATAGCAAAAATGCCTTTAACTGTCCTTGCTAGAGCCCTGCCTTGAGGTTCGGTGAGGCTCGGGCATACAGGAAGGTGGATAAGCATAGAAAGCATGAGAAATCTGAGTGCAGACAAAGGGGACTTGTATCAGAAGTAAGTGGGAGAGAATTAAGACTGCCAAGCTTTTAAGAGGAATTGGAATTTAATGAAGTGATTGAACAAAGAAATTGAAAGCCTCCTTTGCCTCCTGTAAGGGTCGGATGGATCTGAGCAATACTCAGCTTGGCTGCATTACAGGGTTGTTATTTAATTTTAAAGAACTTGGAAGCTTTCAATGTACTTCATAATTCTATTGACATTTATGATTTGAGATACTTAATCTTGAAAACACAAACACAACGCTGATCTGTCTCTCACCCAAGAGAATTGGGAATCAGTGTCTGCAGCTTTAAAATGCAGCCAATTTAGGACCTGCTTGCCACGAGCCAGCCTTTACTTTGCTCTGATGATTCCAAGCAGGGACCTTGTGCTTTGCAGAGCTGAATTATTCAGCCCTGAATAATTTTTTGACTTTAAAACTACATTGCTTCATATTTACCTTGCAAGGCTGGGACTCAGGTCTTGCTCCTGGAGAAAGCCCCTGCCCTTTCCCTGCTGTGTTTGGGGTGGGACACATCTTCTTATAATCGGGGCTGGAATGAGTGGAGACACATCTACACATCAGCAGCAGAGCTGGTGCAGCTTGCTTTTCAGACCCCTGGCTGCTTGGACAAACCAAGGACTTGACATCCCAGGCTCATTCCTGGGTATCCCAGGGCATCTGCAAAGCTACAGCTGAGNGGTGTGCACATAAACACACACTTGTGCATTGTACAGCTGACACTGGCTGGTTACTTCTGGCTCATTCTTGCTCCCTAGGCAAAGGATCCCACAGAAACCATGAGAAATATTAAGTCTCATATTAGGACCTATATCGAATTCATATATTTCAAAGCTCAAGTCTGTTAACATGTGGGGGCAGATGTTGCCAGTAATCGTGTATTAAAATGGAAGAATATATGTGTCAAGCCTGAAATTAATTAGGATCTGATTCTGCTGTCATTAACAGGCATGAAATTCCCATTGACTAAACAGGACGTTGTACCCTTACAACGGACTTTGGTCCTTAATTTTCACACCACGAAATTGGCACTGACATTTCAAAGGCATTACAGTAGCAGGAAGCTTGACCCTTTGCCTTTGCTACCAAATGTATTTTCAGAGTATGACCAATTTGTAAAGCTGAACATTACACTCCTTAGTTAGTGAATGAAGAGCTCTTTGAAGATCAAAAATGCTATTATTATTTCCATATTTTTGCCAAACCAAAGCTCCCATGCTGAAGCCATCTGTGTGTCAAATGCAAAGCATTACCTCCAATACTTTCTTTCTGAGCAGACCATTCCCATGTGCCCCTGTTGTTCTGTTTCCATGTCTGGTTTCAAGCTCATTTTGAGAAGATGCAGTCAACAAAGTGGCACTACTTCAGGGACAGTGGGAGGTGCAGCTGGACAGGATGGCAAAGCTGCCTGTGATTTGGATTTCACAGTCACATTAGGAAGCAGTAACCCAACAGCCATCTCAGGTGTCAGCAGAGATGGAGGATGTGCTGGAAGTGAGGCAGTGGATCGCTGGTGCTCTGGGATGGGCAGACTCAAGGCAAGGAAGCTTGAGGGGGACCAGAGAGCAACAATCAAAGATGAGAAAAAAAGGGGCAGCAAGGAAAAACTTCTTCTCCACTGCCTCACACTCAGCACAGTGGCTGGCTGGTGGCGTGTTGCAGTGTGAGTAGAGCATGGGAAAGCAGATGAATTGCAGATTTGGACCAAGTGGAAACCTCAAGAGCTTCATGCTTTGCAAGGGATACAAGACTCCCTTTTGTGGGCTGCTTTGCTGAAAATCCTCCCCTCTGAGCTCCCACAGCTGCCCTGCACGCCCATACAGTCAAAGGGCCGTAGCCAGAGGGGGGCTGGAAATAATCTAGAGAACAGCAAAATCCACAGGAATTTTTCCATTGATTTTAGTGCATTTTTGATCAGACCCTGGGTGAAGCAGAACTTGCATGTTTGATACCAAACTCTTCTGTCTCCAGAGGGAAAGAGGAGGGTTGGGTAGAAAAATGGGAAGTATAGGAGATGAAGCTGTCTCTCTTTTTTTTTCCCTTTCTGTAAAGCTTCTGCTGTTTCACAAACTAGCGGGTGCAGAGGAAAAGGGAGACGAAAAGGGCCAAATCACTATGTGGAGGAAGAATCTGCAGTGCTGAGATGAGGAAAGTCTGCCTTTTGTGAGATAGTATTTCTGATCTGCAGGCGTACAAAGCCTTCATAATTGCTGGAGTCATTACTTGCAGTAGATGGCAGAGAGACATGACAGGTACTGCAGGACACATAATAACCTGGAATGAGCAGTGATGTTAATCCAATACCATCAAAGATTGGGCTCATCACAGGAACCCATTTACAGTCCACGACAGCAGCCCTGATATTGCTAAGGAATATGTTTCATCTAAGTACAGAACTCACCTCAGTCCACAGCTGTACATTTGTTATTTCCTCCTCTGCTCCCAGATGCTGTAGATACAATTTATCCACCCCAGTTTATCCCATCCACGGATCTGTCACACTGTTCATTAGAGCCTGGATTCCTGCATTTTATTTCACTACCTAAACTATCTCCCATAATGAGGAGGCTACTAACAACCTTACATAGTGTATGAAAAAATTTACTTATCTTCCAGCCCAGCTTCTGAGGCTGCAGGTGCTGAGCTGCTCTGGTGCACTTAGGGGCTGTAAGCTGAGTTTCAGTTCTCAAATATTTTTCTATTTATCATGATTCCCAGATGGAGCATCAGTGAACACTCCAGAATACCTTCTCACTTCCACAGCATGCCAGGTAAGGAGAATATGTCTAGACTGAAGGTAAGGCTGAAGCTAGGGATAATTTTTCCTCTAGCAGCCCCTTGACAGCTTTCAGCACAGGAATGACAGCTAGGGATTTATGGCTAAGTTGCTGAGTCCAAGCAGCCAGACACCTTACTCAGGTCACTTTTGTAGGGTTGGGAGACACAGGAAACAGCTGCTCAAACAGCATGGGAGGATGTGTTTAGTCAGAGTTTTGTGCAAGATATTCCTGAAGGTTTATTAAATTCAAATTTGACTGTACAATTTATGGCCACTAAGCCTGATACAAGAGTTCCTGCAGACAGACATGGGCAAGAACAAGAGTTGAGCTGCATTTGACTTCAGTGGTTATCATGCCCAATTTTGTGTTGAGCATTTAACCTGTTCTTTATTTTTAGCTCTTGAGTTTTGCACTGTGACCTCTCTGAACTTTGCTCCTTTGATAGTAACCAGAGTGCTTCATGCAAACAAAACAAGAGAATAAAGCAAATACAACTGTGAGACACAGCAAAAGGTGAATTTTTACCAAAGAACTTAATTAGCTGATTGCTTATTTAGAAAATATAACAGCATGACCTAATAGCCCCAGCATTCAGAGATTCAGTAGCAAACGCCTGGTTTGGATATACAAACACACCACAGAACCATAAAACCAAATCAGCACTTGTTTTACTACATTTCTGGAATAAAATGCATTTTCCTTCTAAAAAAAGCAGAGTGACAAATTCCAGGGACTGCAATGAGCTTCCCATCTTAGTTTTGTGGCTCTGCCATTTATTTGGTCTTGTCAAGGAAAACTTGTTCAACCAGGGTTCAACTCTGCCTTGTAAACTTGATTAATTTCTACAGGAGACTCTCTACATGGCCTGTATAACCAAGGACAGACAGGGGGACATAACTGGAAGGGAACTGAAACCACAGAGAAAACAGACATAAGGGACTGCTGCTTGTACTGGGGAAGCACCAGCCACGCCTTGATCTTCAGATACCAGTTCCCTCCTCCTGCTGCAAACTGCAACTCCATCTCGTTACCTATGATTAATGCATTCACACTTCCAAAAACCTGCGGCATGTTGAGTGTCAAGTGAATTTTCAGGAGATTTACAACAGTGCTTTGTGTTAAAAAAAAAGTCTTGGTCTCTATGATGTTTAACCTTCTGCCAATCCACTGTTCAACATTCCTGTACAGTTAAAAAGGAAACCTTGTGTTCCCAGACTGTATTTGAAGGCATTAGCTTGTAACTAAGATAAGCTGGTAATGATTTATAGAGGTTTATGTAAATCTATATAAGGTTATAGATTTCTGGCTGGGTCTACCCATCTGACCAGTCATTTCCACAGCTGCCTGAGAGTTTGTGCCCATCTATCAGCAGCAAGGCTGTCTTGGCAACACTGGATGGTAACGTGCCATGGCCTACGGTGAGAGCACTGTGACAACCCAAGAGCACTCTGAGTCCCATGTGGATATTAGCTCCACTTGCACCTAGTCTAAATTAGCTTCCAAACTTTTCTGTAGCAGCAACAGAGGGAGGACACCATATGTTTATGTTGGAGCCACACAACATACAAGAGGGGACGTGATCACTTATTGCTCCAGATCAGTTTTTTTACTTAAAAATCTAAATTTCTTTTGCAGGGCAAAGTTAGGATTTTTTCAATAAGTTTAATCTGTATCATTTTTGCAGAAACATTCAAAGATTTCTTTCAAATGTTCCCTAGAATGCTTTTTATCCTTGAATTGCTGAAATAAACACTCTATCTTAAATGACTCTGGATTCCTTGAGCTCAGAGGAGCTGGGCTTTTATTCAGAGGTAGCAGTGCCATTGGCACTGCAATTAGAAGTTGTCTTCAGTCTGTGAGATCATCAGAACAATGATATTCTGCACAATTTCAGATAAAGGTCCACAATGTGCCCTAATTTCCAGGAAATTATTTGCTTTATTGTAAATATTTCCTTAGTTCAGTATTCAAGACTTACGGAATGGCTTTCCAGGAGCAATGTCTGCATTTAAATCTGTAAGGAGATTTAGCATCCCTCTTCCAAACAGCAATGCCTTGCTGCCTGACATTTACCATGCCTGTAAATCCCATGTGTCTCTCCAAAGCTCACGTGTTACCCTGCGAAACGTGGGAACAAGCAGTAGCCACAAATGAAAGCTCAAAGGCCTCAGTCATGTACTCATACAGCTCATTATCACTCTTAGAGGAGAGGAAGGTATAAACAGATGATCCCTTACATTTCAGAGTCCAGTACAACGTGCTCCCTAAAGCATTCATCAAGAAAGACCTTCTCTACCATCCTCATGAAGGGCTGCCTAGGAGCTCTGGAACTGGTGAGGGCCAGACTTTTGCATTTTGGGTGCACCTGGAGAGCCAAGTGAACACTGTTACCCTGCAGCAATCAAAATCTGTCCATGGTTTCTGAGCTACCAAGATCTAACAACTAAAGCTATCTTAGTCCTCATTCCTCCTGAACCTAACACCTGATAAAATGCTCAGGGAAATAGGATCAGAACTCAGATAAACAATCCACACCATAACAAAGCACTCATCCTTTCTACTCACCCTTACTACTCCAGACCACTCAAGCTACCAAGGCTTTCAGAAATCCTCAGCCATGCCATCTCACTCAGCATCTCTAAATGAAAGTTTTGCGTGCCATCCTGGTGCTAACAGATCCAGACCACTGTCTGGCAAGCAGAGAAGCTGGCTTAAAACCTGAAGGCCAGTCAGTTGGTCAATAGCCGTTTACACTTTTTTTAACCATTTGCTACTTTTAACATGCTGTCCAGCTTCTGCCAACTTGGAGGGTCCTGCCTCCACTGCCTGAAGGGTGAGTGAGGGGCTCTCCCCTTCTTTCCCCCCAGGCATGGCAAGCTCTGACCCTGGGGAGCTCAGGCCTCTATCTCTCCCAATCTCCACTACGCCAAAAGTTCAGCACAATTTTAGCTTTTTCTGTACTAGCCTCCTTTATACAAACCACATCCTGGTGTGGCCCCTGAAGCTGAATGGTGTGGGAACACAAGCCACATCTATCAGCCCCAGGAGGTGCTGGTGGGAAAGCTCATTGCATGGGGAACAGGTTAAAACACTCCATCAAAAAAGCAAGAGCAGCAGGAGAGAGGCAGTAAGAGAGAGAGAGGAAGGAGTGAGGGGGTACAGGTTAAAATTGGCAGTGAATTGCATTTGGAAGTTTCAATACAGATCCTCCTATTTTGCAGGTGTTCACACTTATCCTTAAAACCTCTACTTCTACCTGCATACACATTAAACACAGCCAAGTCATAGCAGATCTTGCCAGAAAGTGCAGTTTGGGGAAGAAGAGAAGCATCGGGAAATTCAAACCAAATTTAATTGTTTCAAGTCCCACAAAGGGAACTTTTTTTCCCCAGTGTTGAAAGATTAATTTTCAATTTAAGAAGTATTCAATTCCTTTCAACACTTCTTTCTGAGGTGACATTTTTCATTTGAAAAGCATCCCAAGTTATAAGCAAAAAGGCTAGGCACCCCAAAATAAATATTTTCCAAATCAAGTGCTACAGGTCAACCCAAAATTATTTCTCTGGTTTTGTATTTTCCCAGAGAGCCTAATAAAACCTTTGGGATTTCATTCAAGACCCAAATTCTTTTAGGCCAGCTGGTGCCCAGACAAGCCCTTTATTTTCCAAGCTCTATTTGCAGAGGATGTTTTCACCAACAGATTTGTGCTTGGTGCTATCAGCTCCTCTGGATTTATAGCACGTAAAGTATTTTATCCTGGAAGAGCACAAGAAACTCCAACAATCTTCTGGCTCCCTAACATGTACTGGCTTCACAAGAGCAGTGGGTCACAAGTACTATAGGATGTAAGGAGAGCCAAGAGGATATTTTGGACAGAATACAGAGCAGTGGAAATAACTGGCATTTTTACATGCTGGGAGGCAAAAGTGTCAAAGTCTATGGCTGTTTTGTGTCACCAGAAGCAGTGAAGGGTCCCCTAGAAGCCTGCTGGACCTTCTAGTGGGGACAAAGATGGCTCTGACTCTGCCACCACCTCAAGACGACCTTCTCCGTTCACACTTTTCCATGTAACATGTGCCAGACTTTTCCGCCTCAGTGATGTTGGTTGGTTTGTTTTTATACCAAGTTCTCATATATCACATCCATGGGAGGAGGAAGAGAGAAGTTAATTGCATTTCTTTAAAAATTAAGGAAGTTGAGCTTATCTCTTTGCCTGCATACAGGGAGCTGTGTGTCCTGGATGAGTGAGCTGATGCGAGATGGTTTCTAGGCAACTTCTGCAAGTCATGTTGGAACAGGAATATGAATTAAAAACAAAACCCAAACAAGTCAAAACAAGTAGCAGCTACTCCATGCAAAGCCAGTTTTGACGGACTCGTAGGGTTCGTGTAAGGCCTTTTGTGGGATTAATATTGCTTTACTCCTAAGGACAGAGAACCTGGCAGGCACCCCTGTGCCAGCCACATCTATTGTGAGACACATGATAAGCATGTTTCTGCAGACAGCACACATAGCTTCTGTGTGATAAGAGGCCAGTCATGCCACATCATTGTGTTGATATTACTTGATTGCTGAAATACCATAACACAAGTGTTCCAGGAACCTCAACCTGAGTACATCCAGAAGCTGGAAAGCAGTGTCAATAACCCCAGTTCTTTCCTCTTTCCCAAAGAATTTTGCTTTGTATTTATCAGCTCATCCTACTCCTTTTTTTTTCTTTTTTTTCAAGGGATTGGTAAAGTTTAGGCAAAAAGAAGTGTTCTTGGGAGCTGCCTTTATTTGTTTCTTTTCTATGTCATACAGAAATGAGGAGATCTCCTCTACTTAAATTATTCTGCAGTATTAGGAATTGATCACTGTACCTTTTAGTCTCAGCCCACATTTCAGAATTAAGGTAAGCTGATCCCCTTTCACTCAAAAGAAATTCTTCCTACATCTTCCCCCATTTACTCAACTACAAAGGTCTCAGACAGAACATAACCTCACTCATGTAAATCCAGAGTTGCATTGTTTTTCCAGTGTCAGAGTAAAATTTAGTCCTCAGCGCCACAGAGGAAAATTAATGGTTTCACAGCCCACACTTTCTGAGCCAGCATAACAAGGAGTTTTGGATGCAGTGTTTACAGTCTCTTCCCTTAAGTTATGGAGGGTAAGGTATGCCTTACAAAGATTTTAATTATCAGGATCCCATTCTGCTCCTGCATTTGCCGGTGGGATTGATAAGCAACTGCCAAAGCCTGAACTCGACTGAGACTGGGGAATTTGTGTTGTCAATAAAGTTCAGAGCAGGTGTTTTAAAAGACAGAATCTCCACCATTATTTCAAAGCATGTGTTCAGGTTTCAAGGAGGGGGATACCAAAATCAAGTAAAGCATATAACAACCAGGCCATCAAAGCAATTTCATTTAAAAATCAACCCTTTCTATCCTCAAAGTTTTCATGGCACTGTTTGTCTGACTCTCCACCAAGTAAGTAGGTTATAAGATGTGACATTTAACAGATTTTGTTGTCCATATGAAGTCAGAACAAATCAAACTTATAGTTAGAAAATGAAACCTCTAAGCCTAATTCATGCTTTTCTCCCAGCCCTGAAGAAATGATCGACCAGCAAAACTGCTGGGATTTCTTTCAAAGCTAGGTTATGCATGGACCCAACACTGACTTTAACAGCGGTGTTTTCTCTTCTGAAGAACCCAGAGCAGCATTCCAGATGCTTCAAATTGCTCCACGTGTATCCAGCTCCCGATCCTTGACACCTCCTGACGGACAGACGGTGACTGAGCACTCCTGGGTCACCAGTGGAAGGGGACTCACCTCTAGGGACCAGGCTGTGCTGGGTCAACAACTCTGGGGGTGACACGCTCTGGCCCCATCACCTCTTGCTGGCAGGAGTGCTAGGCTGCCCTGCCACAGACATCCTGTGCAGCTGGTTGTTTCTATGGCTGCTCCTGTCGATGCTGGCTAGCTTTTGCTGACCCAAATTTAATCACACTAGCTCTTCATTCTCATGCACCTGGCCTCAGTCTCTGGAGTGAGACAGACCCTAACACTGCTGAGTGACCATACATAGACTTACTTTTTTAATCCCTTCTGGATTTCTTCATGCCTGCTTTCTTCGGAGTCCCTGGGACTCACTCGGATGTCCGAGACTCCAGCCTGAGTGAAGCTGAGGCAGAGAGTGGGACCAGCCTCCTTTTTCCTTCAGTCTTCCCATGTGTCCCCAAACCAACAACTCTGCTGCCTTTGGTAAGTACTGTGGCCTGCTGTCATCACCGAAAAACACACTGCCTGACTTGCCTGCAGACAGAAAGGGGCCTATATAATAAAAGGAGGAGGAAAAATTAGCAATAAGGCTGAGCTGTAGCACAAGTTATAGGCAGTAATGATAGCAGAGGCATCCATGGTATAATTTGTAGTGACACAACCTCTCCACTGTCAGAGGGATAAACCCCTAGACCACGTGAAGCCACTCACAGCCACTCACAAGACCACTTGCTTAGCCTAGCCAAAATGAAAATTTAGCATCAGAGCTGATAGATCTACAGCCTGCACCCTTCTTCTGCTATCTATCCCTACTGCTGGATGAAGGACTGAACCACAAGATCACCCAGGAGTCACACGATTATAGATGTTCCCTTGGCTTGCTGTGGATGCTCTCAGCCCTGCCAGCACAAGGGGAACTCAGACATGTGATATCATTGGAAGATGTGCTTGGGAAAGTTCAAGTGGGAGATTCATGTTTTGCAAAATGAAACCTCAAACCGTGGATGAATCATCCAGATCTGATCATATCTGTACCTCAACAGTCTGCCAGAGAAAGAAGGCTCCAAAAAGAGGTCTTAGTTTACCTCTCAAAAAGGTCCTAGTTTACCTCTCCAATGTAAGCAAATATATGGACATGTGTATCAGCAATAACTAGATTAGTTTCAGAAACCTTTGGTGGTTTTAGGAATTTAAAAATCCAGTCAACCATGAAAGGCCTTTTCCATACTCTCCAAGAAGCTACCCAGAGCTTTGTCAGCTCTGTTCCATGAAGGAGGAGTCTGACCTCAAGGTATGGCAGTGCTGCATGGGTCTCACCCTTTCAAGGATTTCACAGAAGGAGATGGCTGATGTTCACTCATTAGGTCTATTGGCCACCGGTAAAATTTTCAGGATTCTCTGTTAAGACACAAACAAGTGTAATTGTATTGCACATTAGAAACCACCATGTAGAATTTCAGAGCAAATGTCTATTATTTGTTCCTGCCTTCTTCAGGAATAATGGAGATCCACTTTTAAAATAATTTATCTTCTTGATCTTTGCAGTTGGTCTCCTTTAGAGATCTGAGGACATTGCAAGATACAGGCACATGTGTTTCCTGAATCCAAATTTACAGACAGCTTGCTCTGTCTCATTGTATGTATGAATCTGTGTGCAGTACAAACACTATTGCATTATGCATACACACATACACACAGAATATACTGTTAGTGATCTAAGCTAAAGCCTTAAATCAAAACCATCAGAGATATCAAGATCTCAATTCTGCAGGCTCACATTGCATGGGATTTCAGCATAATTTTACAACATTTCCCCTGGTGGCTTGCTCCTCATAGCATTTTTCTAAAGGAAAATTGTGAGCAAAGTAGAGTAGACAAGGGCTTGATTAGCTTCTGGAACATGGTGCCAAATTTTCGGCAGAGTTAAAATAGCAGGGGAGGAAAGATGAATCATAGAATCATTTTATTTGGAAAAGACCTCTAAGATTTAGTCCAGCCATTAACCTAACACTGTCAGGTCCATCACGTCCCTATCTATGCATCTTTTAAATACCTGCAGGGATGGTGACTCATCCACTTTCCTGGGCAGCCTGTTCCAATGCTTTACAAACCTTTCAGTGAAGAAATTTTTCCAAATATCCAATTTAAACATCCCCTGGTGCAACTTGATGCTATTTCCCCTTGTCCTATTTCTTGGTACTTGGGAGAAGAGGCCGACTCCCTCCTGACTACGCCCTTCTTTCAGGAAGTTCTAGAGAGTGACAATGCCTCCCCTGAGCCTCCATTTCTCCAGGCTAAACAATCCCAGCTCCCTCAGCCACTCCTCATCAGATCTGTGCTCCACACCCTTCCCCAGCTTCATTGCCCATCTCTTTACACACTCCAGCACCTCAACATCTTTCTTGTAGTGAGGGGCCCAAAACTGAACACAGGATTTGAGGTGTTGGCCTCAGGGCTGTGCCATAGCACAGGTACTTCAGCATATGGTACAAGTTAAATTTCATGGAGTGATGGCAGTAGCTGCCAGCAGAGTTATCTGATCATCAGAATAAACACGGAGCTGTCGTGTGAAGGCCCTGTCTAAGCCCGTGGTGCTCAGTGTACCCTGCTATATCCCAGCGAACAGCCAAGCTTGTGTCTGCATAAAACAGCTCAGTCCACGTGTAATGCCTTCAACAATTAACTTTTACCTGCTAATTATCTGGTTTTACTGTCATCAGTCAGCTTCATTACAGCCTTTTGCTCTGACTTTCATTGCTCAAGTCTTAGTAAGCCACACACTTCTCTTTTTGTGGATGAGAAGGTAAGCAGCATGTCGTGATCACTTAGAGCGTGCATTAGGTAAGGAGTCCCAGGGGGATTGCTGCTTTGCTGCTGCTGCCTCCACTGAGAGATAAAGATGAGCAGAAGTTCAGGCAAAACACAATTTTATGATGTTTTGAGCAACTAAGCCTCAAAATGCTTCCAGGCAAGATACAGATGGGTGACCATACCATCACCTCAGAGAGATTCTGAGCAGTTCAGTGTCATTTTCTCAGGTACGTCAGACTGCAAGAAGGACATTCTTGTAAGAGCGTGAATAGTGACTAATTAGATACATTCTTGCCATATCAAACCAACATGAGAATAAAAAAAAAAATTAAGGCTAAAGGATGAGGCAGCTAAGCGATATAAAAATGTATTGCCTTAAAAATGTTTCATTACACATAGATTTTTCTAGAGGAACCCTGCTGAAATTCACTAAAATTCACTCCTCCAGGTTTATACCACTGGGATCAAAATCTGGCCCCCTTCCATAGGGAGGGCTCATTAAGGTGTCTGTGATCCAGCAATGTAAGGGGCCTTCATATTAATAATTCTTCAGTATCAGCTTTTTGAAGCATTCCAGAGACCTGAAAGAAGACCAGAGCTGCCTGGAGCTGCACAGGAAGCCAAATTCATGGTCCCATTTTATCTCAAAGTTCATTGCTTCTGCCTAGTGAAGTGTTTGTGTTCTCACTTAGAGTAAAGGCATCTGCAGGTAAATTGCTCTCTGCTTAGTCTAATGGACCAATTTCAATTTTCATTTCTGAGGGCATAAATCTTAGGCTCCCTTTTCTGACAACACTGGGCATTTCAGTATAAGAAATTTTACCCAACAAGCTCAAGATCCTGAATGGTTTCCTCACTTGGTGTCTTCTTTTGGAGTCCTAGAGTTTAATCTTAGTGTAAAGCAGTGTCTCGAGGCACAGCAAACTGGCAGCAGACATCAGCAACTTACCCACATGACACATTTCAAAATGGAAGGTGGAACACACCAGCATCATCTGTCTTCAACCTGGCTATGCCTTTGGAATTTTGCAGTCAGTTGAAGAGCCAGAATGGGCCCAAAGTGGCTTGACTTGGTGCAGGACACAAACAAGGAAGGAAAGTAAAGACTGAAAAACACCTACCATGTGGGCTTCTGCTTTTATCATCTGCAAAAGCATGTTCTTTTTCTAACAGCTGTTTTTTTGCAAAAGGCTTTTGCTGCAAAGGTATTCTTAAAAAGCTTTCAATGAAGTAGTTTCCTTAGTACAACAGATGACACCAGGAAGAGGTAAAAATACATTTATGTCACAGTTTCTGTCCCCTGCTTTTGTCTCTGTGCTCTGGTGACTGACACTACCAGCGTGCAGAAGGACCACCAGCCCCCTGCACTCAGCAGCACAAATGCTGAGCTTTCTGAGACACATGGGCACTGTTATCTTCCCCTGCAAGAGGGTTATGTGTATAGATATATGCAAAAAGGAAGTGTTTGTTTGCTGCTGCTGATTCAGTAAGACAAATGTACACAAAGAGAGACCACATACAAAGCAGACAGGTAGTGTGGGCTGCAGAATCCCACTGATACCTGTGCAAAATGTTGCTGTTTATCCAGGCTGGATGGCTGCACTTCAAAACTCCAATTCCATGATTTAAAAGGGGGGCTCACTTTGCTCTCTGCATTTCTCTTTTCTGACCTTGATGCTGGAAGGAGGGCAGAGCAACTAGCCAGTTTTCCGCACCAGTACTTGTAAAAAGAAGCAAGCCAAATCTGCAGCAAGAGAACAGCTGTTCTTTAAAAAAGCACCTGGGAGGGGGCTGGGGGGAAAAGAAGGGTTCAAGGGTCTTGCATATGATAGATCAAGTAAGGCTAAATTCAAAGACAGGTATTTAAAGACTAAAATAATTTCAGAGATTAAGGCCTGAAATGTTAGCACCTATCATAAGACATTTGTATGAAGATCATATGTGAGCCATCAAGAACTGTTCATCACTGGAAAGTAAAGGGAGAGCTCCCTCCTCTCCACTGGCTGCCAAGGAGGTTCTAGGAGTGCTCTTCTAATGGAACACTGAGCAGAATGTTTGGGGCTGCAAGTTGGCAACAGAGGCCATGATTAGTAAACTTGTCTGTTGTATTAAGGCTAGAGATTAGACAAGAACTCAATTATAGGCCTCACTGCACCAGTGATGGTGCAGCAGTAATCTAGTTGCTATGCAGATGTGGAGGCTCTCCCTGATCCTCTGGAATGTGCATGGGGAGTTATGTGCAGAAGAAGGAGCTGGTCACCTTGAGGAACGGAAATAAGAGAACAATAATCAGAGAGTACTGAAGAAAACCCAGGCAGCAGAAGACAGAGGTCAGCATTTGGTAGCCCTCAAACTACATGGTGAGTCTCAGTCCAGCTCCCTGTGCCTGACCTTCATGGTCAGAGAAGCTGAAATGAGAGGGCCATTCCCTGTTAGAGTGCCTCTTTCCTGGGACATGCTTCAGCTGTATGGATCTGTCTGTATACACTGCTGTGGAGGAGGAGACCGTGAGTTCATAAAGGCACCCTGTGAACTGCAGAGAATGGTCTTGTCAACACCTGTCCTTCCAAACCCTCTCTCCCACAGTGCTTTTTTCAAGAATATTTAAAGCTCCCTTTCACGAAAGTGGCAATTTCCCTTCCCTCCCTCCTACAGGTTAGGTTAAAAGGGGCAGGAGGTCCTTTTCCATATTGATTTGTTTTCCTGACCTTTCAGATACATGCAGAGAAGATCAGCAAAAAGGCACTGGAAAATGAGAAGAACAAAAGCACAGTGCTTGTGCTCATTCAAAGCAGTAAGACAAACATGAGATTTAGCATTGGGTAGAAAATAAACTGTCTTCTGAGGAAAAGAAGAAGCTGCCTGTACAGAGAAGGGACTGCGAGGAGTACCACTTTGCACAGCAATACCGGTGGAGCAAGCTATGACAACAGAGAATAAGCCTTCAGAGAGCAGTCACTTTTTCAGAGGGTTTTTTCCCCTCTTTATTTTATTTTTTTTAAAAAGGGAATTTAATTGAAATAGATAAATCTTCTTTTCGAACAGAGGGAAGTGAGATAAATTATTTTTACATCTTCACAATTATTTCTGCAATATTTACATGCTACTGTTAAGCCAGTCCTCACCACAGTGCACTGTGTGTGTGGCACCCTCATGTGTGGATTTGGTTAGACATAAAGCAGACACCCTGACTGCAAAAACTCCCCCAACATTTCCTCACAGTGGTTTGACCAAATTCTAAGCTGGGCAGTAACATTTTTTTCTTGCTTAATTCCTCCCATGTGTCCAATAAGATTTGAGTCTCATCTTTCCTGCCATATCTCGTCTCACTGATTTGCCTCACTGTATTCCACACTAAAAGCAGACATAGCATAGAAATGAACAGAGAAATTGCTGCAAAGCCTTTACCAACCTCACAGGGATATGGTGAGGATTAATTAATTGCTTATTCAGAGATTTCATATCCTAATGTTATAAATAGTACAATCATAATAAAAACCGATTCTTACATTACCAGAATCAGTTACTGAAATCCCCAGTAAAGACAATATAAGCTTCCTACTAAAAAAAAAAAAAATAATCCAAGACTGTATTCCAATCTCACCCCTACTGGGAGACACAAAAAAATTAACCCAGGCTAAGTTTTATGGTCAGTAAGTTATATCTCATTAAAGACCTGTATAACATTCCCCTTCATAATTATACTGAAACAAATTGAGATCATTTTAATTTTGAAGAGAAGAATTTAAGGAATTTATCCATTTATATGGCATTGATAATCCACTTTTAATTCACATATTTCATTAATTCAGATTAAGTTTTTCTCAGCCACTCTGCATAAGCAAATCCTCACTCTAAAGCCACCACCTCCTTTTACAGGTACTCATCAGCAGTTTTTCTGAGTTCAGTAACCTTGTGGATTTATGAAGCTGGAAATGGGTGATGGTTTCTTCAAATCCTCAGACTTCTGGTATTCAGATCTCAGCACCAGAGAAATGAAGGCACTGAAGAGGAGATTCCCATAGCCCCTTGCTCAAGATGTTACATAGGGTCGCTCCAAACTATACTCAGAAGCAGCAACCCTTGATGGCTATCAAGCATAGAACAGACAGGCTGCAGCTCCCCCAGTGCCACTCCCTCTCCCACCTCACTCATGCACAGTGCTCAAAGGCAGCAGAGATCAATTTCACCCTGCAAAATCTACTTCTTCATGCACTACTTCCATCCTAAAGGAATCCTCCACGGAGCACTTGTGTTCGTATGGTGGGATGAGATGTAGGATTGAGACTTCTGTCCAATTTTTGTACCAAGAATACCTGCCATGTCTTCAGGACCATGCTGCAGACCTAACTTCGTTGTTTCAGAGACAGAAATACTCTGTCAAGTTTCAAACCCTCTGAAAGTTGTCACTAACCCACTCCACTATTGCACTGCTACCAGGGAGGTCTGCTGAAAGACTCCAGCATGCACACAGAGAGCCCGCAAGTGGGAAACCTAAGCGGAGTACCCTGACATGCAAAGAGCCAACACTCAATTCAAAACAACCAAAACAATCCTTGCCTTTTGCCCTCAGGCGCTGAAGTTCTCTCCGAGAGTGACATTCTTTTTAAAGAAAACAATCAGATAGAAACCTTTCCAGTGCTGAAGCTGATGCCTGGGCCCACGATGTGATATGAGGGGACAAATTCACCTGTGGAGAGAACGCCTCAGTTCCCTGTGGGCTCACACCTGGGCGATGAGCTGTGGAGGGCTGCAGCTCCTCTGGCTGAACATGGAGGCGGTGCCCTAAAGAAGGAAAGCAGCGTTGCTTTTTGTGCAGTTAAATCTGGCTTGCCGCCAGGGATGTGTTTAAGATACAGGGGGTCCTGAGGCTACATGCCACTGATGTATTTTGAATTTAGGGCAGATCTATTCATTGCTAAGCAAACCTTTACAAATATGTTAGCATATCCTGCATTAGCCATGGGAGGTGTTCAGGAGGCTACAAAGGGGCATTCATTAGAGACGCTCTGTGGTGAGAAACTGAAGCACCCGTGCATTCTGCTGAGAGAGGAACAAACACACTGCTCAGAGCAGGTTTGTAGATATATACACCACTATAAAGTGCTCCTACCATGGTGTTAAGTCCTTTTCAGCTTCTTTGTTCTAGCTTTCCTTGCATTTTCTCCTTTCTTTACTCACATTCCTTATTCCTAATTTCTCCTCTGTCTTTATCTCACTGTTTTCCCTTTTTTCCTTCCCACCTCCAGCAGTGAGGGCATTCTTCTGCCTAGGTCTCAGCTGTTCTAGGAAACAACAGCAGCTGTTCTTGCACTTCACTACCTCTGTAGTTCTCTCCGGCAGGACCCGAATATTTTCAGACATGTACTCACAGGCCTCGGTACATGTCTACTCAACACATTACCTGTACTCTGTTTTACTGACTGGTAACCTTAGAGCTTTATTTTACTTCTCCCTGGATAGATAAAGAGGTCCTGTAGGGTGATGCATCCCAATCTCATTGCCCTCTGGAGTGGTCTTAGTTATACTGGCTGTAGGTATTGTAGCTCTGGTGATATTCCTGAACCAGGCACCTCAATTAGATTTCCCTTTATTTAAGGGTACCCAGAATAAATCTGGGCTTCACACCCCACCACTCTGAGGTACCCTTTGTACTGGACTTGAGGTTGATGTATTTTTTGCTAACTTAGGCTAAGGCTAAATATGAAATCAGGATTCAGTGAAGCTGTCTGTACACAGGCAGTCTGCACTGGTTTCAGTCTTTCCTAGCTATGGAGAAGCTCATGGCCACACTCAGCCCCATAAAAAAAAAATCTACAAATTCATAACCTGTGAAGTTTTGAGGATGGGGAATAATTACTGTACAATGCTGTCCATGTATTATGCAAACTCTTGAAGCCACCCAACTGGCAAGACAACGAAAGAACAAACATTTTGCAATAAAGTTCATTTTATTTGAAAGACCAAAGAGTCACATGTGCTCTCCTTTTAGCCTTAAGGACAGCAGTAAAACTAATGCCTTTTTCAGAGCCACTGCTCTTAAAAGAGGGGTGAGAGAGGGCTTTGTTTTTTAACTGTTAGAAAGGTATATTCCCTTTTAATACACGTCTGTGCTACCCTACCATTATGAAGGGGAGTTTCACTTTGGTGAGACTACGGTGATGTAGAATTTGCCTTTAATGGATTGTATGACCTTTCACCTCTACTGTTAATCTAGATATTACCAGAAAAGGGATAAGCACAATAAAAATCTGTTTCTGTAAACTTGAACCACATTCATGACACCGCTCTTCAAAATCACTGCTGGGTGTGGAGCCCTTTGGCTTATTGTCCTTGGCATAAGAAATACCTCAACAACTAAATTAACTTAGATTCTCTGATATAGAGACAAATATATACATGACTGCCTTCAGGACAAACTCATATACTAGGCTAGATGTCAGGATGGTGACTTACCTTGCTTTTACTTTTCCTGGTTTAACAAATAGATAATATTAGTTTTGCCCTGTTAAATGTCTGCAGTTTTGAACAACTTGAGGGTAAAGCCCCAAAGTGACTGGAAGTTCTGGTACAGCCTGTTTCTATTGTATAGATTCATGAGGACAAATCTTGTGAGAGCACAAAGAGAGATCTAGATGAAGCAAACTAACTGCTGCATCCCTCAACATGCAAACGTGTATGCTATACCTGTCACCCTCCTCATTCATTCTCCTAGAGTGACCTGCTACTATTAATAGCCCACAACCATCAGGGTCCAGCATGGAATATCAGAGAAAAGGAATTTACTCCTTTTTGGAAAAGGCAGGCAGGGTATTTCCTGCCAAGTTTCTCTGAGCTTCTCGGGGAGCTGTACTCTATCTGTGCAAGGGCAAATTTTGTAGCCTCCTTCATTGGTTTAAAAGGGTGTGCAGCAGATGCATTAGGCAGAAATAAAATATGAATTCACTGTGGTGGGATGGTTGCAGTAGATACTGACTTTCATGCCTTCTGCAATTGGATATTTTCCTGGGCAGCTGCAGTTGGAGACTGCTCTCCGAAGGCAAGAAAAAGGCATTCCCTGAAGAAATGTGCTTTGGCTTCTTGCCAGAAAAACAGGATCTGCTTGATTAGACAGAGGTGTTTTGCCCACAACTTACAGGACTTTACACCTGCTTTGTTGAAAACCTAAGTCCTTTATTTAGGTCTGACCCTTGTTTGACCAAGTCAAAAGCTCCATTGTCTTCAAGCAGCATATGATAAGGGTTCTTAATCTTTTTACACATTCAGGAGCACAAAGTTCATTGGATTTCAGTCTTTTACAAAAATCTCTGGATAGTGAACCACAGTTTGCTCCATTTTGAGCTCCCTGTAGTAATTTGTTTCAGATCTTCACAAATGTTTACCAAATTTAAAATTCTTCAGAATCATTTTCACTTTCCTTTTTAAAGGGTGGAAGTTTTGTGGTTTTTTGGGTTGTTTATGAGTATCAATTGCAGCATTGATTCCTCCCCTTCTATCATGCAGAGTGAACACAGACACCTTAATAATTCTTCAAGGCTTATTACCAGAAACCACTTCTTAATTTTGTTCTGCAATATATGCGTGAGTTGCTTGCTGTTTGTTGGCCTCTGGTCAAAGAAAATAATAAATGAACACAATACATTCAAGAGATGAGAGAAGAGAGAGCTTTTGGATGTGAAAGTATTAAATTACTAGCAATATCAAAACCTGGTTCCACTCAGCCCAGCCCCTCCAAACCACATCCCCTCTCCTGCCTTCCAGGATATCATCAGTCCTGGAGGCTGGGAGAAGCCAAACAAACGACAGCTGAACTCCAGCTTCTGCAAACAGTCCAAGGACAATCTGCTCCTTTCCAGACCACTTTCAGGGGGAAAAGTGCCCTTCAATTTTTAAGCGTACATTTGGTATTTGCCAAAAAACCACATACAGTCCAGAGCTTTAAAATGATACTGTAGGATTCAAAAGATTGTTTCTTGGCCATGATGATTTATGGTGCTGCATCAGAGATCAGAGCCCTCTTTGAAGAAACAAGGTGAAGCCAAGCAGCTTTGTCAGGAAGTGAAATGCTCTGCTGAGTTATCCCAGCCTGTGTGGATGAGTGCTGCTGGCTGCCAGGGCAGGGTCTCTCTCTCATCCATTGGGTGTTCAAAGGTGTTCAGTGGACACTGAAACCAGAGGAGGTGGAAGGACACATCTTGTGCTATGCTCACTCAGAAACAGACCAGGTATATACATCCTAACCGCACTCCCAAGAGGCTGACAGATTCAAGAAAATGGTTTTGCCAGGACTTCTGGAAAAAAAATATGCACCCTCCCCACAAAGTCTTAAACACTGAAGATAAACATTGCAGTGTAGTCAGCAGAAATCTGCTCCAGAAATCGAAAATACAGCCCAGGACTAAGAGCCTGGCAAAAATATCCTCACTTACCTAGGTGGAGAAAAAGCATGGGGAGAGCCTCCGAAGTTGTAGCCCAGAGAAGGTTAGAAGACATCAGACTTCAAAAACATCCACTGGCTTCTGCAAAACAGAAACTCTAGCCTTGAGCAGCTCCCTGCATGATGCCAAACACCTTGTGTTGGTGTTGGTGTAGACCCTGCCCTGATGTTACCAACCAGGCAAGGAGGGGCATCTTCTTAAAGCCCGTCTCCCTTCTTAAGCAAAAAAAGCATTTGAAAATCTAGATTCTGCCCCCAAAAAAATCCACTGACAAATCTCTGCATTTTAATAACATGGCATATCAGAATATTTATGTATTTTCAGAAGCTGGGATTTTTTTCAAGTGAATGTTCCCTCCCTAATACCTTATGCAAGCAGATTTATTCCTGATTCTGTGTATCACCTGTAGGCCATGTGGAAAGTAAACAGCTACACAGACACAAGCAGCCTACTCCAAAGTTATGGCAATAAGAGATAATGATCCTGGCTGCAAAGGCAGAGGTAGAATACTATTCTCAACACCATCTTTTTAGAAGTCCTCTCTCAGCTATAAATCTTCTCCCATCTCTGCATGCCAAGCTCAGCCTCTTTGTCCTTATGTTTACACAGGTGTAAACCCAAGAATAAATTCATTACAGTTGGTAATGGGAATTTTCCTCCTTTCTCAAACAGTGGAGTGGCATTTTACCAACTCGATGGCAGGGTCACTTTGTTAGCTGGCAAAAAATAAAAGGTTCTCTCAGAACAATGTGAGATTGTGCCTTGGCCCACACATCTTCCAGCACTAAATACCACTGCAGAAGGAAACAGCAGCACACAGCCAGATGGTTCCCAAACCAGCACATTAAACAGCTGGAGCATGCCCAGCCCTCTCACTCATCCCCTCCCTGATTCCTACAGCTTGTACCCAACCATAAAAACACCAGGCATGGCCTACGCATGAGGCAACAAAGCCTTAAGAGAGATGAGGTGCACAGAGGAGAAAAATTATGTGGTGACTAAAAGAGGCACTGTGGACTCCAGGGATGCAGGTGCTGCGTGACAGCAGAGAGTTCAGCCTCCAGTTTTGCACAACTTCCCACACTGCAGAGGTGGTAGGAGGCTCAGGAATCCTACAACACTTTATTTTTTTTCTAATTAAATCGTGCTGCACAGTAAGCTTTTGCTATAACAGGTCTGGCTGAGTTACCATGCACAATGATCTGCTCAGAAGCCACCTCAGCATGAAAAATGACTGGAAAAAACACATCTAGAATTCATCTTAATGTGAGTATTTTTTTCCTCCATCTTATTCTATCCCCTCCACCATTTTCTATCCTTTCTCTCTCCTTTTATGCCAACACTATAAAGATTGTACAAGGCTCGTCTGGGTCTTTGACTTCTGGTTCCTGTGCTGTATGTCTTATGTCAACATCCCTAGATGAGAGCAGCAGGAGGGGTAGAAGCAGATTACTTTTTCAAGTTTAGAGGGGGGGTTTAAACAGATATTAAACCCTTCATGTATGGTATTATTGTTTTTTCTTCCAGTCCAAAGGACCTTTTAAAAGCAAGAAGTAGCCAAAGGAGAAGAAAGATTTCTGTTCAAATGAAGCAGTTTTAAATAAAGGATGGTTTCCTGAGGAAACGAGATTTGCAGACCAATTCCCCAAACAACATCTGGATTGTCTGGTCAGGCTCAGCCAGGTTTGCCAAATGGGCAGACACCTCAGATTGTTGTGAGCTTTGAGGCAGCCATAAGAGGAGAAAAGGCTCATGTTAGGTCATCCACTGTGCTGATAATTATGAAGACTGTCACTATTTCTCCAGTCTTCCCATCCAAACAGAGACGTGAGCGGGAAGGAAGAGCAAAGAAGCAGCCATGAGCAGTGTGGTTCCCCGGAGGAGTAAGGGGTGCAGTTAGGAATTTGAAGATGCTGCAGTGAGGCTTTAGCAGGCTTCGGGGAAATTTCCTACAACTCCAATAGCCAGTTGGAGAGCAGAGGGCCTGATTCTGTCTGTCAAGAGGCCAGAAAGCACTGTACTTGTGCTTCTTTTTCAGATAGTAATAGCAGGACCAGTAAGTGCTGGTCAGACTGTCAGAGGAAGGCTGCTACAAAGGCCAGGGATGGCCCCCAGTCTCATAAAACCTATCCCAGCGGGAGCAAATACGACTGTCTCACTATTCACATTGCAACGCAAAAGTCTGTTGCTAAGCTGCTCATCCTATCTCTCATAAAAAAGGGGAAGACCAACACAGTTTAGTGTTGAGGACAAGAAGGGCAAGTGGACAAGACTATGTTAGTTTTGTGTATCTTGACTATAATGGAAGACTAGGGTCACCGCTGTAGAAATTTGGGATGGGGAAAACTTTCTTCAGGCAGGTAAGTCCCTCTAACCTCTTTTCATTTGAACCAGTCATCCAAAAAGAAGTCATACACCACTAAGTGGGTGTTTTCAGTAGAGTGGGGACTCCAAACTCACTCAAAGCATTGTACTTTAAACACAGAGACGTGCTCTCCTGTTTCCACCACCAGCCAGTTCCTCACTAGGACCAAAATGAGTAACCACTCCTGAACACAATTCCTGCGTGCCTCACTTTAACAAGAGTTCAATAAGGCCTTTGTTCCAAGACACACTCTGGCCTTGAAGCCAGGGTACTTCCAGACCTGGACCTACCACAAAAGATTGCAGGGGAGTGAACTGTGGGACCTCTCCAACATTCCCTGCCTCTCTGCTGCACTGGACGTGATGTGCAACCTACTGAGTTTGGCACCCTCTGAGAGCTCAACAGACACAACCCCAGAGAGACACCTCCATTGGAAAACACACAAGGAAGGGTAACAAGTGTGCCACAGATACTCCTTTTTTCTTTCCCCCCATGTCTTTCCAGCCTCTGTACATGACACATACAGCTAATCGTGATTGCATCCTGTGATAGGCAATTAGTGATTTGCATTCTTTTGGTAATTAGCCCATCACCTGCACAGTGCCAATAATTCTGTGGGCCTGCTGGTGCCGTTCAGCAGCTACATCCCCAGGTTATAAAGTGAAGTGCTGAGTGGAAAATTTTAATGACTAGGGGCTGGTAAAACCTTAAATTGATGGCAATATATGGTGAAGTCACTTAAATAGTGTGAAATGCCCTTCTGGCTGGAAAGGGCTGGATGAAACTGTGGTTGATAAGTCGTTAAATTACATCCCATGGCTGGCTGCTTGTCTTGGGAAGGTACCGAACGATAAGTGAGCAAATTATCATTACTGCACACAGCGAAACTATTTCCAGCAGAGATGATTTGATAAAAGAGAAGTTATTTATCATGATTAAAATGGGTACATTTACACTTCTCCACATTGAACAGATCCTGAACTGGCAACCATCTTCCTAAAAGGTACCTGAGCCTAATTTAAAGGGTTTTATGACTGTTTTAATGGATGGGGTTTTCTCTCACAGAGAAAGAAGACTTTAATGTCTAAATTGCTGTGTTTCTTAGAATTATTTCCCCTTTCATTGCAAGCAGCTTGATTTCATCCTTTTTTTTTTTCACACCCTTTTGTCATATTTGACTTTTCCTAAAAAGACTCCAAAGAAACATTCTTTCACAAATAAGGAGTAAACAGGCTGCTACACACAATAGTAGCAGGAGAGAGCTTTGCCTTCTGCACCTTCATTCTGGGCCCTGCAGAGACAGAAAATACTTAAATTAATTCTCAGTGGTTGGCTGTTGAGCGATGGAGGGGATTAGGTGGTAAAGTCAGTTTTGGTGCAAGAGATAGAGTCTGCTAGATCCAGCTATCACAGCTGGCAGACAACCACTAGCCACCACCCAGAAGCGGCCTTTTGAACCTCTCAGGAAGTAACTCAAATGGACTTGATATGAACTCCTTTGAGCTATCATATGAAATACAAGCTTCCCACACAGCTCTGCAGGGTACCACAGCTATGCTGGGCAAGGTGAAGCAGGCAGCATTCAGTGAGTTCAATAAATAAATGAAGGGTGCTATTCTCCAGTACCGTTATTGGCAGGATCTTTTAGATCAGGTCAGTTAGGTGGGACTATCTGTGGAATACCAGAACTGCCAACAGAAGGTGATGAGATCCATCTATACAGTAGTCCTTGTATGGGGAAGTGCCCAATCATTCTGCCAAACCATTCCCTTTCCCATCCCTGAGGCCACAAGAGACTTGGCCCTATTTTCTTCCTTGCAGGATAGTGTTAAGCTGACAGTCCACCAAGATGGTGGCTCAGCCAGGAGACAAGAATAAATGCTACGCCTTCAGTGGGATTGCCAAACATGCACAGAGTATGTGAAATCTAGTTTGCTGGACTACAACCTCTTTCCAATATTTCTTTAAGTCCTCTGAGGAACATATCATTATTGATATCTTGGCCTTAACTTAGACATTTGCTGTCTCCTATTAGTTCAGCAGTCGCTGGTTTAGGCTTGATTATAAATCACCTAATCTTAACTTCCTGTCTAATATGGACCAAGGAATAATACACTTGATACATTTACACTTCTGCAGTTCAGCCAAGCTTACCTGTATCTGACTACAGTTCCCTTTCCAACACAGTCTCAGCTTTGCCCTGAAGTCTTCCAGAGAGATGGTTCAGCACCAGTGTAGGTATCTCAAAAAAAGTACCATTTTAAAGGGGGAAAGAAATTCCATCCATAACTATATCATGATAATGCTGCCATACTTACAGCACCAGTCCCTTCCAAAGCCCGGCTAGCACATCACCAAACAGAAAAATATGTCCCCTTGTTCTGACATGATTCCTTCTGGCAAGATGCACATCCAAGGACTTTGAAAAGTTTTTCTCCTTAAGTATTGCAGGAGTTGAAATGCAAATTACAGATTACTCCTTTCAGCAATCTTTCTTTCTTTCTTTCTTTCTTTCTTTCTTTCTTTCTTTCTTTCTTTCTTTCTTTCTTTCTTTCTTTCTTTCTTTCTTTCTTTCTTTCTTTCTTTCTTTCTTTCTTTCTTTCTTTCTTCCTTAATCCAATTCTATGGCCATGAAAGTTTGACACTCTTTAAGATTTTCTGAAATCTCAAAACAAGTTAAGTCCCAACAACAGTTTATTCACGGGGAGTATGTTCAACTAGACAAGCTTAGAAGAGTTGAAATTAAAAATCAATTAGAGAACCAAAACATTTTTCTTTAAATCTGCATGCTTGTTAGACAAACAGGCACAGGGCAGCAGTAGGATTTCATAACTAGCATCTCACTGGGCTCCTCTCTCTGCCCTGACAGGAGACAGAATAGAATACCTGTCTTCAGCTGCACCTCAGTATCAAACTCAGCTCTATCATGCCTCAGCAGAGTTGTAACTTCTCTATCCAGGAACAAATTCAGCCAAAACTCTTTGGTGAGAGTAGCACATAGATAGCCCTGAGCAAAATTCAGTCCTGTCAAAATGTCTGTTTTCCATCTCCATTAAAAAATCATGTCTCAGTGTATAATCACGCAACTGGCAGAACGCGGATCTGCTTTAGCATGCAATTCATCAGAGACACGCTTCTTCTGTCCTGACCTCTTTTATTTACAGTGAAGACTAGATCTCTCAGCTCACCACTGGCATACCTGGGGCTTGTCCAGGAGCAGGATGCCCTCACAGAGCCTTCAGGGTTACATGGACCAAAGGATAAATGGTACCTGCACCTTGCTGCCCTTACTGACATCACCAGGAGAGGGGGTAGATCCTATGAGCAGAAATTGCTGTAGGGACATTTTTGGTGATTTCTCTGCTTTGGGAAAGCCCACATGCTTTAAGGCAAATTACATTCCATGAGAAAAGCTAAATAAGAGAGAAAATTCTTGGGAGTTGTCACAGATTAGCTTAAGTCCTCGTGTACAACAAAGATTGCATGGAGTGGTGAATAAAAACAAGTGGGTGAGCTCATCTGTTCAGTGTCTCTCAAAAGAGAGCACATTCAATATTGTCTAAATCAGGCTTGGAACAACACTGCTTATCTTCAGCTATGCCCTTGAGAAGGAAAATCTAGGGTCACCCACACAGCCCTGGACAGAAATCAATAACCCAATAACCCAGCTGTCCTTTGGTACTTTATCTGGGCACTCCTCAGCCACCACCATCACCATATTGGATGGGAAGAATAAAAACAAATGGCAGAAGCTGCTTCAAAACTGTAATTTTCCTCCTCCAACTGCTTAAATAAACTAATACTTTATCAGAGTATGGCTTCCTTACAAAGACAAGACTCAGAAATATTAAAATAACTCAAATTTTTTAAATTCTAAGAGTGATTGGAAAATACACCTAGGTCTGGTTGAGCAAAGGACTCCTCTGCTTGCTCAGCTTGACATGCGTCTAGAGGACAGGCCCTGGATGAAAGCACATGCTTAAAATAACACATCTGTATAACTGGCTTGCTACCTTAGCATTTTAAAGTTGAAAGGGTCCTTTTATGAACTGATAAAGGAGATACGACTCTGCTTTCCAACAGTATCACTAAGTGTAATTGCTGTCAGATATTTATGCCTGGTGAACATACATGCAGCAAATAACCTAAAACTGCAAACTATACACCAAGAGTAGCAGTTTCAGTGTTCACACACTAATAAAAAATCCTGCGCTTCATTTCTATTTCTGGTCCAACATATCTTCCTTGTAGTAACTAAGGGCGGAGATGGCAAACAGATACCTGCCCCAATCTGCTAAGATTGCCTTTTCAAGACCCTAAAGCAACAGGGCAATTCTTGGCTGCCCTCTGCACTAGTATTTCTTCCCCATGCGGGATGAAAGTGACTCTTCATTGCCTTGACTCATGGAGATAGAGAGCAAGGGCCTTGCCCAGGTGTCTGCAGTGCTACCTGCTATACAGGGAATGCCACAGAGCCAGAAGCATTGGGTATACAAAAGTACACCCTAAAGTAGATTAAGAAAGACCATATTGCATCAAAACAAGAGTTTGTTTAGCCCAGTAGCCTGTCTCTGACAGTGGTCAAGCAGATGTTTAGAAAGAACAGAAGGACATTTTGTGTACAAAGATCTTTCCCTCATATGCCCTCCAGCTTCTGCTTGTAAAGAGTTTAGGCACTCTCTGGGCCTCAGGTTTTATTTCAGGCACCAGTAGATCTCTCATCTCCACTTCTATGCTGGATTTTGCTAAAATCACATACACCCAGGGCTGCCACAGCAATCGCTGACTGTAGCTCCATGAGCCATTTCTACTGTCACTCAGTACTGCAATGTGACAGTAAACTCAGAACGGCATATAGTCCTCAGAAACTGAGGACTATATGCCATTTCAGGGAATCCAAAAGACCAAGTTTACAGGCTGAAGTAGCTGATCAAACAAAACGTACTTGCTGCTTATCCTGTCAATTTGTTATCTCTCCATTCTGCCCATGGACCTTTGCTGAGCACCTGCAGTCTCATGCTGATGTCCATATTCCTCCAGGCCTTTCTCTTCCCCTACAGCATCTTGTGTCAGCCTGAAAGGTCCTGAGGGTAGAGAGAAATGTAGTTTTATTCTGAGGGTCTAACAAGCTCCTGGTATCTGGAAAATGTTAACTACTGATAGGCATATTTAGTCTGTGCTATTAAAATGTACACAGATGGCTAAAACTTGCCCATATTCTGCTAGGAAATTTACTTGAGATGGTTAACAACCCACATGTAAATTTCAGTTACTTTGTTGTACAGGAAAAGCATGTGGGTACTTAAGATATTGATGAACTGGACTATAAGCAGATTATCCCAATGCTATGAGTAGAGACTAATTTCCCAGTAGAAAAAGCCTTTTGAAATACAAGACAAAATGCCAATCCATTTACTAGTCACACATACTTAAAACATTTGGCTTATTTTGCTTCCTGCTACCAACTCTCAGTCTTCAAATGATACAGAACTAAGAGGAATGCCCAGCATTTAAACAACACATAAGTTTCAGATAATCTGTATCTCAAGATCTGCAAATCTGGAATTTGGTGGAAAGGTAAAAACTTTCATGCGGTTCCACAGTGTATCCAAATTCCCTCCAGAGTCTAAAAACATAAACAGAGAGTTTTCCCTTGGAAATGACTGCTTCAGGGCAGGAGGATTTCTCCCGTAGACTGATGGAGTAATCCAGGACCTTCTAGCTATAGCTTGAGGGCCTCTTATTTTATTCACGTGTGAAATTCCCTTTGATTTTTGCGTGACAAAGAAAACATGCAGCATGAAACCCTTACTGGAGGGACCTCATTACTTTTGGTTGAAATAAAATGGCCAAAAAAAAAAATAAAATAAAACAGAAAAGAAGCTGTGGAAAACCCCTGGTGCAATTGTAAACATGCAAAAGTCTCTGTTAGAAGAAATCTCTCACAAACGCTCTGTGGAGAATTTAGAGGGATTGCCTCTTCTTTGGGCAACTCATAGCTCACCCTTGGCTAGCTAGAGGAGGATCACCTAGGCCATGGATTCCCCACCTCTGTTCATGAGGTCACACACTGGCCACTCAGACCAGGTTCTACCCTTCCTGAAACCCTGCTGCTGGGCAAAGACAATTTCAGGGTTCAGGGCCAAAGAAGCACACAGCTCCGGCCTCTCCACTTACAATGTCTGCCTGTGATGGGATAAAGTTTCTCATGTTAGGACTGGTTGTGTGTTTCAGCAAGTGACCCTTTAATTTAAAAGAAGAGTTTCTGGAGCAGGACCTGAGTTACTCCACACCTCCCATGTCAGTGGAGTATGATGGTACAGCCACTTTTGAGCAAGAGCCAGATGTCCCTGGGCTGTCACAGGCCAAAAGCCAGGTGCTGCTAGAAAGGGGCTGAAATCACACAGGGAGGGCTGAGCAGAGGAAATTCTGACCTGGGGGATTTAATGGCAAAGCTCAAAGGGTCTGCTGCAAAATGAACTGAAGACATGGAGAATATTTCCACCCATGTGTTTGGGTCAAGATTTGGGAGATGTTTCAGGAAAATGCATCAGTGTATAATAAATCCAATTGAAGTTGATGACATGTAATCACATCCTTAATTCTGACCTCACGCTTACATACATACTTTTAAAGGAGACCAACAGCAGCATTCTCACTAACTTTCACTTTTCAAACTTTCCAGATGATCAGATCCTTGCATCGCCAGGATTGCCTAATGGGGCTGAACAATACACAGGTTGTCTGTCTAGACATAAATCTACTCCATGAAAAAAAAAAGATGGGGGAAAAAAGAGCAGGAGAGAGGGAAAAATGAAATTCTTTAAAGTAATTTTCGCATCCCTTTCATACATTCAAATAATGTAATTTCACAGCTGGTTTTGGATTCTGGTTATGGTTTTGCCACAAAAGCAAATACACAATATTTAAAGCCATTTAAAGGGTCCCTCTGAGGCAAAACTTGAACTGCCATGCTGGGCTGCCATCCTGGAGGATCAGGCTCGCCAGTGGAGCAGGTGGTGTGTGGGTCATCCACGTCTGTGTGACAAACTGTGATAATTGGATTGTTTGAGGAGCGGGGGAGGGATGTGACCGCTGTGTACAAACCTCAGAAGGGAATTAAAAGCAAGTCTGCATCCCAGTTAATAGTGCTCTATAAAAATGCAAAGTGGCTAACGATAAGCGAAGGAAGTTCCATTAAGCCATGTGCCTGGTGCAAAGGGGCATCATTGACCCTGCAAAGGATATTTGCTGGGAACCATCAGGCAGCAGAAACAGGTGCAGAAATAAAAGCAAACTAATGTCTTGTTTTAAACTCCCCAATCTGCAATGTTAATGAACGTGTAGGCCAGGGACAGCCAAAGAGCCTAAAGTGGCCGAAGTGTGGTTTTTCATACCCATTAAAGTCACAGGCAAGCTCCAAACCAGAGGAAAACTGGGAAATGGCTTTCCTAGCACCAGCCATTCACTAGCCCTGCACCGCAGTGTGCTGTACCAAGAGCTTGCTGAGGTTATTCAGAGTGGAGTGGGATGAAGGGCAGGGAAGGAACACAGGGAAAAAAGTTCCCCTCAGCCCCAAGCACCATCAAGCTGCGATGTGGTCAATGGGGAAAGGAACTCTCATTGGGCCGATAGTGAGCTGTCCTCATTATAAGCTTAGATGCCAGAGTGAACAACACCCTCTTAATAATGCACACATCACTATGACAACCACAGAGTTTGATACCTGAGGACAACTTTGTTGTGCTTGTGAAATTTCCTTATTTTAAAAACAGTATTTATAGGTATCAGACATCAAGTCGCCATATACAGCCTCCTCCTCCTCGTTGCTTTGCCTTCCTTATTTCCAAGGCAGGATCAGCCAAAGTATTTATGTGCAGCTCCTAAGGTTAGCAAACTGCTGTCAAGTATCAGCGCTGGAGTCTGCTGACATAATTATCCTGCTAGCCCATACATAATTAGTAAAGCTAAGCCCAAACTATATTAATACCAGGATTAATTACGGTGGAAGCATAAACAAGGATATTAATGCTATGAAAGTAGCAGCACGGCTATTCGACAGCCCATATGCTTGTCTGTAGGACCACTAGGGATTGTGTTGAATCGGGAGCTGTGCGGTGCCCTGACTGTAATGAGAAATGAGAAAACTGCTGAAAAATTGATGCCGCCTGCAGATTGCACAATCCGCTGAACAGCAGGGGGTCGGCTTCTTACATCTCCCACTCTCGGTACAATATGCTAATTTCTGCATGCATACGAGTGTAAAAGGAAAGAAGAAAAGATTTCACAAAAGGAAAAAAATGCAAATGACAACCACAAAGATCACTGCAGAGAAATCCATGAGCTTTATATGGATTAACTGTGTTGGAGCTAGTGCTCGTCTGAGTTTAACTCTTTCTGTCCTAGACCCATTGGCAAGTCCTTTTTGCGGTGCAGAGGAATACTTGCAGCTCCTTTGTGGGAAGGGGGCTGGGGGGAGGAGGGCAGCAGGGAGCTGAAAGGATGGAAAGGATTTTTTTTGCTCTTTTCCATGCTCTTTTCCACTCCTCTTGCTTTAACACTAACAAGGAGATAAGGGTCTGCAAGCAGAGAAAAATGGATGGGGAGGGGAGTTGAGACAAGGAGACTAACGAAATGTTGGTAGGGTTTGAGGGAAGACCCCTAGAGCCCAGCCTGGCCCAGCTTTGAGTGTGGGGAACAACTGTTAACAGACCTTCCCTAGTCCTTCAAGAGTTCCTCTAACTCCCAGTGCCCCTCAGACTTTGCAGCATGTGGCCAGGAAGGGCTTCATAAAAACGAGCTACAAAATCCTTATGAAGAAAACAGTTTCCCCATGATTATTCTCTACTTTGGATTCCCCACCTCTTCCTCCCAGGCAAAAGAAGCAGATGTGCTGTCTGCATGACAAGCCCATCTCTCTGCTGGAGACAGCCGATGTGCTGTGGTCTGCGGCTCCCCGGCACACCCAGAACACGCAGCATGCCTGCAGACAAGTGGGCTCCAGCCGTGACCAGACAATCCTGCTGCCACTTGCATTCGCCCTGCTCCCAGAGAGAGCCTCACCCTGCCCTCAGCCTGTCCCCTTTGCTGCCCAAGGAACCGCCTCTACCACAGTTCCAGGGAGCAAACTGGCCCCTCTGTCTTGCATGTAGTGCTGACATTGTGAGACAAAACCCATGCGTGCCAGTCCTCACATAGATACTAGAATGATGGGTGTCCACACAATCTTACTCTTCCTTTGGGTGCTGCCAGTGGAAGTCACCCACCCAATTCTTCAGGCCCCTCACTCATGCAGCAGAACAGGAAGGCAAAGAGTATCTTCTTCCCAGTCTGCAGGGGGGAAAAATATCTATGTTTCTGCTGTAAGAAAAATCAAAGCCTTAATTCTTTTCCAATAATTAAAGAGATTAGTTGCTCTCTCTTTAGTAGCAGCAGGAGCAGCAGCAGGTGCTGTTACACTCAGTCCAATGTGTGCATAATGTGGCTTCTGTAAGCAATTGCTGTGTCCAAGCATGAACAGAAACCTCAGGAAATATTTCTCATTAAAAAGTTGCCACTGGGTCTGTGTAAAACAGTAAGAGCTTGGGAAAATAAATTGTTTGTTTATTTGTTTTAAATAGTTCTGGCAAGAATTTAGCACTCCTGGAAAAAATATTACTACTCTGGCAGCCTAGAGCACAAAGACCGAAACGCTTGTCCCACATCCAGCAGAAAGAGAAATGTGCATCTTGAGATGCTTTGACCTGGACAGACATTTGCAGTGAAAAGGAGAGGTGACAGAGGAGAAAAATATGAAGAAGTCCATCCTCCCTCTCCATCTGAACGTGACAGAGACTATGAGAAGGAAGGAGGACAAATATTTTGGGGGCTTTTTTTGTGGCATAAATTTAGCACCAGAAAGTGGGACAACAACCAGTGAACACCCTGCAGATTTCAGTAGCTATCTGAATCTTCAACCCCCAAGTGAAAAGTATTTCTGTCCCACTGGAAAGTCTCCTATCACCATCTGAGTTTACTTCCATCCACTAACCTTCTGTTTCTATATATCAACTCCCCTCCTCCTCCAAGCCTCTTTTATCCTCAGCACTATTTGCATTAATTGCTGATTTGTTTTCCCCTTTGAGATACATCAACTTGATTTTAACCTTTGAATCTGAGATTGCTCTTCTGTACATGCACCAAGTATTCCTGTCACCAAATGATATTGAGTCTCTTTACTGGTCTGATGCTGGAACCTGTGAAAGCAGGAAAGTTCCCACCTGAGAAATCTTCACAGCACATCCTCATTCCCATAGGGTTGGATAATGCCTTGTAGATCCTGCTGCTGACCTACAGAGTGAGATCACCTAACTCAGCAAGCCAGAACAGCTCTCACCCAGGTCACACAATAATTGTACCAAATCCAAGACCTTCTGACTCTGTAGCAATAGGAGTAATAGCAATAATTGATGAAGAAGAGCAGCTGGAAAGCAATGAGAAACATGCATTCCTTGTCTTTTCTCAAATACTTTTACTTGAAGCTGAATGAGGGCATTGGTACAAAGAATAGCCATTCCCCTAGTATTTGTGCAAGAAAAGTCTCTTTAGATAGATGTTCAAATAGCAAACAAATAAGTAAATAAAGTATGAGTTGTTGAGTAGTCATCAGTTGGAATAGCAATAAATATTTAAAAACAACATTTCTACTGTATTTGATCAACTCTGCCATTACAATAACCATTCTGAAGTCACACAGAAAGTCTAGGATGGCACTAAAATTTCTTTTTCTATTGCTCTGCTTGCAGCAGCCTGACAGACTAAGAATATGAATGCCAGGCTTTAATGTTGATGGAGTAAAAAGGTGTTTGGGGAAAGAAGGAAGCAGTGTGTTTACAGCAGAAAGACCATCGCCCTAAAAGACAGAGTAGCACAAGAAGACACTACCATGAACATTATAGGAGGGAAAACCGACACCAAAAAAATCCAGGCTGGCAGTAATTTAGAGCTGCTACGTTTCAAGAAACAAAAGCTGCCCACTCCTGAGATCCCCCAGCCAAAGCTGTTAGCCAGACCTCGCCAGCTGTAGAAAACGTGTAGAGTGCAAAGAGCAGAGAAAAATACCAAGTCGAATGGGGCAAGTGAGAACCCACCAGCCAGGTGTGCCTGTAACATCCGTGGGGCACATTCCCACACACGGCTTTGGCACCAGGGGAACACGGGTTCTGCTGGGGGCAATGGCACGCACCAGATCTCATCCCCCACACAGCACAGCAGAGCCTGTGCCAAAGCCACCACAATCAGCTGAACTACGTCAGATTAAAACAGCTCATTAAAGTGGCCTCTCAGATTTATAATGAAGGTTTCTCCTTTATATGAGCTAAACTGGCACCCCTGGACTATACACCCATTTGATTTGAAACAGAAACAATGCCTGTTTCTCCTATCTGCACCGGTGTGGCTGACGAGCAGTTTAATTTTGGCTCCTACTGCAATTCAATACCGTGGCAGTAAATTCCAGTCCGTCATTTTTACCTCACTTTTGCTTTGTTTCCATCCCTGCGTTATCTATGGGTAAAATTGTTTGCACTGTAAAAACAACCTGCCTTTTTTTATTATTTAAACTTGGATCAGGTCATTAACATAGTCAAAAGCCCAGCACCACAAGCTATTAAGTTGAAGGAGAAGCACAAATGCAGGGACAGAAGGCCTGAAACTAAACATCACTTAAACAGGGACTGAGAAGAAAGTAGGAGGAGCCACACATCATCAGAGTGTTCTAGAAACAGCAAATACTGTTTCCACTGGGGAAACTAGTATTTTAAAACCTGTGGCAGGGCAATGCAGGACTTACTTTCATGAGGGCATGTCCATTTGAATTTGTGCTGAGCTCAGGAGGACCAGGTGAGTTTGCATAATTAACAACCTGACTGTGCAACCTGAATGCAAATGCAGATCCCAGTGAAGTCAACAGGAAATTGTTGTATGTGAAGAAAACAAGGATTGTATATGAGCTTCACATGTGGCAGTGATGGATTCTGCCATAAAAATATTTATAGGATGGTGATATTTCTTCCTCTTCTTTTTTTAAAATCTTCTGAGGAATTTGTGAAGGCAATCAAGCACAGAAAGTCAGTGACCATTCCTATGACAACACCTTGCTGCTGGTGCAAAAAACACTCATAAATAAGACTTTGCAGAGCACTTGTGCTGCCACGAGCCCCACTGAAGGCTTCAAAGGGGAAAAAGGGTGAGAAAATGGCAAGATCCCCTTCTGGAGGCTGCGGCAACAACTTGAGCCATGTGGAGACACGAGCCCTACCTCAGATGTGCTAATGTTCTGGCTCCCATCCAGGGAAGCTATGGTACCATCAAGCCTCCCCTGCCCTCCTTCTTGCCCAGAAAGTTATGTAGTGCTGCTGCACGCGCTGTCAGACAGACACCCCTTGCTGCTCCAGCCCAGGGAAGCCCTGCATGGCATGGGGATGTGTGGAAGTGCACAATATGCTTCTGCCTGTCACTTGGCTGTGGTGGTGCTTTGAGTTGCGTAGGGTTTTTTCCTGGATAAAAGGAACTCTGCAAACGTAAGTCCTGGTCGCTACCCTGGGTTGCGTGCAAGCCCTCTGAGCAGAACTGATCTGTCACGGTGGGCAGTTCTCTGTCTGATATGACCCAAAGTAATTAAAAGTGGCCCAGCAGGCTGGTGCCTCCCTCCCCCATCTTTCCTCTCTCTCTTCTCTCGCTCTGTTTGCTGGCATTTACCCAAAACAGCAGTGACTGATGGCTCTGAGAGGGCTGTCGCTGTTTTCCCTGCCGTGATGCGGCCATTGATCCGGCAGCATCTGCCAATTCATCAGCGCTTACTCTAATTCCCTGCCTCCAGGTTTGGGCATTTGTTTCTTCCATTCCTCTCCCCTCCCTCAGGCAATAATTGCTGGGAAGTAGAACTAACTCCATTTTGGCCATCTCAGTGAGATCCAATTACCACCACATCAGCGCTCAACCTTGGGAATGCTTGTAGCCACACACTGGCCTTAATCAAGGATGTTCAGCAGAGGAGCAGTCATTTACTTCAACCCCTGAGTGCCCCTCCACTTTGAGTCCAACACCAAGAACCTGCCTCGATGTTAATTCATGGTATGACCCTAAACATCTCATTTGTCCCCACAAAGGAGGCATGGGGGAGAACCACGTCAACCAGTTTTACTCTGGGGGAGAACCACGTCAACCAGTAATACTCTGGGATTGCAACAGTTGCACCAAAGTTTGTTATCAAGAGACTGGGCATGGCCTTTTTTTCAATGCATGAATGAACTCCAGGGCCAGAAGCATCTGCTGTATCTTCAGAGGTGTGAAGTGTGTCTGCCCTAAGTCAGCTCAGGGTGTGCCAGAGAGTGTGAGCAGCTGCCCATAAATTTCCCTGCTAGCAAAACAATCATCACCATGGAAGCCAAAAGAACAACCACCACCATGGACATGCTGGCTTTCAGGTGGTAAGTTTATTATAAATGAAGCCTTAGACCTGCAAGTTACATAAGCGTTGTGAAAAACACAATATGAATTGGCCTGGCACCAAAGGACCAATGACAGCTCCATGGGAAGCCCTGCAGCTTCTGTAGACCAAGAGCATCCAGGGGATGCAGAACACACAGACAACACCATGCTAGTCTGTTTTTGAGTGTCCAGGAGTAACTTTTTTCCTCTCTTCTCTGTTAATGCATGATGTAAATATTACTGCCAAAAAATAATTAATATTTCACTATGGCTTTGAATTCATCACTGGGCTAGACTAACCAGAATCCTCCTAACATTTTCAGTTTTCCTTTTTTTTTTTTTTTCTATTATTTTTATTCCTCTTGGCTCCTATTTTCAGATGTAGGCATGTACGCACTAAGTGACATCTCTTTCATGTCATGTAAGCACATGGGTGACTGCTCCACCAGACACCTCACTGGCTACTTGGGCATCCTGGGATGTAACCTGCAGGCCTGATAGCTGCCTGGGGCTCTCCCACATTGCAGCCTGTCAGGCTGCCCAGACTAAGCTCACACACTGCCACACACCCACTACTGGCAATCATACCCGTAAGCTGCTCTGCTCTAGGGAGAGGAAATAACTTTTACCTTCTCACTAAACACCTAGAAAATTATTTTGGTCCAGGTCCTTCTTTTTCTGTCTCCATTCATCCATATCACCAGCCTATCAACTTCAGCTGAAAATATCTGACCTTCTCTATGACAGGCATTTACATATTATCAACTGGATAATTATCTTGAGAGCACATGAAACATGCTGGGGTTTGGGAGGAACATCGCAGCATCAGTTTTCTGCCTATAGGAAGGTCTGGTTTTCCAGTGGGGAGAAGAATCAAGGTGCTTGGTGATATGTCCTCTGCTGCTTTTGGATCTTCCTCCTGCACCATGATGCCACATGGAAAGGAGGCAAGGACATGAGGACACATCTGGCTGCCACGCTTCAGCCTCGCTGGGGGTTTTCACCAAGCACCACGAGGAACAGCAGCAAATGCACTCAGGAGCTGCATGTGGCCCGTCAGCTGCACTTTTGTCACCCTGCATGGAAGCTCATGTTGAAAGGAACAGTCAGCTGTGCCATTTTCTTTGGGCTGAGAACTCTCCATGAAATCTGAACCTCACATTTCCTCCAGATGCTGAGGCAGCATGGTGGATGTGGCCCCAGGAGGCTGGCACAGCCCCACAGGCTCCTGCAGGCTCCAGGCTGGCAGACCCAAACTGCAGCCCACCCTCTGGGGCCAGGGAGTGGGCTGGGCACAGATGAGCTGGAAAGGTAGACTGTCTTGCCTTTAAGGGCCACATGGAGGCCTTGGACAGCAGTCAGGAAGGCTCCTGATCAGCACCATTCTACGATAAGCTTTTTGATGAAAGTTTGAATTTTGAAGCAAATATATAGAGATATACTTAGAGGAGAGAAATGGATATTCTACCCCTCTCTTCACAGAGTTTTTGGCTCTTAGACTAAGCTGACCTACATGGAGAGAGCCCCCAAAAGGGGTGGAGGGTCCTGCCTTTAGCCCAGTATCTGTATTGCCTCCCTTCTGCTGGTGTGGCAGAGAAGTCACACAGAGCAAGGACCTAATCCACCTGGACACTACTCCTACCTAAAAGCAGTGATGGCTTTTCAACTGAGTCAGTTCTGATAGCAACACATCTCTCTCATCCCAAATGAGTGTTGCTGTAGAGCAATGTTGTGTAGAGACAGGGAGAGGCAAGAAAAATCTTCCACATGCACAACTTGGAAGAAGAGGAAGCAAAGAGCTTTTAAAGAAATCGAGCCATACTTGTCCAAATATTTCCTTTTTTAGTTACAACCCTTTCACAGTCTAACAACTCAAGTGGTAAAATGTTTCTTAGGATTGGTTGTGTGATCCCCTTATCTAGGGATCAAAAGTGTCCTAAGATGGTATCAGTTTCACCTGAGGGGAAACAAACCTTCAATTTATTTTCTATAGCTAAGGCAGAGATTGCATTTTTTTATAAAATTCCCAAAGAGTATTTGGAGACATTCCTGGTCTGGTTAGATTACAAGACAAACACTTTGTTCAGAGCCAGAAGAAGAACTCTGCTGACTCCCAAAAAATAATACAGTAATAATGAATAGCAAATGTAGGTCAGATGCTCAGCTAAGAAAAATGATCATTGCTTGTCAACCCTTTGTAGAACTCAGGTGGTTTACACCAGAAAGGACCAGGATTTCTCACTCTATCTGAGGATATCTATAGAGGATTTCTTATTTGCCAGGGTGGTGTAAAGCTGTTATTGACATGAATTTGGGATGTCTGCTCCACTCATGATTAATGAGGCCACAAGTGAGTTATATTAGTCACCCTGGCATGACTGACACTTGGATTTTTACTGTGTCATACCACTGCCTCTTATTTATGCCAAGGAATTTACAGGCACAAAGCCTAAATCTGAGACTTTATCAAAGTTTTCTTCTTTAATGTCTTGATCTATACTGCTAATTTGTCTTAGCAGAGACCTGGAAAGGAAAATATATATAAATGGTGCATTTTAAAATGTCTAAGCAACTCCCTAAAACAGCAGTTCTGTCAGTCATTCTGACTTTAAAATCTTGTTTTTCCCAACCTGCTACAATTGGAAACTCTTGCTTGTGTTCCTGTGGAAAATCTCAGCCACACAGCAGCAGAAGAAGGCTTTCTTTTCAAGCACTCATAAGGATATATATTGATAATTGTTTCTTACAAATGTCACTTTTCAGAGGATTTAATATTGTACATACAGCAAAACCAGCAAACAAACTAGTTGATGGATTGGATGGTTGATTTTTGAGTGGAAGCAGGATTTTGTATTTGAAAAAGAAATTTTTGCTCTTGGCCAATGTGCAGAAGCTTAAAGGAAATTGTCTGAGGTATGAAATCTCAGCTATATGTTCACATTTACAAGGAGATAAATTTGTTCTAATTAGAGTTGAGATTTCCAGCTACGTAATCCCAGGGGAATTCACAACCAAACAGTTGTTCTCAAAGAAAAGTCTCCTCAAGCAACCAGGGCTAAGGATTGAGGTGATCAAAGGTGAAAAGCTAGATTAAGCACAAGGGTATATGAGGGAATAAATATGTGCATGTGTGCATATCAAATACCAATATAAATCTGAGAATCAATTCAATTTAACATTTAAAAGCTTGGCTCCACAGGAAAATTACACTGCTATAAAGCCAAGTGTGAATCTAAACACTTACAAGCACTCAGGCACTGTCCTCTGTGTCCTCCTTGCTCGGGGGTAGGCTGTGTACTGCGCTGAGAGTAGCTGCTAAGATTTTTCTGCCACAGTCAGTTCTTAACTCCCTGCCTCAACTCTAAAAGACAGTTTAAGTGATCTAAACCGCAGGCACAAAACATCTATTTATTTACACTGGCTGCTTCATTTCCACCATGACATGGAGTTAGTTAGGGCTGAATTGAAAAAGTGACCACAGGTATCTCTGGAGATAGCTCAATAAATGTATATCACACTCACAGCCACAAACTCGTTTTCACTCAGGTGAATGTGCCCAGGAGAGTGGGTCTGAGAACACTCTTGACATTTTCATTCTGTTGGCTAAAGGGAAAGGCTGAAAAAAGAGGTTGAAAAGCCTGAGGAGTTGGAAGTCATGTAAAAGCTGCTTCCAACTGTGTGTAAAATGTTTAGCGACTCCAGTGTTACAACAATTCGACACAGAGCTGGCAGTGTATGCCTGTGTGCCAGTTTCACAAGAGGCAAAGGACAGCTTTCCTTGAATTGCCAAGCCTACTCCAGTGATCAGGTATTACTGAAGAGGTGACAGGGGCTGGGACTGCAGGGCTGGTTTGTTTCCAGAGGTAGTAGGGCTGTTTTGCTCAGTTCCAAGTTAGTGACATGTGCTTGGACTCAGATTCTCATGAGGCTCTTACTCCTGTATATTATTTACAGTGTGCTTCTCTTCCAGGGGCAAATGTCTAAAGATTTTGCAGTTGGTTTTCTTATAGAGAAATGGCTCTAGCATGTAGAATAATCTCAGTGAAATGAAGGATGGAAAGAGAGGCGAGAAGGGTTAGAAGAAGAGCAGATAGGAAAATATCAAGCATAGCTAATAATAAAGCAAAGTGTCCAGATGATTTATTTTCTTTCTTTCACTGATGCCTTTTGACAACAGTTAAATATCAAAAAAGGAGATAGACTGAAACTTCTGATACAAACAGTTCCTCCCTGCTCCTCTACTAAACTTCAGGGAAGTTCAGATCCAAATTTTTCAGCTTTCTCCTTTTTTGATATTAAATAAAAAAAACCTAGCATTTGCCAACGGTTACATTCTTCAGCAAATCCATCTGCTGCTGTGCAGTTTCCATGGAGGTTGAGCTCATCGGTTTTGGCACTATTTTGATGCCCATGCACGTTTTCAGCAACTTGAAGGCACACCTGAGAAACTGTAATGACCTGCTCTTCAGAAAATCTTTTGTAGCTTGGTACCTGACCTGCACCCTACAAGGCCCGCTGCAATGCTGAGTCTCAAATCAGTCACTTCAGCTAGAGAAGGGCCATGGCAAGGTGAAAGGAGTTTAGCTAACAGCTTTGCTTTTATTAATATGCAAGCACATAATGAATTTAGGAATGAACTGTATCTGTATACTTCCCAGCTACTCAGGAGAGGACAAAAGCCTCAAGGTGTTAAAAAGCTGATGTGGGCTTTCTCTCCTTCCTAGGTTTGTTTATTGTGTTCTTTAGGGAATGGTCAGCCTGCTGTCATGGCCACTGGCACCCCTGTCCTGCTTCGCTCAACCCCCTCTGGAGCTCACTTCCCCTTCAATTTTGTCAGCATAACTGCACATGAAAGGGCTCTCTAACCCAACTGCTGAAGTGATGAGAGTTACAAAAATAAACATAGTACTGGAAGTGTTGAGGCTGACCCAGATTACTGTGACAGAACTGGGTTAGGGAGCACCTCCAACCTGTAGTTATGGCGGCGGATACAAAGCAGAGATGATGTTTAGCAGGAAAGGAAAAGGACAGCTGGGACATAGGAGTGCCCTGAAATCCGGTTCATCTGAGGCCAGAAAAGCACATTAACCCCTGCTTTAAGCAGTGCCTGTTGTGAAGACATAGCATCTCATTTCTTAGCTCTGGGAACCCTTTCCCATGGTATAAGCATCCAAGGAGACTTTTCAGTGACAATGGCAGCAAAGCTATAAAAATCAACTAAGAGAAAGAGAGACAATGAGAAGCTGGTTAGAAGTGAAGGTTGTCCTTGTTTTATTATCTACTCAAAAGACTCTTCTGAATTATTTACAAGTAAAGAGAAAAGCCCTCTTCTTTTGCCAAAACTTTAGAAGGAGATGAGTTGTTTTTTTCAAACCAACAGAAGCTCCAGGCTAGTGATGAACTCTGCCATCACAGCAAACACCTGTGAACTGAAGTCTATCCCTCACTCCACATTAGCATTTTCCCCTCTACTTGCACTTGTTATAGCAGCCACTTAAGTCAGTGAATGTTAGACCATTTCACATCTCTGAGCTTGGCTCTGGTCATGTGTTAGAATAGATTACAAAGATAGGAACAATTATTACAAAGAAAATAAACTTTCCGTTTCTTGGAAACCCTCTTTTGTGACAGGTTGTAAATCAAATGGTATCAGAAGTAAATGTTTTTTTACAGAAAGGGACAAAAGGACAGACCCTCTGCACTTTCTAATTTGGGATAGGGCTGGGTGGGAGAGCAGGAAAACTGGCTCTGGAAAGTAACCAGCCACCCACCAAGGGAAAACTGTATGTCCTTGAGGACATGCCCTTGAGAGAGGGCATGTGTCAGATCCATCCCAAAGGTCAAGCTTGGGAGAGAAAGAAAAGATAATGAAGACAAGGCAGAAAGATTAGCTCTATATTTCAAAAGCATCTGGAGCTTTCCTGGAAGGGTGCCTCTTATGAGAGAAGTGTCCTGCTCAGCCCCATTCAAGGGAAGTCACCACAGGCAGGAAATGTGGTCAGGAAAAAAATCTTCATCAGCACTGGAACAAAATCAAGACATGATATTAAGGGGAAGCTATTTGCATTTGGTAAACAGGTTGTATTAGTGTAACAAAACCCTGCAATTAGGCTAAATGTTCTGGACATCACCCACTGATGACTTCTCTGCTGTTTCTCATGAATAATGAGAACATATGGTCATACAAAGCACTCATTTAATAGCAACTTCAGACCAGTTTGAGGGTGTTGGTTTTGTAGTCACCCTGGGAAAGACTGGGCTCTGAGTCATATCATAATAGAGTCACCACACTGTAACTGGTTAAAAGCGCCTCTCATTCTTGGCAGCACTCGCTCAGGTCTTGACTTTATGATTCAGGTCATGAGAGCAAGGTGATCAGAGATATTAATAGACATCATGTCTAGCTGGAAGATGGAAAGCTGACTGCACACATGAATGTCTCCCTTGAGTGAGTTTTGTCTCTGAGCTTGGTGAAAGGACTGAAGTGCAAGGGAGAGAACATCATTCTCATTCCCAGTAATATTTTATTGATTTACTTCATATAATGCAGTTCAATAACTCATCCCCCAAACAGATGAAACTCTAGTTCCATATATATAGGTATTAATCTCATGTAAATTACTGACAAGTCTTAATTAAGCAATAAGATGGAACAGCCCATATAGTCTGATTCATGGCACACCCAGGACATGCATCAGGGCACAGGGAGGCACAGGGCAAAATAAAGGGCTTCCAGTCCACTTGTGCCATGAAATCAGTCAGTAGAACACTAAACCCAAACACATCCTCAGGATATTGTCATAGTCAAGGGCTTGACTTTTGCTGCAGCCTCAACCATGCAACTTCCAGGAGTTTAAAAGGAAACATGGCAGAAACTGCATCTCTCCAATTCTTCCAAAGCAGCAGACTATGTGATTGCATTGCTGCTTGTATCTTTCCTACCCATCCAAATAAAATATGCCAGTAATAGCAGCAGAAGCATGGGAGAAGGTCTATAATGCAAGAAACTCACCAAGCAGAGAGATGCCTTTGCAAATCCCTGGAATAGGCCATGCTCCTCGGTGCAAGCCGAAAACAATTCTGCACATTTTAGGGGGCATCGTTCCAATTTTGTTTATGGCGCTGTAAATTAGGAGGGACTCTATGGAGGTCAACAGAACTAAAAGACTGTGAAATTGATGTGAGGGAAAGAAAGTGGGGAAAAAAAGCTCCATATGTTTCTATCCCTGCACGCTAGTGTCAGAGTCTGCTTTCTGGTTTATCAAAGCATGCTACAGCCCTTTCTATTTCCCACTGGAGAAGTAGACTATTAGCATACAGCTGCACCTCTTGGGAAAGCAAAACCAGAAAAAAACAGAGTTTTGGTGGAGTGGGGGTTTTCTGTTGCTTTGTGGAGTTTTTTTTCACAACAGGCAATACAAAATACACAGAAGAGGGAGACATGACAAAGCCGGTTCTCAGCTACAGTAATTCAGTTCATTTAGTCAGTGGAATTACACTGACTTACTGTAAATGATCAATTCACCTCAGTCCGCCCCCACCCTCCTTTCTCTCTGGGTCCAGAGAGGCTGAAACCAAGCACTGAAGGCCAAAGAAACTCAAGTGGCAGACAACTTTGTGGAATAAGAATGCATCAATATTTAACAGCGCAAAGACTATGTGCCAGAAAGGGAAAAGGGACATAAAGGACATTCCAATAAAATTGGGAAAATTTTCCAGTTAAAAAAGCTTTGCAGCTGAACAGTTCTGAACTGAAGGGGAAAACATGGGTTTAGGTGAGTAAATGAGGGAGCCCCACTCTACTCTACATGCTGAGATTATGGGTTCATAATAATGTGAGCCATTGATCACAGGTTCCCATTCCCTCCTTGCTCAGGATCTTTCTAGTCTCCTGCATCCTGGGGCCCTGCATGCCTCCATTCCCACTATTGTCCCTCTGGCCTTCCCACCACCGCAGGGGCTGCCTGGCATCTCCTTCTGTTTCTTTTTTCCTTTCCTCCTATGTCACTTCACCATCGATTTTATGGGTTGTGCTTTATAAAGGCAGGAGAAAGGAAAGAACCATTGGCCATTGATTATTGTCACTAAGGACTTCAGCCCCAAGGATAACTGTCCTTGCTGATTAAAGTACTGGCTGTGGCCATCACTTTCTAGCTTAATAGTACTCTTCCTGCATGCTCTGTCCATCCTTCTAATCCAGCTGAAGAAGTCCAGAGCAGGCAGAAAGCTTTGACATTGAAAATCAGATCTTTTACAGGACTCTTACGAACAAAGCGTTTGTTGAGAACAATTTCTGGGAATCAAATATGGTTGGGTATTACTTGGGGCAGCTGAAGGAACAACCAGGTCAGTTGTTCCGTCGTAGCCTGCCTCAGAGAGCAGTAAGCTCTGGTTGAGGTGAGGTGAGCAGGCAGAAGTCAGCAACCTCTTCAGACACCTCCACCAAATCCAACAGACAGCAGAAGTCAGTGGGTCTTGGACATGTCAGGACGCCCTGCTAATTTTTCTCCTAACTTCAGTACTTTCGGGGTTTTCACCCAAACACCAGAATAATTAGACCTATTTTTTTTCTTTCACTATTTACTCTGCACTTCAGCTACCCTCCCTGCACACAGGCACAGATACACCACGCCCTCACTCTCCATCTGAGCTACTGGCAGCCCAGCCATGTCCAGACTAGCAAAGCCCTCTAGGGCAGATGTAAGTAAAACCAGACGAAAGTGCTTTGGGTAGTGCACTTTTTAGTCTGGTTCACTGATATAAGTGAACTCTGCCAGGAAAAAAAAAAAGTGTTTGTTTTTATGCTTCATGTTGGTTTAACTGCAGCTACCATAAAAATATAGCTGAAAATGTCACAGCAGAATCACACCCTGACTGACAATGAAATACCAGTCAATGCCTCTAGCATGTATCTTGCATAAAGCACCAAGGTTTAATTTCCAGGGCAAAGGGAAACAGGCAGACCTGGTAGGCAAGAATTTAAAGGAAAAGAAAGAAGAAAGGCACCTTAAAAAGAAAACAATTCTATTATTAAATAGATATTCATTCATGTACATTAGCAGATAGCGCTGCATTTGCAGTCACTCTCAAAACAGTAAGAATTTTTCTGTTTAAGGCCTCTAGATAAAGCTGCCAATTGTTGAATGGAAAAAGCTCCAATGAAAATATTTCATTTTGGCAGAGACAAGGCCACCTACGAGGCTTTCATTTCTCTTTTTTCTCCTCATTCTCCCTCTTCCAACCCCCTTGCAGCTATTAATTTACTAGCAGCAGCTGTGATTGTCTGAGATATGCAGAAAAGCATAAGACCATCCTGTGCCTCATGCCAATGCTGTTAGTTCAGGAATATTACGGGATTATTTTTTAAGATGTTCCTCCTCCTGTATGCAAGGCTGGAATTGAAAAAAAAAGGAACTTAAGAGGATTTTCATGCAGCGTGTTTGTTATTCATTTTGTTGTTGCCACAGCATGTGGGATTTGTGTGCATTTAAGATATCAACTTAACTGTGTTCCCTTCATTTCATTACTTGTGTTTGCCAGCTGATGGGATGCCAAGGTGAAGTAACTGAATCAAAGAAGATTTAAAGTAAATACCATTTAGAATTTGGGGCAAACAGTGTAATACTAGTGAGGTGGCTAGGAAAGGAGGAGAGGAGAGAACAAAAAGGGTATAATGTGCTGTTTTAATAGAGGGTGCCTCTACAAAAGACTAATGCTGGGAGAAAACAGCTGTCCTGACAAAAATCATCATAAATGTTGCCAGACACTTCTGTTGTCATCAGTCTCTCCTTTCAAAGGACTGCTGCACTCAGGTTTTATTTGGTTACATATTTTACTTGTTCTGAAAAACATTCCAATCATTAGTTTTCCTTAGGAGGATTACTAAAATAAACTACTGTATTGTTCTGTAGATTTTTTTTTTTTTTGGTTCCATTTGCTTTGCCTCTTTACCAGATAGGCCTTATCAGTGCATGACCTTGAGATTTTGCCTTTCATCCTCCCAGATTTTTTTCTTTATAGGTACAAGGAATGTAAAGACTGAAAACTAGATGCTTGGAGTAGAAGCACTGGCTGCTTACTCTGTGCCACTTCCTCCTTGTTTTGGAGAGCCCCAGTAAGACCATTTGTTATTCACAAGGGGCAGGTGTGTGACATTACCTTCACTGTTTTCTAGCCAGGCAGAAACCTACTATCACACACCTACTTAAAACTTCATTATTTGAAGAGAGTGCTCAGTAGTAAATGTTTTAGAGAAAGGAATGAGATACCCTGTTCCAGAAAATACTGAAATAATTTTGAACTTGAAGAGCTAACTTCAATCAGGAACTGCCACTAAGTGCATTTTGGGCACTTCAAGGCTACAGCCAATTATTTTCACTCTTTTAAATAATAAAACAATATTTTGTCTGGGAAACATAGTATTGTGGAGAACTCAGAAAGTTATCTCTATAGCTCCCTCCTTCCTCCATCCAGATTTTGGAAATAAGAATATTTATTAACAGTGGCAAATTGGAAAAGATACGGCCCGGTGAAGGGGAAAAGCCATTGCTACTCCTTGCAAAAATCTTTTCTGAACAGTTTCAAAACTCATGGACCTGCCAAGACAGTCTTAATTTGAAAGGAAAGGAACTGCAGCCTCTGGAATCAGATAAATGTCCTGTAAAGCATGAAGAGCCAAGTTGCCATGCAAAAGCCTGATTTCAAAATGGCTCACTTGGTGCCCTCCAAACCTCGCTGCCTTCTGAGTCGCTGCTCCTAATACTGGGTTTACCCTTAAAATGGCACCAGAGAGCTGTGACCTCCATTTTACAGCTGGGGGGGAGGGCATCACAAAGGCTGAGAGCGGGAATGAGATGGATGCAGATCACTCAAGTGCTAAGTTGGCGTCTCAACCCCACCTCCAAGGCCCCTCTGGGCAGCATGTGCTACTTGACAGTCCCAGCTGTCACCGTGCCAGCGTGCCACCGGCTGTGCCCAGCCTGCAGCTGTGCCAGCGTACCTGCCCCTCTGCCAGCAAGGGACACCACAGCAGGGAAAACGGGGGCAGCAGGGGCTTTGGCACGTGGTAGGAGTCAAACCCCACAACCAGGATCCCCGCCGTGTCTGTATGTTGGGTATGCTGGTTGCTAGCAAATGTGTGAGTCCCGGCAGTGGCACGGGCACAGCTGCTGTCGCCCACACTGCTCAGAGTAATGTAGGCCCTGGCACAGCCACACCTGTGCTCTCCTCTGAGGCCTCTGGCCATCGCTCCTGAGTCACAGCCCAGGGGCACTGGACAACATGCTGGGAGACCTGGCTGCACGTGGCTTCAGACAGGTCATTCCACTTCCCTGCTTCTATTTTTCAAGCTTTTACAGCTCTAATAATTATTTGTACATTATCACTGAATCTTTTTGTTCTCTTGTTTACAGTACAGCTTACAAGGATGCTGTGTATTGCTCTCAAGTAGTTTCACTTTTTTAACCTCTACTGTTTACAAAAACCCACTTTAAAGGCTGAAAATAAAATTTCTTTATTGATTTCTTTTCTTTTTCCATTTGGTAAACATTGATTTTTTTTTTCCTTGTGTTTTTAATGGAGCTTGAAATTAACATGAATCTGTTTGTTCAGATCCCTGTTTGAATTAGTGCAGTTTTAGTAATAAAGTTAGGTAGCTGTTACCTTGGAAACAGAGCTCTCTTTTAGCAAACACTTTAACTAACATTAGGCCTTACACAAACAGAAGTAGTAAAATCAAATTGCTCAGTAAGAGATTGCTGGATTGTTGGTATTGGTATTTACCTTCAGCCCAGAACATGCCACCTGCCTGATGGTGATTGTATAAAAAAAGCATTAACTCAGGGGCTTTGGCTGTTTCACAATCTTCAAGTTTTTGCAAGTGGTTCTTTTCCCTTCCCATCGACCAGTGCCACGTTGTCAGTCAGCATTAAGGATTTCCTGCTTCTCACTATCCCTTAATTGCCAAGCTAATCTGAACTACTTGGCTTAGCTGTGTGATCCTGTAAAGGTGCAGGCATACTGTGTGTACCTCTGATTCCACAGCAGTACAATATCCAAGGCACTGGGCACGATTGTCACGGCAAGACGGCCACAGGGAGCCGGTGATTAGTTGCAGGGATACACTGTGCTACTACAAATACTCAGGCTGGAACAGTAGCCCACATACTCAGAAATGTATTAGGCCTTATCTTCGGCACAGGTGCAGGAGCGAGCCTCGAGACAAAGATGCTGAAATGCATGTGACAGTTCAGAGAGCAGTGGCACAAACACAGAGGCAGAATATGTCCCACAGCCAAAATCCAAAAGCAGTTGTCCATATACAACAACTTCACCGGAGAAAACAAGAGCTAGAGCAGACTGAGCCATCTGTGTTAAGTTTTATCATCTGAAAATTGCTATTTACACCAATTAGATAACATTCAATTTTCTCAATTTCTCTAGTTTCCAGTAACATCCAATTGGTGCACCACGATAGGACTACCCCTTTTCCTTCTCTCTCCCAAAAGAAAACTTATTTAACAAAGACTAAAAATCCTCTGGAAGACCAGAATTCTTTCACCATCTCCTTCAGAGGTATGATTCATGTACTTGCGACTTTCTTTGACCATGAGGCTAAAGGTGTCTCAGCAATGCTTGCTCAGATTCCAATTAAAAATAAATAAAAATAAAATGCTGAAGGAGAGATGACATGCTGTTCTGCTGAGGTTTGTTGTTTTATGATTGTTTCTGGCTTCCTTCAAAAAATCCAAAACTTGTAGCTTTGCAAAAACACCAACTGGCAGGTTACTTATTTAGCTCCATGTAACTCCTGTGGACAGGCAGCAGAACAATGAAGAGGAAAAGATAATGCTTAGTGTAACCTCAGCATTAACATATGCAGCATAATAGATGAGTAGCCATCACATTTGAAGAGCAGTTCATGAAGCAAAGTAGAAATGATGTGTGTGCAGGATATAATTACAGCAGTAATGTAATAATATTCCATGTTAGATTATTAGGGGTCTATTCTGCCCTTGACATGCCTACATAGCTCTCATTAATGATAATTGAGGTTATGCACGTGAATCAGCAACTGAGCAAATCGCTAAATTAATTACATGTAAAGTACCTGTTTCATTTTTTTAAACCTGCTGATATGTTTGGCTGGTGCAAACACTTATAGGCCAGAAATGAACTACTATAGCGTAGAGGAGAAGGGATGTGGGAAAGACTACCCAGATTTTAAACCCCCATTAAATAAAATTAAGTTTTGAAGAATAGGCAAGGGATAGTGGAAATATTAATTCCTAGACAGGCCTTCCTGTACATTCTTCAGAAACCCTGGGACCCTGAATAAGCTAGGAGAGACTCTTGCTTTTCTGTAGCACCTCCTGCAGACTACTGGAGCCTTGGTTATCGGCATCTCTAGTAAACAAAGGTGTTAAACACTGGCTCTGCGGGCAAAGGCAGCAACTTTTTTGAGTGCAGCCATAAGAGCAATGACAGATTTGGAAAAGGCACACAGCCACTATTTTTTTTTTTTCTGCTTGGCAGACACAACCCCCACTTTCTGTCCAGGAATGCTTTGATCAAACAGATGTGATGACAAGGATCTGTGTGATGACAAAGTCTTTGCATATGGTGGGAGAAGTTTGGGCTTGAAATTCAAAGCGGGTTTTTCACTGAAGGGTCTCATTCTGCCAACATTTATCCCAGAGCTTGAAGGGTGGAGATGGTTATACAAGAAACTGAATCAACCTTCTCTCATTCTTTCTTTGTTTAATTTTTGGTTTAAGCACCAAGAGCTCTTGATATTTCAATACGCCTGAGCTGCTGAAACTGGGTGCAAAGAATAGAAAGTGCTTCCTGGAGAAAGCAGGGTGGGAGGGGTGGGGAGCAGTAAATATCCTCTATCATCTGCATCTCTAGTACTGCCCCCTTCTGATGCTGCCATTAGAGCAGAGCTGGGTTGTTAGCCTTTTCCACAGTAGGAACCCCCTAGAATCCCCTTCTCAGCTGGGCAGGATCTAGAAGGGATTCCCCCACCCATTTAGCAACCTGAGAAGGCCCAGACGGTCATAAAACTCTGCCACCTGTTTGTGGTCCCCCACTGGGAGGGGGGACAACTGCCCCACACTCAGACTTCCTGAAATAGAGCAATATACCCACGATACAACCAACAGAGCCCCCCTTGCTCTAGATTAGAAAGGATGCCTGAGCTTTTAAACCTCTATTTCACATGAAGTAATCAGCCTCTCTGGTTTCATCTGGAGCTCTCTGAAAGAGCAACTTCTGGAGTGGCTTTAGTTACTGTGAGTTCTGCTGCCCCCACAGATAGTTTGGGACCCAGCTCCCTGTGTGTACAGAGTGGCCCTGGAGCATGTTGGACGTGCTTAGCCATGTAAAGAGGTCTGCCTTCAAAGAGTTACACTTTACAAGGTCACTGCCTGCCAGACAGGCAAAGAGGAACTTAAGTTTCACCTCAAGACAGTGTGGACACAGCTGCTGAAGTAAAGCGAATCTAACCCTGGTCAGCTGCACAGCAGATGGGGTTGCCAATTTAATTATCAGTAGCGTTACTTTCTGTAATTCTTAATAGATACTTATGCCCATTTATTTGCAATAATATGCACTAAGGAGTACCTTGTCGTCACTGGGAGTATAAAGGAGGAATATGCGAGGTGAGCAGTTGCCCAAGGAGAAGCAGTCACCTTGGCAGAGAAAGCAGAGTGGTAAAATTCCAGCTTCAATTGAGATCTCACTTCAGTGGCCACGACATCATCCCTGGCCTGCAGTGGTTCAGTGGCAAAGGCAAAGCTGTTCCCACAGGTCCGATTCTTTGGGAGCTGTGAGGAGTAGTGACGGCTCTGCTGTCTTGGTGTCTGGCTTACTACTGTCTCCCTCGCTCACAGATGAAGACAGACAGCCTACACAGAAATTACGCTTCCCAGTGGCAGGGAAATAAAGGTGGAACAGAATAAAGGTGTCTAGAGACAAGATCATGTTTCTTCCTCCTCTCTCCCTGCTCTTTGGTATGTGTCTCAATGTCGCCTGGGTGAAACCCCATAGCAGCAAACTGTGGGGCTGGGGAAGCTGTGCTCAATGCCTCAAAATGCTCAAGAGACATGGTGCTTAAAGAAGGTGCTCTGCTGAAGCAATTGGAGGTTGTCATGGAGAAAGGACTGGTCTTTGCCACAGAAAGCTAAAAAGCTAGCACGTGAAAAACTAATGAGAGCACAGATATTGAGATACCAAAAAAAGATTTTTGATGCTTAACTCCAGACATCCATGTTTAATAATACAGATGTATTTATTTGCTTGAGAAACAAAATGGCTTGTTCATCCCTTGCTTTCATTCAGTTAAGTCTGCAGATATCTCCAAAAAACATTCAAGGTTATGGGTTTGATGTTTTAAGAAGGAAAGGTGGACCCTGTGGACATAGGACTGGCTTTCCACCTATGTCTACCTTCCTAAGTGGCTCAAAATCTCAGTGGCTGCTCGCTTCTATTTAAATATACAATTACAAAACAAAGAGAAAACAGCATGTGAAAATGCTCATTTGCAGGTTTTATCATGTTTTGCTAAGGACAGCTATCTTACTGTTCTCATTTCAAAAAGGACTGGACTGGCACTCAAGAGAAGCTGTGAGTAGTCAGGCAGCCACCAAATGGCAGATTCATTTCAATGAGCTGCTCTATATCATGTGCAAATTTCATCACCTGATGTGTTCATGGATCCTATTCCCATAAGAGGTCAGATTCAGAGATATCAGAAAATCTTATCACCTCCAGAACGATTTTATGTCTCCAGAATGATTTTATGTCTCCAGCATGACTTTATGTCTCCAGCACATGCTGTCTTTTTTAAGACAGTACCAATGCATACAGGCTCAGTAAGTTTGCATGGTCTAATGATTAAATATCCAGGTATCAAACATCCAGTAGTTGGAAATTTTACTCTGCAATTCCACAAATATTGATTAATTGACCTGAGCTCTTCTGCACTTTATAGCATATTAGAAATCACACCTTGCTAGGGCCACTGCTTTTGCATTACCAATTGCACTTCAGCTTAAATATTCAACTACAGTTTGTTCTGCTTAATAAAATTCTGGGCACATCTGTGCTGGGAGATAAGTGATAAATAATGTGTACAGATAACAGGTCAAGGCACTGCAAACAGAGCCAGCCAAATCAAAGAGAACTTGCAAGATTCAGATATTGATGATACTCAAGTTCCAACAGCAGCACACAGAATTGTGCTATGGCTCCCTCACACCCATGAAGCTGTTATGGATGTTCCCACTGAAGCCAGTGGAGACTTTTCACTCAACTAAGTTTCCAGCTATGTGTATAATAATTGCAAGACACTGCCCATAACCAGTACCCTACATCAGAAAGGAGTCCCTTTTCCACTATGGTTTTTCTTCACTGAATTTTAAGGCTGTCTCGCTAAGCTACATTTTTTGGTCTTTTTTACTGGGTGCTCCACACTCAGTCCCCCATACTCTTTGCCGCTAATCTCCCACCCATCCCTAACCAACATGAAGGGCCTGACTTTGCCTTACCCATCCGTTAGGTCACTCATCCTGGATCGGGGGGGTCAGCAGCCAGAGCAGTGTGCAAGGCCTGGTGTGCCTTATCCTGCCCCCATCCTCACCCTGGCGTTCGCCAGCCTTGAGGCTCTGACAGCCTGGGCTCCAGCCCCTAATGGCACCAACCCATGGTGGCACAGTGCACGGCAAGAGCCAGCGAAAGTAGAACAGTGGGAACTGGGAGCGCAGCAGGTGCCCCCACAGTGCAGCCCGCAACAAGCAGCCACTGCTGGGGACCTGGGACAAGACCTGAGGGAATGGCTTGAGCTGTCAGGAGAGGTTTGGATTCGAAATTAGAAAAAGGTTCTTCACTCAGAGGGTGGTTGGCGGCTGGAGCAGACTCCCCAGGGAAGTGGTCACAGCACCAAACCAGGCAGAGTTCAAGAAACATTTCGACAATGCCCTCGGGCACATGGTGTGATTCTCAGGGTGTCCTGTGCAGGGCCAGGAGTCGGGCTCGATGATCCTTCCAACTCAGAATGTTCTGTGCTGCTGTGATTTTGTGAACCCAAGAACACAGCTTTTTCACCAGAGGAAAGCATCGCTCCAACTTGCCCCTTGCAGCACTTTGCTCCTCAGTCCTCCCAAATCAAATACAAACCCGAGCAGCTGGTGTTACCCTAGATATGTAGGGGAGAGAGAGGAAGGAAGGAAACAGAGGGTGGACAGGGGGAAGAGGAGAAGCCCAAACNGCTGCCGAGCCTGAGGCGCGGCCGCCCCCTGCTGCCGGCCGGAGGCAGCGCCGGCAGGGAGCGGCCGGGCCGCGCGGCCTCCTGCCTCGCCTGGGCAGGCACGGCCCTGGCGAACCCTCCGGAAGGGTTTGCAAAACCCGGTTCTGACGCTCCGTTCGCCCCCGACTCTTTTCAGGCTTAAATGAAGACAGGATCTGGCTACAAGCCAGCACAAAGCTCCTGGGTGTCTCTGGGCAAGGAAAACCTGGAAAACCCCAAATGGCACCAAGGATTGGTCATGAGCAGCTGGACCTGGCCCGTGGAATAGGCCAGAAACAGGGCAAACGCCACCACTTTTTGCTATTCCCTTTCCTTTGCTTTTTGCATGCTAGTGATACTCGTTCCACAGAACAGATCTCAGGCTGAAGCAAACAATACCACATCACCGAAATATCCCATCACATGCTCTCTCTTAAACCCTGCAGTTGCAGACTACTCTCTGCCATTCCCAAGGAGCCATCAAGGCTTTTCAAGAAGCGATTTCTTTCTTCTGCGTCGGAGGTAATAAATTGATGACAGACAAATAATTATCACCATTGAAGTCAAAGAGTAGACAGAGGCTGTTTATGAGTGAGTGACTGGTGAGCTGGAGTATGGGAAGAGCCAAGACCAGGAGAGAAGTTTCTCTCTTTCCCAGTCCTCCTCTGGTAAAAAGATGTAAATGCTATTGCCCCTCACTGCTTTGTTCACAGGATACAGTCCTGTGGGGTTTAGAAAAACAAAATAATCCTGGAGAGGATCCTTACTTAGTTAGAAAATATTTATTCCTCTGTACCGGTATTGATTACCTTTAGGTATGAATAGTAATGGCATTCTTATCCTCCAAATGTTCATTCTAGTCAATAACAAAATTAATTTGTATACCACCAAATCCACAGCTATCCAGGAGGCAAATGAGCTCAGTAGATAACAGAGGGGAGAGTTTTGGCAAAAGGGAGAGGGTAGAAAGAAGACTGCTCGTAAGAATTATTGATAAAAGAATTATATGTTTAGAGAATCCAATTCTCTATCTTGAAGCACTTTATACATTCAGTCCTCAGTGATAACTGCAACCGTTTCAATAATCACTGTTTGCTGAAGAAAATTGATTTTGAAATCTCCCAGATTCATTTACAAATTACTATTATATTTTTGTACTAAAGTAGCACCCCAGAGTCTGTGTCTCAGATTTGGACTCTGCTAGGGTAGATGCCATGCAAACTTGTGATGCAAGACTAAGAAAATGGCTTTCTAAACCTCACAGTTCAACAGGATTCATGGGTATGTATCTGTACATGCAGTGACTGCACTATCAACACCTGAGACAAAAGCATTTATTTATTAGAACCCACACAGGCTCTTAAGTACTGAAAGGTGCCTTTAAAAAGCTTGCATCCACACATAAAAGTCTGACTCGCTCAAACCCCAAATTCAGCTGGTGTTGCAGCCATCGTGGTCTCTGAACTCCCTAGAGGTGCAGAGGAGCTGGAGAAATTGATAGAGTGCAATTCACAGGCATGATTGGCCTCTGTCTGGGCCAACCCAAAGCGGAGGGCAAAGAAGGCAACACAGGAGGTTTGCAGAGGTACAACAGGATGTAAACACCTTAAACTAGTGAGTTTGAGAAGCAGTCTCACATTGCAAATGCCCACTCACATGCTCAGGAGGTGCAGTGATCAGGCCCCTTCACTCCTTGCAAGGCAGATTTGCTGGATGTGTGTTAGCCTCTGTGCTGGGGCTGTAGGAGGCAAGAAGAAATAAAGAGCAAACAGCCCAAGAGATACATGAAAAAATACATTGGGGGCACTCACAATTCAAATACATTGCCACCAAAAGTGCCAATATGGAAAAATAAGATATTAAGAAGCACTGTTGCACAGGAAACATCTGATAGGAGCAAGAAACTATCACAGTTGCTGTGTCTAAATAACAAGATTTACCTTCCTTTCAATTTCAGTATTATCTAGTGGGCAAAATGAATGAAACTGCATTTCAGAGTCAAGGGATCCCCTTGCCACAGGCAGTGACAGGAAAAAGAAAGGAGTGTGTTGAGCAATGCAAAGCATAAAGTAGAAGCAAGTGACATGGGGGAAATCTGCCCTCAGACAAAAGCCTTTGCTGAGCCAGTGCACCTCAAGTTGAAACTCTGGGGGCACATGGGTCCTGGAGCAGTGACCTGGAGGTGCACTTTATCCCCTGCCATGTACAACCACAGCAGAAGCTGGGGAATACGCACACAGAATGCACAGCATGGACAAGGAACACAGCCATGTGACCTGGATGCACCAGAGTATCTGTGTTGTTTGTCCATCTACCTCCAAAACAAGGAAGGACAAATCTTGAGCAAAAGAGACAAACAAACACGGCAAAAGTTACTCTGGACTCTGATCCAAAGCCAAGGGTAATCAAGAGAAGTCCTCTAGGGCAAACCACATGCAGTACCCACAGCTACAGTGCATATGAAAAAGGAAATAGCAAAGATACATAGAGTAATGGGTGTCCTAAAGCATCCTGACAAGCATTTCACCATTATGAAAAACAACTGATAGCATCTTTCTCTCTGAAGGATGTAGTAAAACAATTTAATGGCTAAACATCCAGTTATAGCACTACCAGATCTCATGGTATAAGCTGAATTTCTTTCAAGTCTCAGCTTCTGGAAGCATTATGTGAGTGTGCAAAACCCAGCTTTATTCTGGTTTTTTTTTTTTACTTCAGTTTTTATTCTCCATGTAGCTGTAGAGAAAAACTCAAAATTCACGAATGCTGAAAGGCCAAATTCAAACTCAAATATATAGTACATGCATGCATATATATCTATATAGATATACACACACATATGTATACATACTGCTTCATGGTTTGACAGTGAATTCTTTAGAATCCAAGGGCTTGGCAATACTGTGATCATCAATGGCCAGGCATGGCCTTTGGGAATAAAAACACATATGGTTATTTAGCGGAACACGAAGGTAGTACCAGTCACAAAAGTGACAGCAGCAAATTCTTGGCTGCTAGAAACTGGCATGGTTCCACAGAGTTTCATAGATCAGCAGCTGGGTCATGAACTAAATCCAGAAACCAGGGAAAATAGAAAATCCTGGGAATGCAGACTTTTCAGCTTGCTTCACACCCCTCCATCTTTTGTTAAGCATTTTTTTATTTTTGGCATTTGCACAGAAAACATGTCAGTGTGTCTTTTACAGCACTCCAAGGAAGAAAATTCAAGCTGCTCTGCCTGATATTAAAAGATGTGGCATTTGGTAATATTTGGATGCAATCCAACTGCTAAACTGCTGAACTGCAGTTTGTAACGCAAGCACATCTTGAAGGGAAAGCAGCAAAAGAGATGAAAATGAAATTTATCAACAGGATTAAAAGAACATGTGAGCAGAAAGCAGCAGGAGGGATATCCAGCGTCTGAGGATGGAAGGAAGGATACCAAGCACATTAGCAGTGGCATTAGTTTATTTAAACACAGCCACATAATGAAGCTGAGCATCAGCGTCATGATAACTTGGAGCCGAGGAATGAGCTTTGGAGTGAGTGAGTGGGTGAGTGAGTGGAAATACAGCAAGTGGCCAAATGTGTCATGGCATGGGCAATGAGAGTGACCCACCTGGAACATGTTACATGCCAAATAGCACTGCCTGCTACTTCCTCAAGTGACAAAAAGGAAGTTGCAATATATAAGATTAATTCACTTTACAAGAAACAAATTCTTGTGCTGTTAAAAAGATCATAGTCTGGTCACAAAAAACTCATAGTAGTGTAACCCCCAAGTATTTAACTGTTGAACAAATCCATCTGCGTTACATATATTCAAGTGTTAGTAATTTAAGGTGGGATATCAACCTTGAGCTGATACCTTTTCCCAGATACTGTCAGTTTAAATCTGACTCTTGCCATCACTATATCATGTTTTTGCTTTTGAAAGGAATGGTGAGGTCCTAGGAACATGACATCAGCCTTTCTAATAAGAGAACCATTGAAAGTAGAGCTGGAAGGGACCTTGCAAGGTCATCTAGTCCAGCCCTCTGCCCTAAGGCAGGATCAATTATACCCAAATCATTCCTGACAGAAGTTTGTCTAACCTGTTCTTAAAAATGCCTGGCAATGAAGATCCCACAACCTCCCCAGGCAATCTGTTTCAATATTTCACTACTGTTACAGATGGAAAGCCTGTCCTAATGTCTTCCTTAAATCTCCTTTGCTACAATTTAAATCCCTTAGTTCTTTTTGTATTCCCAGTGGACACAGAGAACAATTTACAACTTCCCTCTTCGCAGCAAGCTTTATATGTCTGAACACTGGTATCACATTCCTATTCCTTTCCCTGCATCTCCTTTCTCTAGATGTACTACCCACTTCTTTCAGTGATACAGTTCACGTTTTCTAGACTCCTGATCAATAGCAATACTTTCTGCTGGAATTTCCAATTGGACTGTATCTTTCTTTTTTGAAGTATAGTGCACAAAAGAAGACACATCACTCCAGCTAAGGTCTGAAGCAGAGAATAATTGGGTAAGATTATTTTCCATTTCTTCTTGATGACACATTAATTTATAGAGCTGAAATTGCATTAGCTTTCCTCACACCATAGACTGTGCTCAGTGTTCAATTCACAGCAGTCACAAATCCCCTCCTGCAGAATAATGACCACTGAGTAAGAAGCTCCCATTATTTATGTATATTGTTGGCTATAGAAATCCAGTGGCAAGATCCTGGAGTGTCCCACACTTAACTTCTTTGAATTTAAACCCACTCACCTCAGATTTCAGTTATACATGAAAATTATAGCTCAGAGGGGTCACAATTAAATGAAAGGTCTCCAACCTACCTGTATCCTGATGACCATAATACCCAGGGAGAGGAAAGCTCTTTCAATCACCAATAACACCCAAAATTAGGATGAAATGGGAATTGCATCCTATCAGCTCTTTAGTTACTTGTCCAGATGGGAAGTTCAATCTCTATTCATATTTCTAATATATGGAATTATATTTGTCCTGTTACATAATCTTGAAATGTGCTAGTTTCTCTTTCTGCCCTACAGGCAGATCCTTCTCTTTAGCAGCTGGAGTAATTTGGAGATACAGTGTGAAGCGGACAGGACAAGGTACCTCAGTAAATGGGGTCTAAACAACAACCCAAAAATACAACATCATAAGAAAAGGCTTAACTCTACAGATGCCAGACTGGTTTGTCAGTTGAAGTAGAATTACAGGCTATCCATCCACTGTTTAAAAGCATATGAAGCATTTAAATGAAATTTCAAAATTTGGCCCTCCTCTAATTTTGATTTTTACCAAGTATTATAAGCAATTTGGAATGATTAAAAATTTACACTGGAATACTAAGTAGCTCAAAGGAACAGTCTTCTAACTCCAGATACATAATTCCCACAGGTGCCTTTGAAAATCCCTATTTTCAGTATTGTTGTCCATTGGATAAACAGCTCAAACATCACTGGCTTTTTGCACAAAGTTCATCTGCCTGAAATAATTTATGAAAATCATAAAATTGATTTAAGCTCTTCTTAGTGCTCCATAAATTTTATGTAACCCTTAAATTATAAAGCTGCTGCTGCTGCTGCTGTAGCACTCATCAGAACAATGCTTAATCTCTTCTCTCAAGATAGTTGGCATGTCAGAGGAGAAAAGAAGGGACTCGGGCAGCTGAATTGTTTGTTTCAATTTAACAGGGCAGAATAAAAGAGCCTAGATGCCAGGGCTCTAGTTCCAGTGAGACTGTGTGCATCGAGGTTTTATTGCAAAAATAAGTTGTTCTAACCTTCCCCTGCCTTTCCTTGGTTATAAACCAGAAAATAGCTTTCATTGATTTCACAGGGACTCTTTTTGCACACATCATCAGGTTTGTGATACTTGAGACGTTCCCTGCCTAATTTATAATCAGTGTGTTCTTGTTCTGATATACCACAATAAAATTCCACATCTGTCCAATTACACATTGGTGTAAAAATGCCGTGCAAACCTCACTACATCCTTATCAGATAGTCTCTCTCTCTCAGCCCAAAGCTGTGTCAGAACAGGTAGGTTTTTTTCTTTTACTAGAGTTTTATGTAGGGTTTTTTTCTTCTACTAAAGTCAGAGGTTTTAGGACTGTTCAATTTCTTTTTTAAAATCTCTTGCCTTCTTCAGCAAAGATTGAAAGGATTTCTGGTACTGTATAAAACACAAGGTCAAAATAAAGTCCTAGTGCAGAGTAACTATGATTGAATGGACTTCTTTAGTCTTAAGTTTGGGCTGGTAACATATTAAAAATGCAGACTGCCTTATTAATATTTGGTTTGTGCTGACTCAGATTAACAATATGCTGTTTTTTCTGGTTAAATCTCATCTGGAGTAGCCCAGTCTTCAGAGGCAGAGTGGTCTGGACTTTATGAGACTCACTCTTTTTGGTGTTTCATCCTGGGGATCCAGAGTCAGCAGCTGCTACAGTCTTTTCCTTAGCACTGACTTTCCAGCTCTCTCCACATGGCGAGAATGACATTCCCTCGTCTTGCATTCAGACAGTTGTCATCTTTAAGGGATGCATTTCAACCTTTCTATGCTCATGCTTTTCTCCCACGGAACCCTGTGAGTTTCATCCTTCCTCATAGGCTGTTTTTGCTCAGAGGTATACAAACCATCTGTGCCTCTAATACAATGTTCTTAAATAGCCTCCAGGCAGATCTCTATGGTTTTTAAGTACTTCTCTTTGCCCTTCAGCCTGCTGTTAACCATTTTCCTCATAGTTTTATAATCTGCCCTTTTAAAGTTCGTTGTTACTGTGCTGTCCCTAAGGGAACAACTCTTTCATGATATCAAAAATAAAAGTGTGCAGTGATCACCGTTATCCTACAGAGGCTTGACAACACCTTCCTCTAATAACTTCTGCCTCTTACAAGGTAGCTCCCTCTTGCCCACGGCCTTAACTAATCAGGCATGGCACTGAGGACTGCCACCAGAGTCAAGGAAGAGGAATCCTTTGCCATATGGATTGGAATGGCACCAAAGCCACTTCTGATAAGAGGGAAAGAACTGCTTTACCAGCTGTTGCTTTACCTTCAACAAAAATACGTTAACAGTGAGGTAAATAACAGTAAAATTCAATATTGTGCAATTTTCCTGGCTGGTCCCATTCATTTTCCCCAGGAGGAAGTGACCTCCAAGAGGCTGGCTCTGAGATTTTATAGGTTCTCAATATCTTGAGGAAGTCTACAGGAGGTGGCAGTCACATATAACCCCATGGTGTGTCTCTCCTGGTTTTAATGGCTATCTTTGTGACTGCTGCCTGTGAAATGCTCTCAGGGAAGTGGGGTAGAAGGGAAAGTCTACAACATGAAAAATATCTTTGCAGATTAGTACCTTGCTCTAGGAATGGGAATAAAGGGATGATACTGAAGAGGCAGCTGATAACCAGCCTTTTTGTTTGCTGAATGCACAAAGGATGGATTTATGGCATCTTGCCACAGGAGAGGCCTATAGGTTATTAACCAACTTCAGTGGACAAACACTTGCTGAGGCTGCACATCATAGCTCTTGTGCTGCACAAAAGGTAATGACTCATCTGCAGGCAAGCCTGATGTCCTTGAGAATGCAGTTGGCTCTGCACAGCCAAGTGAAGCATTACTTAGTTAATGCACCACAGCGTAAGGGAAACAATCAGCTGAAACGATGACATTGCTGCTTCCTGCTTCATTTTAAATCTGCAGCTCCCTAACAGGATTATATACTGAAGCACTGTGAAAAAGGACATTAAGTCCTGTGATGAAACTTAAAAAAGGTGTAATTAAAACTGCTAAATGCAGGCTTCTTGTGTTCAGTGTCTGCAAAACACAGCCTTTGATCCTCCAGATGATATTTCTAGGAAAAGTGCTGGACAAAAAAAACCTATCAAATAGAATTCTGATTCATCCCTTCCTCTTCAGGCCAATTAAATGAACTTTTGCAGCACAACAAATTTGCTTTCATTTTAGAAATACAACCAAAGGTAAGAACTTCTGGGCCACCTGCCCACATGTGCATTTTCTTGCTCATTCTATCTATCAAGAATGCACCATTGTTGATGATTCACCTTGATCCCTATCATTTAGAGAAAGATCCTGGTTCTTCAAAATAAATTAGGGTGACAGAGCATCTCACCTCTCCTACTGACATCCAAGCACCTTTGCAGTACAAAAAGCCTCCATTACAAGCATCTGTTGCTGCAATGCTACTACAGTTCACCTGATTTGTTGCGCCTCGCTGCTCAGCTAACACCATCAATAAATGTTTCGTCTTGATGAACTGGGAAATTTCAAGTATTTTATTAATAGGAACTTTACAAGATTCCCATATGAGGTAACCAGGCCACATCTGACCAAGATTCCTGTACTGGGTAACAAGCCTCAGCTACTCTCACCTTGCTCCTCCAGCACTGCTCTCACATTTAACTGGGCAAACTCCATGAGAAAATAAATGCATATACATTCTCTGCTACAGGAGCGGAAGAGGATTGGGAATGGGGGCAAGCAAGAGCAAGAGAGAAGGAAAACCCAGGAAAATTGTCCTTTCCTGTCCTAGCCTCGCGTTCCATGTACTTAACTTCGGCTTCCCCTTTATAAAAAAGTCGTGATTATTATTTTCCCATGGCCCATTAGAACAGGTGATTGCTTAAGAGTTTCATATTTCTTTCCTAAATGAACAAGTAATTGTTCTCTTTAATCACAGGTTTCATGGAGAGCTGATAATGTGTGTGATTTTCCTGGTGTGTCATGGTAAAACCACTGAATTTTCACATGACTACCTGATTAAAATGCTTTTGTGCATCACTCACAGCTCTTAATAAATCTATTAAATTAGTTATTGTTAGGTGAACTGGGAGTGAAATACAATGAATACAAAGGTCTCCTCCTGGTCAGAGCACTACAAATCAGTCGGAATTAAGGAAAGAAACTGGGTTTCCGTATCCACCTTTCTTTCTGCTACTGTGTTGCCTAAACAACAACATACCTTTCAATTTATTATTTCCAAGTGAACTCAAATTAACTTATCTGCATTCCAGACATCTGCGTTGGAAAAGTGCTGGACGATGCATGATTAAGCAAAAGTACCACACTCAGTAAGCAAAAGTACTGCACCCAGTACTTTAAGGCAACTCTCCTTTTATGAACGTCAGTCTCCCAAATCTTTCACTAAAAATGGTAGCTTCTGTTTAAATGCAGTTACTGTCCAGAATCAAATGAGATCTCGACCTTATTTTGAACAGGCATGTTTGTGAGGGTTTCTCTAATTTTAAGGTAAAACCAAACACCCTCTGGTCCTTGGCAAGCATTTATCTCAACAGCCATGTCTCCTAAACTGCCTCATAGCTCAAGTCATGAGCTTCCAGGTTGTGCAAGAAAAATGTAAGCAAATATATCTCTGTGCTGACAAACAGAACCAGAAACGTTTAAGTAAGCAGCCAATGGTTAATTCATTCTTTCAGATGAGTCTCAGCAAGTCAGAGTATTTACTCCATTGTTGACATATGCCTAAATATTCCTTTTGTATGCTGGAATGCTACAGGATTACTCATGGGTGTGTATGTATGTATTTGTATGTATTTTTAATTCAAACAGGTTTTCAGTATACAAAATAAATGGAAATACTAATCCCTGGGAATCTTTGGTTCTGTACTTTTTCTTTAAATTTCTTCTTCTTATATATATATAGAGAATACAGAAAAAATATGTATTTACAAATGTAGCATGTCCTCATGGTAATAATCAGGTTGTCACACAGCACCTCTCTCACAATTCTACTATGAGACCAGTGCAACAAAGATATCCATTTATAGGTCTGGTTTCAATTTCCTGAAAGGACAACAGATCCATTCATTTTCAAAATCAGGGTAATGTGTACTCACACAAACAGTGTGAAACATTGTGCAGACTTGCATCAGATGTTATGCTGCAGGAAGCTGGTGTGTAGAGACAGGCAACAGGTACAGGAGGCTCCAATAATCTCATTTCATGTACTGAAATTTTTATTAAAATATCTTTGGACCACTTAAAAGAAAACATAATTTATCATTTACTACCAGATGAACAAACTAAAACCAGCTGTTTCACACAGCAACTTGAAATTTGCTCCTCGATGAAGCTTTACAGGCCAAATAATTTCAAATGTCCTGTCACACAGCAGAGCTGGTTTCACATGGTTACAGAACACACCATACAGCCAAATAATTTCAAAGCCACAAGTCACATTTCCACCACCTTCTTCTCCCAAATCCCATCAGCTCTCAGTGTCATTTCTGTCCTGTTACAGAAAAGATGCAGAAATGGACACTTTCTTTCTACACCCATCTGCCTGAGATTGTTACTGTCCCTTTAAGACCTGCAGGGCAGAAGCAGAACCAGAGTCTCTCCCCAGGTTCATGGAGGCAGGAGATGCCAGGATCCCATTAAAATTAGGGCAACACTCACACAGGCCTCCCTTTTGTTCCCACTAGCTACTGGGAAGCTGAGGCAGTGTGAGGCAGAAACTCCTCTTTGTTTTGGTCTCTGGACCAGGGAGAACTTTCTCCTGAGACCTGTTTTTCTTTCCTTTTTCCTTGTATCTGCCTGGCATCTTCTGCTGAGGAGGAGGAGGCCAAGGCCCTCCATGAGCTCCAGCCACTGACCAGTTCCAGCTGCCACTGCTGATGGAGCTGCTGCCACTGCCAGGAGAGACACCCTGTCGGGTGATGTGGAGCAAATGGATCAGCAGCACTTGACTGGTTCTGGAGTCCAGGTTTCTTTTTGTTTTGTCCTTGTTCCTCACTGGTTGTTGTTTGGGGGAAGAGAGACTTCTATAATCACAGAGTTTCAGATGCTGTGGTGGTTTTTTCCCCCCATTCTCTCTCCACCATATGATCAGGAGAATGGGTTTCTCCACCAGCTTGTCTTTTTTCCCCTGAACCACGTGGTCTTCTATGGAGGCCAACATCTTTGGGGAGGAGTTTCTCTGCCATCTTGTTTTCTTTGTTCCCCAGCAGTCCATGGCATTCAGCCCCTTTGTATCTAGTGATGATTACTGTTATCCTGCCTGTTGCTGTTTCATTTTTTTAGTAAACTGGGGGTTTTTTTCACTTATATGTTCTTGCTTTCATCTCTGCTTATTGGTGAAAGGGGAGCAGTTAAAACTAAAGGGGGCAGTAACTCATTTTGGAGCGTCTGCCCCAGAAACTCTCAAATCAAGACGTACACAGCTATGGTGTTTCTTCACTTAAATTCCCTGTTTATAACTTCCCCCCCCTACTTGAAGAAACCCAAATTAATGCTTTTCCACAGTTTAAAGATGAAATACATTTTTTTAAACAAGCTATCTGAGATCCCAAATAATTATGAACACATAAGTAGCCAACTGGAACAAATATACTTTAAAAAAACCCCAAAACACTACCAAACCACTGAGCTTATCAGTGTCAAAACCAAAGTGCACAATCTCCAATGGTTTAGGCTTATTTTGCACTAGTTGTTACCATCAACTAGAATCAAAATCTTTATATCTTGCTATCACAACCAATTCAAATGAATTTGATGTTTCTTAGACTGCATTCACCAAAGACAGGATCAAGACTACATGACTTTACCAAGTGCAGCCTCATTTACTGCAAGGCTCTGCAAAGAGCTAATCTTGCAAATCACAAATGCAAAGGTTGTGCAAACTTCTGTTAAGCTACAAGACAGAAAACTTTAGTCTCTGTTTCACAGCAATGACGTGTCTCTCTTTTGAATGCAAAAAATAACAGATAAAGACCACACAACTGTCAACTAAGGCTATTCAATACAGAGGAAATACATTTTAGTAAAGGAGGGCATTTTAAAATTGATGGATTGAAAATTTGTAAGCTGAAGATATACAGGTGTATTTTGCTACTCATTTGTGATCTCAAATAGCTTTTATATACATGGTTAAATTCTCTTTAAAAATATGACATACAGTTCCAACTAACTGCAAAGACTTCATTCTTGCTAATTTTATACTATATTTCTCTAGTTGGATTATAGCAAAGCAAGAGAAGACTCAGACACCATGCTTCAATTTCTATGAAAGCCCTCAATGTTATTCAGGTCTAGAAGGGCAAATAAAATATTAAAAAATACAACCCCTAATCATCATTTTCCTCATCATCAAATGAGAGAAGACTGCTGTTTTTCACTTGCTTAGCTGTACTCTGAGAAGTAGTTGCTTCCTTCTTAGTTTTCTTTGCTTCTTTCATCTTCTTACTTGAACTTACATTGAAGTCCAAACACTTCTCTGATGAACGTTTGGCTGGTTTCCTGAACATAATTTTTCCATCAGCAGGTTCTGGTTCATCATCTGTAGTAAAAGGAATAAAGTTAGAACTGATGTGCACATGTTCACAAACACATACAGACCTTCACTCTTATCCTGAACACCATGGCCCTGAACCAAGATCAGTGAGACCTCTGAGAGAATACAACAACCATGAAAATGTACTTTTTGGCCATAAACTCTGTATCAATTAATGTTCTTCATGTACACACACACCTGCTCCACGGCAGCCAGCCCTTGAAGGCAATCCTCCTGCAGTTCCCATTAGAAATAGGGTTTCACTAATCAGAGTTCTAACTCAGAAGAGACTGTGAGCAGTAGAGCTTTTCCCACACATTCCATTCACATCCACTTACCAAAATGGAGAGGACAACTTCATAGGATGCTCTCACTCTGCTTCAGTATTTTTAAAATCCATGACAACAAATGCTCTTATTTCAGAATTAGAGCATTTCTTTAAATAACAAAATGGCACATATACAAGAAAAACCTTTTTTCCCCCTAATACATTCCATCCTGCTGAGCCAGCTAAAAGATCATGTGGTAGTAAACCTCCCCTTTATTATCATAATGGATGAAAGTTTCAGGGTTTCTTTGTATCTGCAAAATTACCCAACTATTCCAACTGACTAACTTTGCTCTAGTACATGCAGGGGAGCAGACAAGAATCTTGGACACAGGAAAAGTCCCTTCCATGATTATCAGGCAGAGTGAGAAAGCTACTGCATTAAGTAACAGCATCAGGGCAGTATTTCTGGAAGATAAAGTGTAATTGTAAGGTCATGAATCAGACACAAAGGTTTCATGCTGTGGTAGTTTGCAATTTTTATAATGTATATGTAACAGAACGTTAAGGAGCCATAGGTTCTGTGCAAGATATTTTTCCTAAATTACTTCTGTGAAATTCATTACTCAACAGAAATGTGTTTGACAAGATTATGTGCTGTTTAATTATAACCAATAAATAACTTTTCTCTTTAGCACAAATTCTTTCCTCAATATATCAGCACTACTGCAGAAGACTTAACATTTCAGTGTTATCTACACAGCACTGGCTGAAACTCTCTTCAGTGCATTCTCAAAACAATACAGCTAATAAATCTGGTATCTTAAGGGTTGCATGGTACAAACGAAGACATCAACTTCAGTGGGATATGTCACTTAGAATGCCTTAAGTTTCAGAGACTCTCCTACAGAAGAAACCTAGCTTAAAAACCCAGGCACCAATTCTGTCAATGGCTTCTACGGAATGCATACTTCCAAAAGGTGCACCTGGTGATGAGCTGGAGCACAAGTCTTACTGAGAAGCAGCTGAGGGACCCAGGGTTGCCTGGAAGAGCAGAACAAGAGCTCAGGGAGACCTCATCACTCTCTGCAACTGCCGGAAAGGAGGCTGTAGTGAGGTAGGTACCAGTCTTTTCTCCCAGTTCACAAGCAATAGGACAAGAAATGGCCATGTGGGGAAATTTAGATTGCACACCAGGAAAAATTTCTTCACTGTGGGAGTGGTCAAGCATTGGAACAAGTTGTCCAGTGTAGATGAATTTCTTCTTGAGCAGGGACAGGGAGTGCCCCTGCAGAATTTGGGTAATCTAGCCTTGGCTAAACTGCGGTCTAATTAGGACCTGTAGAAGCTTGTGAAAGCCTGTGATTGTGACACAGCTGAAAATAGTCTAATCTATATTTTTGTGAAGTATATCAGTTATAGAGTGTTTTAGAGACAAGTTAAGACAAGGAACTAATTAGGCAGACTCTTAATCAGGATTGAAAGGTAAACTATTTTATCATATATAAAAAACGTGCATAACAAAATAAAAAACTTCGCCATTTTAACTATCAGTGTAAACGTCTTTCTCTCTAATCCAGCTCCTTGTCAAAGCACCCTGCTTCTGTCCAGGGAAGTAGCTGAAACACCATCCCCTGCAGCATTCAAAGAACAGATGGCACTAGAGAGAGGACACGGTTTAGTGGCAACAAAGCAGTGCAAGGTTAGGAAGTGGGGCTCCATGGATCCTAGAGGTCTTTTCCAAATCAAACAATTCCTTGATTCTATGATTCTACACTAGTTTATAAGAAAATACTACTATGCAGAAAATAAGGAACCAGGTTTGGGGAAAAATACTTCAGTCTTGGCACATTAGAAAAACATTACAGTTACAAGAAATTAGCAGCAATAATCAACTGTAGATATGAAAAGCATAGTTCTCAATGGATCCACTGTGAACTCTGCAAAGAGAGCTGAGGTGTTTAGATGCTGTACATATGAAACAGAAGTTTAGGAAATGCCTACAGTAGATTCTGTGAGGGAAATAGGACTCCTGAAAGCATATCACACCTAATGAATCAGAATACACTATGCATCATTTTTCTGAGAAGCTGGGCCTCCATTTTTGGGCTAAGAAGTTTAATAGCAAATGATTCCCCTTACTAATTGTTGCATAACTACAATGTTTATTTGGAAACACAGATCTTCTAATTTAAAGAAGATCTGAGGCACAATATAAGCCAAATTCTGGAAAAAAAAAATCTATCTATAAGGAAAACTTCCCTTATGTGCAGACACAACTGTCTATGTACTGTATGCAGTACCCATACTGCTGTGGAAATGACACAACCTACTGGATAAGCATAAGGAGCAAAACAGTCAAACTCCACTGGACACTCTTTAACAAACAGTTTACTACATTTTCTTACAGTGGTAAATTTGAAAACCTAACCCCTAAAAATGTAGTTCAAAGCATATCCATAAAAGAAAACAGATGAACAGCTATGTATTTAATTCATGGAAAAACAGAGAACAGAAATTTCAATTTTACTCATAACTGTCCTGCTACCCACATTGTGAACTGCACAAAATAATTTCGTTTTGCCAACCAGATGGAGAAACTGACAAGTATCTTTGCAATATGAATTTAAACATGTAATAGGACAAGGGCACAAACACCAAAGTTCAAAAACTCCACCAAAATGGCAAGTAGCTCAGCTCTGACCTCCAGGGCTACAATACTATTCACAGGCCATTCTGCATCAAAGGAAATGATTTTAGCTCTTGGCCTAGTTAAACACTGTCAAAATTTCATTATATGCTCAAGGGCATTCCTTTCAGCAGGAAGCCCAGGCCAGCTTCAGAGAGCAGTGTGTGTTGGCAGTGCTTGACAAAAAATGAAGCAGATGAGAACACACAGTAGGCCTAGCCTTACCTCACCTGCATGTGGAGAGAGTGAGGACAGACTATGCTTTCTGAAAAAATTTGATGAGGCAGCTCAAGGAATTTGTGTTGATGTGTTAAGATTGTCCTTTCTCGCTGGTAAAAAGATTTCACTTTATCCTTTGTAATTTCACCAGGTTGTTATGTGTGTGTCAGCTATCTTTTTTGTTTGCATCAAAGACTTACAAAAAAACTGACTTGTATTAAGCAATGCAAAAAAAAAACCAAAAAAAACTAAAGAAACAATCTCACTGTTGGTAGGTTTTAAAACAGAGTCCCAGTAAAAGACTCTGTTAGTATTACAAATTATGGAAAGTGGGATTTCTGGTAAGCACACTGAAACACACGAAGTAAAATACATAAAAGCACCACAGGAGAAATAATAAAATCTGCTTCTCACAAATGAGTCAAAACTACACCAGCAGTTCAAATTCCCACTGTTCCTAGTCACTGCTGCTTTTTACCTGGATCACATACCACTGGTTGACCAACACAAACACAGTCAGATGTTGAGCTGAAAACTCACTTCACAAGTGACATCAATTTAAGAAGCCCCAGTCAGAAATTTCTTCTCTTCTTTTAATTTCAAGGTATATATTACAATAAAAGTAGACATGAGAGCCTGAAAATGAAATACAGCTCTTCAGTTTAGAGGCTTTTTTTATTTAGTAGTCATTTGTGCAGTTAGCAGCATCACTTTTCAGCAGTTTCTGTCCACATGGGCCAATGAGGCAGCAACAGGAAACACAAAAGCCACTAAACTGTCAGGAGCATCAGGAGAAACAGCGGAGCCCACATACGTCTATTCAAAGATAGGTGGTTAGGAAAAATGTTACAATAACCTGGCAAACTTTGTAATGGCTTCTAAGGTTAGAAGTTCAGGTCAGCCATTTCAGATGCTCCTTCCAGTGCTTTCTGGCCACCCATTTTCTCTGGATGCATTTGAAAGCGTTATTCCAGGAATCTGGCACACTGGTGGTTTGAAGAAGGCCACTCTTGCTCTGCAGTCAGTCTCAACTGTTTATGAGAACACTTGGGAAAGTTCTCCTTACTTAAATACTGCAAAGTTACCCCTGATTTAGGCTCCTGCCATTTCACATATGATGAAGAGCAGCATTACCTCTGTGAGATGTATCTGATATAACAGCTGTTTAATCAGAACAGCCTGTGCCTATTCAGAAAGGGCTCCAGGGGCCAAGACAGCAAGGACTGTATTTGTTCTCCTTATCTCTCCCCTCTACTGTCCTTCCCCAGAACCCAGCACAGAGAACAAAACAAGAAAAATATTATAAGGCTTTGAACAAGAAAGGACACCTGCCAAATTTAGTCATCTGCATATGTCAGGCTGTCCCAGAGGCCATATGAAGTAGAAAAGCAATAGAAAAAAAAAATCTATTTCATAGACTGTAATGAATGCTGTGATAAACTACCTTACATTAATTCATATATTTTCTTTTGTGTAAATTCAATTATTCATAAGATCACTTTTCTTTGCCTCTGAACCAAGTGACAATTTTTTAAATGATGCATAAAACATCAAGCAAAATCACTGCTGATAAACAAATGACTTATTTTTAAAAAGCCTGTGAGTCTCTACTCCATTTCAATACAGAAGGGCGTTTTCTCATGTATGAAAAGTTTGGTCCTAAATTCAAAAAGTCCCTGTGACTCTACGTGCAAAAGCCAACAGAAAACCTAGGATTTGTTCTGCCTTAGGAGGCAATTAAGTGCAGCTAGAACATTAATCAGCTGATTTTACCAAAGTAATGCAAAAGTGTTACTCATCTATAAAAGAAAATGCAAGTCATGGGAACATCTGGTGTCTAAAATGAAAATAAACAAAACCAAAACGAACAAAAACTGTAGCCATGTCAAAATGGTTATAGAAGAAAACAAAGGAGAAAGCATGTAAATGAGATGTGGAAAATTCTAGAGTAATATCATAATCCTAAACCTGAAGACAAGGTCCTTCAAATGAAGGCAATCAGTACAAATATAAAAAAGAGCAGAATCTCAAAACTGAGTGCTTCCCATGTGTTGAAAAACTGTTTGTATCCACAGCAGACAGTTAGCAGCACATTACTTAGGATCCATCAAAGTGCCTCAGCATTGATGCATGCTGGAAAGGAAGATTATCAGTTGGGAAATTTACTCTCCTATTATACCCTTTTAGCTTCATGTAATTTCACTAATGATCTGATTTGGGACTATAAAGAAAGGCCTAGCAGCCATTAAATTAATTTCACTTTCAACTCTGGGATTAAAATCAAACCAACACGAAATGCAACCAATTCATGCGGCACCAAACTTTCTTTACACTTCCCATTTTCAGAACTGACAGCCAAAAAATAAAAGAAATGCATATGTTACTCAAAACTCTCTTTATTAAATTGGAAGTAAACAGCTGTCTAAATACCTGCCTCAGACTAGAAATCAAAATTTAAATCTAGAGGTCAGACTGGCAGTGCAAAAATGGCCCAAAATACAAAAAAGCCTTCAGCAAGTTGTAGCGTAGTCACACACACCTCCCTTCATTGAAAATTTCACTCTGGGTTCTCTCCATAGCAGAGGGACACAGTGGCACTTACCCTGTTTATTCCCATAAGCCATAAAAAGGAAAAGGACACAAAGATCTCATAGTAACTGCAAGGGCAGATGAATGAACAGTAACACAATAATGCAGCACAGAGGGCAGCAGCCCCCAACACTCCTGCTACCTACTTCTGTGGATTTCTTTCCTCCAAATGCAAGTTATTACTGAAGGGTTGAAGGGGTAATAAGCAGAGGTGACAAAGTCCTACAGGGACTCAATACTGCCATCCTCACTACATACAATTATGTCTTAGGAATGTCTTTTTCCACCAAATAAGTTCAGTCACTCTATTCAAATACACTTCCATTTCACACTGTGTATTCAGCTTGGTAGCTCTTTTGGACTTTTTTCACAGCATGGACTCCACCTCAATAGATTCTCATGGACAACTACTTCTTTTTGCCCAGCCTTACAAAATCATTTTTCCTCCTACTGTGATCACTCAAAGTTCAAGTTGCTTACATGAAAAGAAAGCCAATGCTCAGAAAGAACCATGACATTTCTTTCCAATAAGTTGAAACTTCTCCCAATACTAGGGGGGTGAAAAGAAATTTTGTGATGACTTTAGAAACTGTGATACCAAGCATCTATATGCATTACACTTCAATAACAAGACACCAGGAAGTAAGCCCAAAGCTCAGCATATATTCTCAGAGGAGTTCAAGTCATACACCTGCTTAGACCTAACAAATACTTATCTACCTGCAGAGAATAGGATGCAGTTTATTTAGTTTCAAGCTAACCTATGTTATGAAAAATTAAGATTTCTCATCAATCTGCTTTTCAAACACTGTAAGATTCTCAACATATTTTCTCCCACTTCTGTTACTGACTTCTCCATTTATACCATTTGAATTTTAACACATATGTCTACAGAGAGACAGCGTGAACCTGAATTTTCAAATCCAAATGGCAAACAGAGAAGCTAAGGATGTCATATTGACAGCCATGTGCTAGGCCTCACAGTGTGCTCTAAATTCAACTGGCAGCTTTTGTAAATAGCCATAATGGCTAACCACAGAAGACATCCAGTTTCTATGATTCACCTTTCTATTTTATACTTGTGAGGTTCCAGTTCCTATACTCTTAATTGTCAAGACATTTCCATTTTTGACAACAGTAGCTACATTCAATCTGTCAAGTTTTCTGTCAGCAAAAGATAAAGCTACATCTTATCACACCCTGTGTGAGGATTGAAATTTCTCAACGCTCAAAGCACTTACGTCAATCATAGCTGAATGATGAATACCTGAATGATGAATACTGAGAGAAATTTTTAACATAACTGTATCCATCAGCTGCAGTTTCTCATTCTTACCGTCAAACGGCAGCAACACCGCTTCCATCTTTCCATTCTGTCTAATTCTTTGTAGCAGAGAAACATTTTAGTTTCTGGACCTTGCTAGTTTTTGGCAGTATTTTATCATCTGTTTATCTTGCTTAATATATTTTCAAGTCACAACACATACTGGGGTTGATTTTAAGCAATTAATCACACAGACCAGTCAGCTAAGTGAACATGTTAACAAGCCACACATCTGCAATTCTTTCCACCGAAGCACAGACCTGAATCCCTCTGCCCTGACCCTCCCTTTCATGAACTCCTACAATTACCTTTTAAACATCCACTCCCCTGTCAAATTTGGCTGAACTAGTGAATTAGTTCAAAAATGATCACAGGTCATGTCAAAAGACTGCAGTGGAATAATAGAACAAAAAAAAATTAATTTAAGGGAGTATTTAGAGGGAAGATGGTGCACAGTCAAGAAACACACAACTACATCATTATAAAAAGCTAGACAACCTGAATATGTACTTAATGGCTTGAGATTAGGAACCACAAGTGCAAATTTAGGTGAAAGATTCAGAACTAATCACAGGCAGTACTAAACAGCAGAAAGCTGAGCAAGTATAAGGCCCGCTTTTGGGGGTTATCTCTTTGACTACACAAAGCAAGAAATTAGTAGTTTGAAATTCACCTGATTCTTTTGACTTTAAGGCCTCTTTGATTTGCTGTTTAATTTTCATTGCTTCTTCAGCAGTCAAGTCCCCTTTTTTCAGTGTCACCACTTGAGGCTGCTCATCTTCCTTGTCACTGCCGTTGTCACTGTCATCATCTGCAAGCGGAAGCTGCTCTCTCTGGACAAGAGAGAAATAAAAGCCACTCTGATCACCACTCCAGTTGTGGGCCAGTTCTCTTCGGTTTCACTTTTGCAGAAGGGCTATTGAGGAGACTTGGCACAGCTGGCAGTGCCAGGCCCTCCCAACACATGCTGTCCAAAGGACACTCCAACTCTTTCACTGAGACATGGCTTCCCACTGAAAACACCAGAGTGGGAGTATGGACTCTGTCAATTCGAGACCAGAACAGCAGGAACTTGGAAAGCAAGAAATTAATTCCTCTTCTTCACCATCTTGACTGTGACATTAAGAAAAGCTTTAAAAGCCTGGGTCCAAATCTGAATCTTCTATGCTGTACTCAAAGCAGCACAAAGGGAAATGTGGGTCGAGGCGTGGCTGGATTATTAAACCCGGCCAAACAAATCACTGTAAGCAGCACTGACACAAGGAAGATCATACTCCTGTTTCTATTCTCTCAAACTTGTGCACTGGGACAGGAGAATTAATTGGTTGGTTTTTTTTTTTTAAATAAACCTTCTGGCATGGAAACCTCACTGCAGCAACCTGGTTTGTCAATATTGGAGGACCTGAAAACTATTCTGTAAGGAAAAGCATAGACAGTATTACTGTAACCTACTGAATATATAATTATATAACAATAAGCTCATTTCTTAAAGTATCCTGCAAAACCCGACTTAGAGGGAAACACATGCAAAATCACACTGGAAGCAGCAAAAAACCTGTGCCTCGGGAAAGGCTGCCTTTTAACAAGCTGGCTCAGACCTAATACCCCTGGCCCTGCCTTTTCGCCCATCTCAACACAGTTCGTGACCACGGACCTACAGCAAGGTGGTTTGGGTTGGGAGGGACCTCAAAGATCACGCAGTTCCCACCCCCTGGCCGTGGACAAGGACACCTCCCCCAAGACCAAGTTGCTCAGAGTCCCATCCAACGCGGCCTTGAACACTGCAGGGATGGGGCATCCCCAGTGTCCCTAGGCAACCCGTCTCATCACCCTCACAGTCAAGAATTTTGTCCCATACACCTAACCTAAATTGCCCCTCTCTCGGTTCGAACCCGTGTTAACTCCTTTCCAATACATTTTTTTACCGTGCCTTTAGAACACTTTTTCCACACCGCCCCCCTTCCTCCACCGCCCTGGACTTTTTAAAGCCCAGCCCAAGTTGGGACATCACCGCTGTTCGCGCCGCGCCCTCACAGCCCCCACGGGCACCGAGAGGCTGCAGCGGCTGCTCCGCAAGGCCGCCACAGCAGCCTCGCAGCTCTTCTGATCCGACAACGCAGAAGCAAAACCAGGTTACACAGACGATGTCACTGAGTTGTACGCGAGTAACTGCGGCTCCTCCTCGCATTATAAAACCCTGGACTGCTGCTTCGCCACCGCCCGCTACGCGAGAAGGCAGGGGGCGGGCACGGGCGGGCATCAAGGNGCGCCAAATTCAAAGGCGCCGCCATTTTGGAGCGGCGGGCGGGCGGGCGTTGCCGGGGCTAGTGCGACCATGGCTCCCGGCGTGAGAGGTGAGCGGGAAGGGCCGGGAAGGGGCTTGGGAACGTGCCCTCGGTTCGGGGAGCAGGAGGGGAGCCGCGNGGGGCGTCCGCCGCGTGGGAGGACCACGGGGGCCGGGTGCGGGGGGCTCGGTGTCACCGCGGCGCTGATGGCCCGGCGGTCCCGCCGGCGGTGCCCGCGGGCAGAGCGCTGCCCCGGGGGTGTCGGGGTACCTGGGAGTCGGCCCTTTCCCGGAATAAGCTGATCCCACAAGGATCATCGAGTTCCAAGTCCTGGCCCCGCCCAGCACCGTCCCCAAGAGCCACACCATGTGCCCGAGAGCATTGTCCAAATGCTTCTTGGACTCTGTCAGGCTTGGTGCTGTGACCACTTCGCTGGGGAGCCTGTTCCAGTGCCCAGGCACCCTCTGGATGAAGAGCCTTCTCCTAACACCCAACTTAAACCTCCCCTGATACAACTTCAGGCTATTCCCAGGGCTGTGCGCGTACCTGTCGGTCTGATTTCAGTTTTGGAATGCACTCCTTTCCTTGGTAACCTGTGCAATTGAAGAATAAATTACTTAATTAGAAGCTAAAATATTTCTCAGATGTTGAGTAAATCAAAACATCACACAAAAAGCTTATGCAGCAGCAGGATATTTAGGTGGTATGAATGTCAAAGAGAAGGTTAGCGCCTTTGCACAGCGTTGTGCATTCTGCTTTTAAAGGCAATCTTCCTGCAAAAAAAACCTCTGTGCTTTTAAGGATTTCATAAATACTTTATCATTGGAATATTTTGAGGCATTGTCTTTCATTGTTATTTTGCTTACTTTCTAAATGCAATTTTGTTACTTAGTTAATATTTTGCCTATATTATGTACTTTCATGTCAGATTCACCCTTAAGTAAAAAATAAGTCATTTTATCTACCTATGGGGTAACATGTGCTATCTCCTTGAAATCGGAAGGTGTGCAAAATGAGGCTCACTCACAGAATCAGTGAGGCTGGAAAAGACCTCTGAGGTCATGGAGTCCAACCTATGACTGACCAACACCTTGTCAACCAGGCCATGGCACTGAGTGCCACTCCAAACATCTCCAAGCATGGTGACTCCAACACCTCTCCCTGGGCAGCCCATTCCAAAGTCTAATCATCCTTTCAGTGAATGGATGTCCAGCCTGAACCTCCTCTGGCACAGCCTGAGGCTAGGTCCTCTTGTCCTGTCACCTGGGAGAAGAGTCTGACCCCAACCTGGCTACAACCTCCTTCCAGTCAGTTGTAGAATGATAAGGTCTCCCAGAGCCTCCTTTTTGCCAGGCTAAACAAATGACACATTTTCAAGTGAGTGCATGTTCACATTGAAGGACTGGAACTTTCTCTACCTCTGTAACAAAAAAAAAAAAAACAAAAAAACAACTTTCTGTCAAAGGATGATAATTACCAAATATTTTCATGCAGTTCTATTCATGCATGATAGAAAAAACAGATGCTTATAAGGCTCTCCATTTATTTCCCTCTGTACTGCTTACTGTGTTTTCTATTTAAGTGGGGAGTTTTGAGCAGTAATTTTATTTTAATTTTTGTGTGTCTCTCTGTTCTTTTATAGGAGATTTGCGTGACTCTTCAATACCTTTGCTGAACTCACCTAGGTAAAATAATATTGGCCAGTTCCCATATATTGTTAATCACATTGCACAGAAAGTGCAAGCAAAACCTAGCATAGCTTTGTTAGATAAAGTTTTTTCTTTAATCTTTACCTGCCTAAGATCACTGCCTTTCTCTCCTAACATCCTTACAGGCTTAAAAAAAAAACGTACTCATAATAAAACTCTTATGCTGACATGTTGGGTTGCTCTTGGAATGCTGCCATGCAATAAATTTTCATTTGTCCACTAATTCTGCAGCTGGACTCTAGAGCCTATATGAAGAAATATCCCACTAGGAACTTCAGCCCTTTGAGGAAGCCCTAAACTAAAACAAAAACCAAAAAGCCCTCCTTTAAGTGTAAACTGTGCCACAACTCAGAATAATGTTATACAGTGAAAGCACATTTGGCAAATGAATTTGGTGTGTCTTAAATCCAGTATAACATCTTCCCATTCTCAGCTGCTGTTTATGTTCTTAGCCCTTTCCTCTGCCACCACCCAACTGCATATTTCGTTCATGAAGACCCTTCCCCACTTTTAAAGCTGTTTCTCTTACTGTCTCTTGTATACCAAAAGTAAAAATAGCAGTTATAACACCCTCCTGCTAAAATTTCTGGAAAAGAATGAAGTAAAGTAAATCCAAGTTTGCTACCACTTCAAGTAAGAATTTAATTCTTTAATATTTTATGGGTGTATTGGTATTTATGGCAGAACTCTTCAGAGCCTTAATGTAAGTTATGCACAGTTACTTTTTAAAGCTGATAAATGTGATGAAATTGGTTTGGGATGTTTTAGATGCAAGCACTTGCTATGCTTTATTTGATTTATTGATCAAGAATTGATTCTTTTTCCCCTTCTTGTGAGCACCAAAGAAAAAAAGCTAACAGCTTTTTTGCTGGGCATAAGCATTATCTGATCCAGTGGTCCATTAAAACTTCCAGGAGTAAGAAGGGCCTCTCATATTCACTGTGCAATGTGTTCTTTTAGAGCTAAAGTTAGGTGCCACAGCAATAAATTGCATGTAACCACATGTTCTTTGTTTTTTAAATCTGCCCCATTTTTACCTTTCTTGATTTCATCTACAAGTAGCATGATTTTCAGACAGACCTTTCTAAGACTTCTCCAGCTAAATATGATTGTTGTGATTTAGTTTTATCAGACAGCCGATCTATTTGGAAGTAATCTGATGCATGAACATTTATTCAGTGTTGAAGGTGATGCTATCAAAGTTTTTGTAAGGGTGCGTCCCCCTTCAGACAGAGCTGCCTTAACGGATGGCGACCAGGGCCTGTGTTTATCCGTCCTCTCATCAAACACCATCCGCCTGCATTCAAAGCCTGAGCCAAAGATCTTCACTTTTGATTATGTTGCAAATATGGAAACAACACAGGTAATCATTTCCAGCACCTCATAACTACTGCTGTTTTCACCCAAGTTTTGGCAACTACTGTGCTAAGCCTTTCTAAAGATGTAGTGCATTAGGTCTAATTTTTTGCAGTGGTCAGATTGCAAATACGTCGTTATGGTACAGAATGCTGCACTAAATTCTGCTCTCTAACAGTTTTGATGTGATTTTTTTTTAACTGTTAATTTCATTATTAATTGGAGTTTGAATTAAAATTGAAGGTTTTGTTTGTAAACACTATGGTAACACCATAGAGAGAAAATAAATCTGCCTATTGAGACAAATGTGTAAAAATAACTGGCAGTAGCTGATATTAAGATGTGATTTCACAGAATCACAGAATATGCTGAGTTGGAAGGGACTCACAAGGATCATCAAGTTCAGCTCCTGGCCCTGCACATTTGTATTTATGGAACTTCAGAGTTTATATTCTATTTACTATATTTCCTTCATATACTTTTACATTTTAAATAGATGCACTGCTTACCTGGGGCAAGTAATACTGGAAAGAAAATACTTCAATTTAATTTCTAATAATAAATTCTAATTTTAATCTCTAATAATATGGTGTTTCACATTCTGAACATAATTTTAATTCTGCTAAGACTTCCAATTCCATTTAATTTCTGTTAAAAAAACAAACGAAACAAAACCTCCCAAAAACCTCACCTGCTGTAAGCCATTATTTGTAGCTAGGCTCTTCTTGCAGATCTAAGAGGAAAATGTGAAGATAGATGAGACTAAGTTGTGCAGGTCTGTTGAATGTGCCATTGTGCTGTGGCAAGTGTTGAAAGCTAGATTTTCTAAGTGTCACAGGCATGGCCTCATGATGGTATAAACTGCATAACTTAATCAAAATGACTGGATCAAAATTATTATGTGTTTGGAAGCTGTTACTACGATGCTGAATTTTATTATTTCTCTTTGAGCTTATCAAGGAATACATTTTTTTCATAGAGACTGATTTATGTCACAAAGACTTAGGATGTATTGTTTTGCTGTAAGAATTCCAGGGCTTGTGGTACATGTCTAACCTCAAGGAATGCATCTATTATATACTATAAAGTTATGGCATAGGAAACACTGATATAAAAAATACTTGAACCAGTGGTGCCAAGTGCCTTTTCTTTCCTTTGTCCCCAGGAGTCTGTGTTCTCAAGTGTGGCTAAAAATATTGTTGAATCTTGTATGAATGGCTACAATGGAACTATCTTTGCATAGTAAGTGATTTTGTAACAATTACAGTCATTTCATAGCAATGGTGACATTTAAGGAGATTGTGCTAATAAGCAGTTGGGGTTTTCAGAGCCAGAGCCTGCCTAATGTTTCAGCAAACTTTAAAAGTGCTTCCTTATGAGCACAGCATAAGGAATGTTCTTGCAGTATTGGGTGGTACTCCTTGCCCCTCTATTGGAGGAATCTGTATGTAGGTTTTAAGCTTTTAACACTTAAGGCTAATAATGCAGATGTAAACTCATTCCAATCTTACTATTATTTACTTAATAGTAAATACTAAAACATAGGAGTTTCATTGTACTGGTAAAGAGAAAGCTAGTGCTTTTCAGTATGTCCATGGTAAAATGGAATGAAAATTGTTTTAACTTGATATTTGGTCAGCTCAACTCTTCAGTGACTCTTGGCTGCCGATGGGAAAACTCATGAATGATAATTTTAACTTTTAGAATATTTTTAAGGTAGAAATATATCCATGACTAGGAGTATGAATACCATTATATTAACTCAATATTTTTGCATTTTGAAAACTGAGGAAGCACTTTGGTCAGAAAATGCTGACTTAAAGGAATAATCTAATCAAAATCTTACTGTTTGTTTTTTTTTTATAGCGTAGCACAGCGTTTGCAAAACCATGAAGTCCACTTTGTTACAATTTATAAATGGGAAAAATGAAATGAAATTGCCCTGAAGTTTCTCTTGCATGATTAATAACTGCATTAGGAAAAAAACTCTAAAAGAAAAAAAAAATTAAGTAAAATATATCTTTATGTGCACTACTGAGTGACATAAAACTCAGAAGATTGACCCAAAATTTAGTTTTATGTATATATTTGAAAGACTTCATTTTAATGCTAACTTCCCTTTCCAACAGAAATGAGGAAGAAAATGGTGGGTGGTAGGGGAGACATAATGGGATTTAACTAATGGGATTTCTTGGTAAAATTTGCTGTTCTATTTTTATACCTATTTAGCTGACTGATTTCTCAGCTTGCTTCTATCTCCTTATCTTCAGTTTAGAAATTTTTTTGGCTTGTTTTAAGCTTTGAAATGAAAAATTCAGAATAAAGTTTAATCTCTTTTTTTTTTTTTTTTTTTTCCTTTTTGTTAGTGGCCAGACTGGGTCAGGAAAAACCTTTACCATGATGGGTAAGTGCATGAGAGATTAATCTTTCAATCTTGAGATGTATTCCTCACGTCAACAGCTCCTCTTGAGTAGTGCTAATTATTTTTTTAATTACAAAATCTCTTTAGGACCATCTGATTCTGATAATTTTACTCACAGTCTGAGAGGTGTAATTCCACGGAGCTTTGAATACTTATTTTTTCTAATCGAGCGGGAAAAGGAAAAGGTACGTTTATTTTATAATTAGTATTGCAGTAATGTCTCACAGTAAAGATTAGCTAAGGTTGATAAACTGGCTGTGCAGCAGTTAAGTTACCAAGATTATTGCCATCTTGCCTCAAATGCATTAATGAGAAATGCTTGCATCTACCAAATTACGGTACAGTTTCTTCAGACACAAGCGTGCTTATATTTTGAGTCTAAAAATGCATCTAGGTTTCTGGATGCTGGTTGTCACCTGGGCATCAGAAATGTAGACTGCAGTATGTAGAATGCATATGCAATCTAATAGCTTTAGATATGTGTGAAAAGAGACTTGCTGCCATAGAATGACAGACTTAACCAATCTGTTTATAGTGTAAATTGCTGTGTTTTTCAGGCTGGCAGTGGAAAGAGTTTTCTCTGCAAATGCTCATTTATTGAAATCTACAATGAACAGATATTTGACTTGCTAGATTCTGCTTCAGCTGGACTCTTTCTCAGAGAACACATCAAAAAGGGAGTCTTTGTTGATGGTGCTGTTGAACAGGTGTTGTCATCTGCTGCTGAAGCATACCAGGTATTTTTGGCACTTTTTAATGCTAGACTGTTAAATCTTAAATCTTACATGATAAATATTCCTCTTGGATTAAAGCACTTTTTTTTTGCTCATTTTTTGTCATTTTCTCCCCCTATCTCCCTACTTCAAAACACGGTGTAAAAAAAGCTGTTTTAAGGCAATGCTTCCTGACTATCCCATACCTGTAAGAAATCAAGACAGTTTTGGAATTTGGAATACCTGAGTGGCAATTACAGTAATCTTTCCCTAATGCTTGCCCTACACATCTCTGAAATAGCCACAGAAAACTACATTTCCTGCTAAGTGGGCTCCACGTATTCCAGAATTGTCAGGTTTATTTCTCCATGAATGATACACATACATACAGTACCTGAGTGACTTTAATGGTGGTTTTTAATTATTATTTTGTTTACTGCTAACATACACCAGTATGGGGTATCTTATGCTTTCAAACAGCAGGGGCACTTTTGGAGAAAAGTGAATACTATAACAAGTTCTTCTACTAAGCTTAACTGTAGCTGTATCTTTTTTTTTGCTTTTAAAATACTTCTGTTGGAAAACAGTAAAAAAGGTCCTTGTCCTTGAGATTTTTAAAAGCTGTTGCATGGAATTGTGCCTATGGCTGCTTTTGTATGTAAAGTACAATCTGACACAGCTGTGATGTGAAATTGTGATGTCTTTTTCATGCTTAGGTATTAACTATGGGCTGGAGAAACCGTCGTGTAGCATCGACCTCCATGAACAGAGAATCCTCCAGATCACACGCAGTTTTCACTATCACAGTGGAATCCATGGAGAAAAACAACGAGGTTGTCAACATTCGGTCTTCCCTGCTCAACCTGGTAGACTTGGCAGGATCTGAGAGACAGAAGGACACCCATACAGAAGGACTGAGGTTAAAGGTTAGTTCTGTAGTATCTGTGGCAGCTTTCTCCTTTCAGATGCAGAGCCCTGTTCCATCCACCAAATCCATTCACCCTTGTTCCCTCCTCTCTTTTAGGAAGCAGGTAACATCAATCGATCCCTAAGCTGCCTGGGCCAAGTAATCACAGCCCTTGTTGATGTGGGCAATGGCAAACAGAGACACGTTTGTTACCGGGATTCCAAGCTCACTTTTCTGCTACGGGTAATACAAATGCTCTGGATTTTATCTGCTACCTGGGATGTAGAAAAAAATATTTCATTGGGCTTTTTTACTATAAAAAGCTGAACTCCAGTGCATTAAAATTGTTTCAATATTCGGCAAGTGGAAAAAAGATTGAAAATTGTCTTTTTAACCTAAACAGATTTCTAATCAATCTACTGCTGTTGACTGAACACAAATCTATTTATTATCATAAGCTTCTACTACATACATTTTTGGAAGTTTTAATGAAGGAAAAGCACATTTTTATCCCTGTAATTTGTAATATTATAAGTGTAATATTTAGAGATGTGTTGAAACATTTGATGTGATTTCCAGAATTAGCTTATGTGTGCTTAGGGTTGGTCTGGTGTTAAAGATTAGTTAAATTTAGTCTCCTGAGAGCTTATAGGCTCTTTTCAAAATGAACATAAAACAAAGACAGAAGCAGTCAGAGAGTTGTTGGATGTCAGCACTCACCAAAATCCTGTGCAGAGTACATGGATGTCTGTAGTATATTTTTGTATTATAGTATTTGTACACATACAGAATTTGTATTATAACACAGTGTTGTGATCACAGCAAAATTTCTCAGTGTTCCATTCCAGTTCTATGTTGATTGATCAAACTCTGAGGAATTATGTTCTTCCAATTCAACCCAAAATACATAAAAACTGGAGGAGAATTACAACTTTGTGAGCTGTTACTTTAAGTGGTTATTTTTTTGAGGTGTCTATACTGCGAAGTCCACAAACATGACCTTCACTACCACAGGGAGAATGCCATTGAGGCTTGTGGACTATTCTGTAGTACCATTCTTTTAGTCTTTAGCTATAAATGCTGCCTTCTCCTGAGATTTGAGAGCTATTGTTTACCAGCACAGAAATATCTGAAGATATGCACGTAAAAGGGAGATGATCCTTTTATACCCTTGGTCAGGAATCTGTAGGTTTGTAATTTTGTTTGATAGTTGTAACCAGAAATAAGATAGGTTGGAACAATCAATGGATGATGTTGAAAGTAGTGTGACCACTAAAATCTGCTAATTTCCAAAATTATTTTTGCAGTTGTTTAGAATTTTTTTCCTCTCCCTGCTGTTGAGGTGAAGAAAGTATCCCAATATAGTCAGGATTTTGAAGCCCCAAATAAAGTCTTTGTTAACAGTCACATCCTTTATACCTACATTTGAAATAAAATACGGGAAACTTACCTTGTATGTGGCTATTTATAATTCTTTCTGCAGTTTGTTCAAAATGATACACAGTATTTTTTAGGTGATGGCTTCCTATTGTCACCAAAAACATGCAAATAAAACCAACTTCCATGTTTTTAAATAGGATTCTCTTGGTGGTAATGCAAAAACGTGTATTATTGCAAATGTTCACCCAGGATCCAAGTGTTTTGGTGAAACACTGTCCACTCTTAATTTTGCTCAGAGAGCAAAGTTGATTAAAAACAAGGTAAGAGAGTTACTTAATGTCTTTTATTGTAGCAACAGACACTTGTCTCCTGTGCTTTCATAAATTTAACTAATTTAGCTTAGTTGGAAAAATTAATTTCCTTTGTGGGTTCTTTTTAAGACGAATTGTTTTTGAAAATGACTTGTTTGCTCTTGGTTAGGAATAAAGGACAACAGCTGGAAACTAAGTAATGGCTGCTAATAGCATGTATTCATTGCTTGCTCTCAGAGCACTTCATTAGAAAAGTAAAAAGTAAATCCGTACTAAAAATGTAAATTGTCAAGAAAGTTTCTGATTCAATGTTGTTTCTGTTAACTTGTTCTATAATAATCCTAGTGCCCAAAATGTAATTTCTCATGAGTGGGTTTTTAAAAGCATGTTGGCATTTAGCTGAAACTATCTCTGCTGTATACTGCTTTGTTGGTGAAAAAGGTCCAGACAAAATCCTGCAGAAAACATTACAATTTTTAACCTCTAATTCCATCTGAGGTGCAGAGAATGGAACTTGCTTTTCCCATGAATTCTTCCTTTCCTAAGATGGAAAGAGTTCTTAGTAATTTTACTGGTTTGCATTCTTTGAGTTTTCTCTTGTAATGTAAGATTTTTATTTAAACCTTTTCCTAATTTTCTCCTATTTATAAAAGGCTGTAGTAAATGAAGATACACAAGGAAATGTGAGCCAACTGCAAGCTGAGGTCAAGAAGCTGAAAGAGCAGCTTGCTCAACTTACTTCAGTGCCATCTATGTGCAGTATTTCTGTATCACAAGGTAAGAGTTGGAGGTGAGGGAGAATTGGCTACTTTTGTAGCCCAGAAGGTTGGGGGCCTTCATTAAGTTTCTGAACAATTAATATTTTTGTAGGGACTGACCTACAGGGGCCACATTTTCCTTATGGATCCTGTTTCCCGTACTTGTATCTGCTACCTTGCAGAAACTGTTAATGTGGTTTCATTTTCTTCCTCATAAGTTTGGGTACTGCACTATGGTTTTATGATATGATATCTAGATATTCTTCCACTTCATAAGAGCTATGCTGCCTGATCCTTTAAGTAACCAAAAGTTTGCACGTGATTCCTTGTACATTTAAGTCAGAGGGAAGACTTTTTTTTTTAAGCTAAGGACTGGATTTTTCCCCCCCTCTTCCCTTTTTTGCCCCTTTCAGAAGAATGTAAGAGGCATGCTTACTTTCAACAGATGCTTGATTTCAATGTAAGATGGAAGCAGAGTTTTTAGGTAATCTTCCATAAGCTTCTCACTAGGCCATTTCATCTGCAATACAAATCTCAGCAGAGCTTCCTAGTATGTATGTTTCTCACTGAAATGCATTACTTGGTAATGTTTGATTGGAAGGTCTTTGTCTTGTAACTCTTACTGTTTCCACGAGTCAACTCTTTCCTGACCTTGCCAAGAAATAGAAGTTACAGCAGGAGTAGTTATGGCAGAAGTTAGAGAATGCCTTGTCTAATATAAAGTATCTGGGGCTGAGTTTTCCTGAGGAAAAGGTACTTCTCTGTTAGCATACATGTTTAACCAGTAAAAACAAGTCAGAGATGAGGTAGGACACTGAATCTTGGTTCATAAATATATGAATATTGACAGAGGGCTCAATGTTTATGCCCGTGATAGAGTTCTGAGGAAAAATAAGTGATTATGCTACAACACTTGAGGAGGAGTTTTGAGAAGAACCTAATACATCAGAGCTGTGTTTGTGAAGATAAATTATGTTTCTAATACTCAATCACAGAAATACCAAATCTGCTTTCTAGGTACTTCAGAAACATGATGGCATTTTAAAATATATTAAATCAAAATAATGTAGCTATCATGCAACTAGATACTGTGCTGATTAGTATTCTATAAATAAGTAGACTTGTCTGTATTAGAGTATTCAGAAATGCTATTTTGAATTAATTTCTAAGTGGATTATTAAACCCTCTTAATCCCTTGTGTGGACACTTTCCTTCCAGATTAAGTCACTAACTGTCCACATAATTCAAGTTTGTATTCCTAAATTTCCCTCTCATAAACCAGTCAGTCCACTTTTAATATGTACAAACTGTACTAATAATGCTAATAATGGCTTAGTGTTATCAAATTAATTTCAGAGGGATTTTGCATTTTATAGATATGCTTAGCTGAACAGACTGATTCTTTTACTTTAATAATAAAGTTCGTTGCGAGGCTGTTTAATGCTTGAACAACTTTGTTAATTATACAATTATGTAAATTAGCTCTGTTCTTTATCAGTGCTTGCAGGTGACTAGGAATCACTGTCTAAACAGTATGCTCTGGGTATGGCACATGATCTTTGTGGAAGAATTACACTGTTTAAAGAATTTATTTGAATTTATTTTACACAACTGTCATGTTATATATGTAGAAAAACCCAGCTAAGTGGTATTTTAATAAATAAGACATTTGTTTCTTTGACTTCCCTTACAGATGCTGTTGAAAAAGGGAAGAACAATGTAAATTACATGAACAACTTTCTTGAAGCAATGTTGTTCTGGGAGAAATCAGAAGGTGAAAAGAAGGTAAGAAAGCACTGATATTCCTAAGTACATTCAGTGTACTTTCTGGTGAGAGACCAGTGAGCATATTGAAGCTGACTCTCTTAATGGTTTTCCTTGGTTTTGAATACTCTGTCCAAAGATAACACTGTTTGGTAACAAGGAAACTTAGTCAAATGACATTTAAGATAACATCTACAGTGCTTAAGGACAATGGTTTAGTGGTGGACTTGGCAGTAGTGGATTAATGGTTGGATTTGATGATGCTAAAAGTCTTTTCCACCCAAATTAATGCTTTGTTTCTATTCTGTCTTTCAAATACTGACAAGCTATAGGATAGCTTTAATAGTATATTTAATTTTAAGGGGTAGGGAGTTTATTGAGGTATTCTAATTTAAAAAAAAAAATACAGAACAAGCTTCTGCTTTAATTTTGACTGTTTTAATCAACAGTGTGCTTTTGAAGCAAACATCCCAGTCATTCTTATTTTATTGTTCTTTGGTCATGGTGTAGTACTGAAACAGCCAAAATGGATGTTTATATTTTCTAAAGAAAATTAAATTAAATAGGCACTCCAGTGATGTGCATCTGAGGTGCTTAACAGAATACTTACTCTAATAGGTCATATTGGAGTTTCTAAGTACAATTTTTGCAACATGTTGTGTAATTTGGGTTTTTGGTATGAGCTATTGCTCTCTACAGATCTGCTGCAAATGATAATCTGTGTATTCACAAAATTACTGTTCACTGAGATTTTGCATGATTTGTCTGCCTGTGCATATGTATGTAATTCACTAATCTGTAAATGTGCTTTCTAAGAATTTATTAGAGAAAGTCGCTCAGCTAGAAGAACTGTGTGCCAAGAAGGAAAAATTTGTTCAGTCCAATAAAATGATAGTTAAATTCCGGGAAGACCACATTGTTCGCTTGGAGAGATTACATAAAGAAGCTGGCGGAAGTTTACTGCCAAAAGAGCAAGATGATCTCCTCAGTGACTTGAGGGAGGAAGTGCAGATACTCAGAGAACAGGTGAAGTCTCTGGTTTTTCTTTTCTGGAACATTTTTTTTTTTTTTGTGAGATAGATCACGGGTTGTAGTCCTGTGGTGGGTGAATGCAGGCTTTTTAGGAAAGTCAGGCAGAAAAGCAGAGGATGGGTGGTGAGTTCCCTTACAGAAGCATCTCACACACATGGGTTTCCCTGTGGAAGACACAATGGCTGGGTTTAGAGCTTGAGTTTGCGTAAGAGGAGAGTTTAATAAGGGTGGTGTCGTGGTGGCTTGCCACAGGCAACCTGATCTGGGTTAGGCAGAGGATCAGCTTTCTTTTCAGCAACTCAAGGAAGTCTCCAAATCACAAATCCTCATTCATATGGCAGACTTCAGGCTCTATGACATCAGTTGAAAGGGAAAGAGAGCCGGATGCCAATAAAGCAGCGGGTTTTTGAAGGGTAACACGCATGGCAGATGGACATATAAAGGGTGATGTGCTCCTGGAGTTCTGAAGAACAGCTTTGGGTTATTCAGTTGTCTGGTAGGTGTGGTATCATTTATGAGGCAGTTTTGAAGAACAAAGAAACCCATAAGAGAAGGCAAATTTTTGAAAAACAATTTCCTCCAAGCACAGGTAGGGAAAAGGAGTAAATGTCTTGGCAGAGTAGCATAAATCTGTAGCTCATAATTGAGCTTCAAAGGAAAGGGAGAAGAAGAAGAAATGAAGTCTAGGACAGTCCTTTATTGACTACAGAAACATTACTATGGCTTGCAAGGATAGCGCTAAGAAAGCCAAAGTTAAAATGGAAAAGGGTATCAAGAGCAGCAAGAAAAGCATCCTTCTGCTTTATTACCAGTAAAAGAGTAAACACATAAGATGTAAACTCACTGTCTTAAGAGTAGATTCCAAGGCTGTAAGAAAATTAACCAAAGAAAAACTGAGTTGTTTTAACCACTGTGGGGAACACCTCTTTTCCTTTTCTATTACAATTTAATCCTTTTACCTTAATCCAGTACCTTAAAGATAATAGAGTAACAGCTAGATAGCTATAGCATTGTCTGGAAAATAAAAACTGTTGAATAAAATATTGATTACCACAGATGGAACAACACCCACGAATTGCAAAGTACGCCATGGAGAACCATAATCTCAGAGAGGAGAATAAAAAACTTCGTTCTTTACAGTCAGTTAAAAAGGCCCAAGAAATTGATGCTCAGACCATTGCAGAGCTAGAAAAAGCTTTTTTGGAAGCTTCAGCCACCGAGAAAAGTACTGGAGGTAAAAATATGCTAATGTTCCCCAGCTAAATATGCTTATTGTGTTTCAGCTGTGTGCAGCATAGTGTTGAAAATGTCTGTCTTGATGTATTTTTGCCTTCCTCAAAGTGGTACCTGAAGACTGATAAAACAATTTTACTTAATTGTATTCATGCTGGCCTTCAAGCAATAGGGAATTTTGATTTGCATCTTGTGAAACTCATCTATAGTCTCATTTTGTGGTCCTTAGTTATCATGAAGACTGCAGCAATATTAATTATTACTGGTTTTCATGTGGACTGTTGCCAATACCGATTTTTGTCAATCTCAGTTGCTGCTGTGCTGTTCAAAAGCCCACCAACGCTTTCATTTTAGTAAAACTTTGGGTATTTGAGCTGCTGTGTGATTTCAGAGGGTCTGTGTTTGTTCTTCAGGTCACCGCTTATACTCCACCACCACGTCAGCGGAAGGCAGCTCGCTGGCGTCTCTCGAGAGGTTGAAAGCTCGTCTGCTGCAGAACCAAGCTGAACTTGCAACTTCAAAGCAAGAATATGAAGAATTTAAAGAGCTAACCAAGTGAGACAAAACAGTATTGAAATATCTGTAATTAAATGTTTTTAAGTCATTATTCATACTGATGTTTGAAAGACTCAGAGCCTGATTATACCGACTGGGTTTGTTCTTTGCACGTAAGAAAGGGCCAGGTTAAGAACAATGGCATGGACACACAGGGTATGTTCCTGTTGAACTCGGTTATTCCCAGACTGGGGAACAACCATCATTACATCTGAAGGTATGTCTGCTCTGCTGGCAGGTTTCTTTGTCTTTTCCAAAGCCACTCTTGATAGTAAGATGCAGAAAAATGCTTCACACCATGCAGGAGATGGACACAGGCTTTAATTCTGGCAGTCACCTGCTTAACAGCACTGGGAGAGTTTGGCTTAGTTTCCATGTAGAGCAAATGTAACTGAAATATTACAGGTGGAGGCACTGACAGGAAATAAGAGTTGATGGGGTAGGGGGGAATGAGAGGGGTATTTGGGGGATTGTTTTTGTGGAACAGTAGTTTTTAATATAATCACTTAAAAGTCTGCAAGTTTGAGTCAATGGAGAATCCAAGCAGCCCAGAAAACTCTGGCTGACCTGTTGGTTAATTTTTTATCTCAATTTCAAAGATTTTTATGAAGACAATGAAACAGTTATCTTGAGACTTGTTACGGGAACAAAGGTTTAATTCAAATCAGAGCAAAGACATGGTTTCAGTAGTATATTTATAGCCATTTGCTTTGGCATCTAAACATGACATAAGGGTCTACTTTACCCTTATTAATGAACTAAAGAATTTACTGTCATTTTTCTCCTGGAGGGCAGCACAAGATCATGGGAATGGCCTCACTAATACCTTCAGTGTTCATATGCATGTGAATTATACATGACTTCACTTGATTAACCCCATTTCTGAAAAATTCAGATCTTGTAACTGCAGATACCAGAAAAACAGCATTTCCAGCAAATGTAATGCAAACCTGGAAGGCAAAAGGGACCTGATTTTTTTTAATTGACTTATTCTAATTGTACCTAACAATGCTGCCTTCTGTTGATTTCAGTGAAATTAGAGAGCAGTTCTAAAAATAGCAGGCACAATTTTGTCTCCCTACTTCTATTTTTTCAAAGTAGCTTTTAATATCCTTTTTGCTTTTTTAGGTAATTATAGAAATCTCTATTTTTATTGTGAGATTTCTGTGTAGCAAATCCTATGAACTTCATAAATAATAGTATTACAATCTACTGAAGTTATCAATTCAACATCCCATCAATTTTTCCCTATCATTAATTGCAGCAGTCTATTTATAATTTTATATATTGATTACTTTATTTTTCTGCCTATTAAATATGTTTCTATTATATGTATTCTGTGTTTTGTGAATGTCTTGCTTTCTTGGTAGTATGTATGCATTTTATTATCAATTACCAACATTTTCTTGGCGGAGTGCAGTCAAAAGTAAATGTGTTTTTCAGCCTCTGGAGTCACTAAATGTCACTAAATTTAAACTTGTTTCCAGTTTCAGAGTAACTGAAACTTTACTTACAGGTGTAACTGTATGCTGTAACTGAATAAAAGTAAAGTAAAATAGCAATTTCACAAAAACAACATATGCTAATTTTTCTGCTGTCCAATTGCAGTCAGAACTAAAGTTCTACACTGTTCCCTAAGTTTTGCTGCAGATGCCAAGAGCGTGAGGGAAAATAATTGCATTAAGCTGCCAGGAGATGAAGTAATGTTTCCATTTGTCTGTAGACTTTGACCCTACCATTATGCCAGTAATGGCAACTATCACAGTAACAGCGTGTAGCTCTGCAAAATACCTAGTGAAAATTATTCCAAAATTTCTGCTCAACTGTTGGATTTCAGTTAAACTACTCTTTAGAGGGCAAAAGAATCTTAACAGAGCAGCACTTTCAAAAAAAAAAGAAAAAAAGTCTTTAAAGGATTTTCTTTAATCCTGCCAAGCTCCAGTTCAGACTTCTCATATAACTGGATAACATTTTTAAAGCTTAAAACCTTATTGGTATGGGTGATATCACTTTCTCATAAAAGGAACTGCAGAGCTCTCAGCTTATTTCTTACCATGTAATGGATTTTTTTTCTGACATGTTTAGTTATCCATCTGCTTGCTTCATTATGCAGGCACAAATAAGCTGCTTAGCTTTTTACGTTTTATACGTTATTTTTACTTTTTAATACAGCAGTGGTGGCTTTCTTCTCAAAATAATGCATTCTGGTGTTTGGGTAAAAGTTCAGCTGCAGTTTGCTCATTGGCAATACTGCAGCGTATCCTTCCTGATAGGAAGGCATACTCATGGAGTAGTTTTGACAGTAGCAAAATACTTTCCAAACAGGAAAAAGCAGATGGAACTGGAATCTGAGCTTCAATCCCTTCAGAAAGCAAACCAGCATCTTGAAAACATTCTGGAGGCAACCAAAGCACACAAGCGCCGAGAAGTCTCTCAGCTACATAAGCTACATAGAGAAAGTCTTAAGGTATGAGAATAAGTTTATTTAAGGCTACACATACTTACTCCTGAGTTGTACAAGAGTACAGACTGTCATTTGTGTGATCCCTTAGCCTTAGTTTTCTGGAATGTTCTCCATATGTGATAAACCAAATAGACTACTTTTTGTTCTGGAGTATTAACTGAATGACCAATCTGAAGTAGTAATAGTAGTTCAGAAGTAGCCACTTAAAGCATTTTATTTCGTTATTCTGCTTATAGTATTAAGAAATACAATACCAGACAAAGTTTTAATTTCATTTTACAGTTAAAATAAAGACTGCTTTGTAATCTTTGTAACAGAGCATAACCACTCCAACTAAAGCTTACCAGCTAAGGTCTCGCCTCGTGCCCCGAATAAGCCCAGATTACAATTTTGAAGATTTTCAGCATTCTGAAGAGATGATGGATGAAATTCTAAAAGAGCCAGTTCCTCCAGAGATGAGTGAACAAGCATGTGAAGCCATTGCTGAGGAGCTCAAAGTGGCACAGGTGAATGTTCTGAATAAAAAGTGAAGTGTACATGCAACTTTAGAATAAAGTGGGCTTTGCCATGAAGTAATTCCTCTGCACCAAGTGCATTTTAAATTGCACGGGAAACTGAAGCCCCTCATTAACACTTAAAAGTTCTCTGTATATTGTACTCGAAAGAGGATTTACAACAAAAATACTGAAAGTGTTTTGAGGGTTGAATATCATAAGTATTTTATTGCAAGATATTCATACTTTTTTCTATTGAAACCTGATAACTTGTCTCTGAGGAGTCCTCTTTGTAAGCTGACAGCTACATTTGGAACAATACACAAGCTTAATATAAAATACTGCATTATTTGAAGAAACTTGCCAAATAATGCTTGTCCACCATTATACATTGTCTTGTATCTTTTCTAGTGGGTAGGGAAGGTCTTTTGTCACATAGAAGAACACTACAATTTTATCTGAACTACTCTCTTCTAGAAGCTGGAACTAACTTCAGTGCATGTAAAACCCTGGCACTACAGCCAAAACTCCTCTTTGATGCTTACCATAGTGTGGAGATCCTGTAAGGAGTTTAACTACTGTATATTTTGAATAATTTCTTTATAAAGCCTTATTTTTCCAAGATGAACATGCGTCTGAAAACAAAGTGTATTGGATTCAGTCCATGTATTCACTGATGGATTCTCTTGTGTTTTGGCAGTTAAGTTAGAAATAGGAGAAATCAGCTACTTAAGACACCAGTTTATTTTTGAGCATTCTGTTTTCTGTTGGTTCAGGTTATAAAAATAGAAACTTGTTGACTTTTTATATTTAATATGCACAGACTGCCATATGGCATGTGAAAAATGCAAGATGGGTGCTCTAATTTTGAGTTTCTGTTGTGTCACAGGAACAACTGAGCACAATGCAGACAAAGCTGGATGAAGAGGAAAGCAAGAATATAAAACTTCAGCAGCATATTAACAAACTGGAGCATCACTCTGCACAAATACAGGAGGTGAGAGAACAATGTAATATAGGGCTCATGTAACTGTCCTATAGTCATACTGCTGGGTTGTCTGATGAGATCTTGCAGTGTTACTTGCATTTTGACAAATTTACATAACATCATAACTCAGGGCTGTGCAGAAAGACAAGGATTAGGACATGGAATAGTTTGATTTGGTTTCAAAGTCATCTAATCCAACACCCCTGGAGCTGGAGTGAGCAGAGAAGGTTCATTTGACATAACACTGCAATTTTGAGTTTGGTTTTGTTGTTTTAAATCTTGTGAATCAGAGACTGGTTGAGCTTAAATATAAGCAAATAAACACTGTTGTGTTTGGGTTTGGCCAACTTCACGATTTCTGGAAAACAACTATAGTAACAAAGAAATTTTAAACTTTAGAATGCTGAAAATACTAGTCTCAGCTGGAACTACCTATCAAATATCTGCAAATCTTGCTTAATTCCTAGGGTTGCTTTATCATAGAAAAGGAAGTGAGGCCTGTATTCTTTCCAGATCAATCTCCTTTCTGATATCTGTGATATCAGCTCCTAAGCTGTGGATTCCTTTTAAATGAACTTTTTAGATAAGGTAATGTCTTCAGTTATATAAATTATTTTTTCCCAGACTTTGAGGGATTTCAGAGTCACTAAACACTGAATTTAAAGAAAAATGTGTCTATTATCAGTTGATGAAATGCTTTAATATATCATTACCTCATTGTTACAGTGTGGGACTTACCCACTCTTACACTTCCTTTTATTTAAAAAATTTTACTTTTCTTTTCAAGCTTCTTTCATCTGAAAGGAATGACTGGAGTAAAGAGCGCCAGGAGCTCCTTGAACAGATAAAATCACTTGAAAAGCAGCTTCAGGAAAGTCAAAACAAGGCTGATAGTAAGTCTTTGTGATATTAAAATTTCATAAAAAGTTTTGAGGTGTCTTACTGTTTTAAATCAACAATAGCACATGCTGAGTAGCTATTTGGGTTGACAGACATACTGCTTTGATTTTCTTTCCTTTTTTTTTTTTTTCATAAAGAAAGCAATCTAATACTTGCAGATCATCTCTGCCTAGTCTTGGACAGTATCAATATTCAAATGGTTCTGTCTTTACTCTGAATCTGAAGGAGGTACAAGATACAGTATTTAAAAAGATAACATTAAATAAAATTAAAGGGTAACACCTCTGTCTATGGAAATTACAGTGATATTGTCTGGAATGCTTTTGATTCACCTTTACATCTTAAAGTCAGTGTTTCATTGACCTTTTCAATTCACAAAGCCTTTTTGCATGTGACTTTCGAGATTTATTCCACTGAAAACATGCAGAGGTTTGTGATCCCAACAGGTTCTGTAGAATTCTGTGTCTAGCACAGTTTTCCAAATAACAGGTGAATTAATTTGGGTTTTTTTGACAGTATTAAAAAGTGAAGTCCATGACTTGCGCATTGTCCTGCAGTCTGCAGACAAGGAGCTGTCTGCTGTAAAATTGGAATATAATGCCTTTAGGGAAAAGCAAGAGAAAGAAATCAGTCAGCTTTCTGGTAGACATATGGATGTACAGTTCCAGCTGGACAGTGTCAGGTATGTTGGTAGTTTGGTACAATGCCTTGTCATCCCTTCTGGGTGCATCCAGTGATTTTAGTCATCCTCTCCTGTATGTGAATTTATACGTTACATGTTTTCTTTAAAGTTGTTGTTTTGTGTTTGTCCTCTGTTTGTTTCTTGGAGAGCGTGTTTGTTTGGGGTTTTTTTGCTCAGTTCTTTCATGCCTATTTCAGGCAATATGGGGGAATTATTAGAAAGAAAACAAAATGGGCCTGCTTTAATTTTGCTTTCCTATATAATTTTCTCATTCAATAGGATATATCTATAAACTTCCTGCTCTCCAAAACTTAAGTGGACAGTTTGTCAGTCTGGTCACATGAAGCAGGTGACATAATGATGCTGCTCAAAAAATACAAACAGAAAGAAATCATAAAAAATAACTGAAGTTTGAGTATCAAAGCCAGAAAAGCTCATTGCCTTGTCTGCAATAATTGCCATTATTATCAGGAGATGATAATCAGTATGGTTTTTAATTACTAATGTGATTTAGTTGGGTTTTGTTGCCGTTTTGTTTAGTTTGTTTTGTTGTGCTTTGGTTTTATGTTTTGGGTTTGATTTTTGTTCCTGGAAAACTTAACTACATTTTGCATTATAGCAGGTCATGTCTTAGCTGAAGTAATTTTTTGAGTGAGGCATTATAAGACCAGGAACCTGGAACTGAAATTAAATGCTGTGGTTGTATTGGTGCATTCTGTGTTAACAGAAATACTGTTTGGAGAATATTCAATATTTTAAAATGCAGTTGATTGGAGTATTTTTATAAGGACACAAACCCTTACTAGATTATTTGGTCTGGGTGTTTTTTATGAAGGCTGGAACATGAAAAGATTCTTGAAGAAAAGGCAAGCCTGCAGGATGACTACGACAATTTGCAGGAGGTAGCGAAGTTTGAGACGGACCAGCTGAAGCAGCAACTTGGGGACAGGAAGCAAGAAGCAGAAGCAATGAAAACTGAGCTTTGTGTAAGACAGTCAAGGAACCCAGATTGCTTAATTCCTATTGCTGTGTCACTCATAACATTCCAGAGTAGTAATAGATTTCTCGGTGGTTTCATTTGGAAGATGTACCCAAATTCTTTTTCCAAACTTAGCCTGTGGTTGCAAAAATCTTGCACTATCAGAAACATCCAATAGCATCATGAATAGTAAGTTTTTAGGCTGAAGAAATTGCTCTGGAAATGTTGAGGCAGATGGGTCAATTAGTAAAGGAATAAGAAGCTTCTCTGGAAAAGAATCCTGACATTGAAATGCTGAGATGACCTTTTATCTCAGGGCTAGCCAAGACTAGCCTAATTATTCTATCTTTACAAAGCAGTTTCTTCAAAATTTTCATAGTGGATGTGATCTTGTTAAAATGATCTATGGCTTGTGGTGGATCACTGTCCTGCAATTTAGTTGATGCTGTCCTTGAAAGCCTGTCAGACTGCAGCGACTGCAAACACCAGCAAGGTTGCTCAAGGGCTTTTGCAAATAATTTTGCCTGTGTTTCTGCAGGGTACGCAGTGCCGGCTCGGCAATTTGATATAAATTTTCCTTATTAGTGTTAAAGAGAATGCTGATGGATTGAATATTATTGGTTTAAATTCCATATATTTCAGTATTTTCAGCAAATAGAGAATTCTAAAATGCCCCCAAATTGATCTACACTTGAAAATTCTAATTTTTCCCTTCACAGCCTTGGATATTGAGGAACGTCGTAGCTATATGAAATTGTTATTAAAGGCAGGTGAAAAGATGAGATTGCTTAATATAAATAAGAGTTTACTTTTGAACATCTTCAGGACAACCTAAAGATCTTCCCATTTTTAATTAAGGTTTTGTGGGGTGGTTGGTTTTTTTTCAGTCATCTTAAGGATTTGTTTAGATTTTTATCTTGTTTTAGATTGCTCTAGAGACCTTATATTGTAACTTCTTATTGCAAACATATATTTTGATATTCTAGAACCTTTTGCAGCTTCTGAAAACAGAAAAAGAACATAATGAAAAACTAACATTACAGTTACAAGAAGACAAAGAAAACAATTCAAAGTAAGTTTTAATTAGCAATGGGGTTTATTTTCATCTGACCTCATTGGTGCTATATGCTGTATTCAGATGGGGATCCCATTTGTAGAGGTGGTTTTTTTCCAAATGGGCTTTTTTATTTTATCCAAATCATAACAGTAATTCATTTTAATTTAAAGTAATTTCATTGTATAGTTTTTCATGTCAAGGATAAAATATCTGGCACTGATAGCTAGTAAAGCTAGTAACTAAAGTATTAGTCTTTTGTATTGTACTGAGAATGTGATAACTGAAGAACCCTTAAAAAGATTAACTGCAAATAGAATAAACTCATATAACTTTGTTCTTGTTAAGGTTCTCTTACCTTTCTAGCGAGAAATATAATCAAAACATATTTTTATTCACCAGGGAGCTCTTGAAAGTACTTGAAAAAGCACAGGTGGAGAAACCACTTTCAGAAATGGTGACACGGTGTGAGCAGCAGGTACAACAGCAAATTTGAACATGTGGATTGTGTTTTCATGGCTTTTCTTGGGCATTAATAACAATTTTATTGGTGTACTGACTGTTAGATTGCTTACCAGCAAAATAAACATAGAGTGCTCAGGTTACGTATCGTTTTGTTAAGCTACTGGTTAATTTTTAGGTAAGGTTAACAACTTACTTCATTTTTTTTTTTTATGACTTAGTGCTTTATAAAACACACCAAAGGTAGTGAAGACACTCCTTCACAAAACATTATTTCCTCTAGGAAGCAAAACTGAGGACGTTGGAACAGGAGCTGGCTGCTGCTGAAGAGACTATTGCTTCTTTGAAAAAGACAAATGATACAGATAAGGTTTGGGCTTATTTCCGTTACTGATACACAGTCTCGTGAGTAACTATGTTCTGCAGTAGACATGAAATGCCAGCGCCTGCCTGTACTGCTTAGTAGTTTTGGGCTTTTCAGCAATCCTGGCTATATTGTGAGGTAAAACAAATCCTACCTTTTCCTAGCATGGAGTTTGCAGAGAGGTAGGAAACTAGTATGCATTTAGAGAAAAGACAAGCTGACTGAAGGTTAAACAAAAAAAAAGTAAAACTGTCTACTGGACAAAACATTCAATGCCTAAACAATGCATAATTCTCCAGATGATTAATAGAGCATTCCAGTCAAGGCTCTGTTGTAATGGGCAGATGGAAAAGGTAAGAAAGATGTAAGAATGTGACTGTGTGTCACATTATCTTGATTAACAAAATCAAAGCACTTCTTTATGTAAAGACTGTTGCAGTATGAAAGCTTAAATAGCCTGAGTTCCCCTAGTGCAAGCATATGTGCTGTCTGTAAAACAGGCATAAGAAATCACACTGTGCATTTACTACCTGGCATGATGCAATGGTAAGTATTGCTTTTTCCATCATAAACCCAAAAATCTGACATGCATAAGGTCAGAATCACCTGGTATTGTCATTGCAGTGGTGTTTCTTGAATGTGCCTTTTTGCATTACAAACAAATTTACCCTTAAGTCATAGTAGTTCTCTTCTCCTATTAGAAACCCATTACAGCCTAAGACCAAGTCAGCAGGCCAGTGTTCTCTTCTAATGAACACTGCAGGTTGTTTAGTTCTTTGTTTAAGTGCTTAGAACAAAAGCCAGTGATTTAATGTTTATTCTTTGCATGTGTAATTTGAGGACTCATTTTCACCTGATTGATTGAAGTTTGGGATTGACAAATTACATACCAAAAAATGTCCAGTAATACATTATATGGATTTTATATGGATTTTATCAGGATTAATTTTTTTATGTTGCAGGAAGTTGTGACTGACTTGATGAGACAGATCCAGGAGCTGAGGTCTTCAATTAATCATAAAACTGAGTCCATAGATGGGCTGACAAGAGAGCTCGAGGATATAAATGTATGTTCTGTCATTTTGAAGGACACAGTATTGTTCTGTAGAAATGGGAGGCAATGACATGTCTTATCACAGGTCTCAAACAGTCTAACTTGCTGTAGTGTTTTAATAGGAAACTTCTTTGCTTTGACATGTTGAAATCTTCTGAACATTTTATGCCTAAGGCTGTCTAAAAAACTGAACCCTCTCCACGTGGTGGGCAATAAGCTGTGTCTCTAAAGGGACCTATTCACATCCTGTAAACTCCACTCAGCTGACAGTCACATTTAGATTTTCTCAGAAATTGGCAATTTAAGACCGCAACAATTTAAGCTGAATTGCAAATTCATTTTTGATGGAGTGAATTTTTACCTTGCTGGTTATTACTATGTTCTACATCTGAAAACAAGTATAAGGAACTAAAACAGTATTTGAATAATGGTGAATAAATAGGATGCCTTTGCTCTGTTAAAATAGGTCTGGTTTGCAAACTGATAGAGCAACCAACAGAATGCTTTACATAATATATTATGTGCAAACAATGAATTCAAAAGGTTCTATAGAAAAATGTTGATGAGACAAATTTCTAAATATGGCTATCTCTTTAATAATGGTTTTAGTGGGTAATATGTATTGTAGTGGCTAATTCACGTTAATAATCTTTTTGTATCATTTTGACAACTAATCTCCACAAACAGTTTGTATAATTTAGCAAGTAAAATATGTCATACTGATTTTAGTCACTGACACTAATTTCTAAATGTAGTTGTCATCATAAGATTTGTGATGTACATTTATTTGTCTTCTGTTTGCCAGCTTTAACTGATAATATGTTTTTCTAAAATATTTAAAATTTAACTGAATGCTTTTTGTAGTACAAGTATAATATTGTTCTGGCTGCAAAAGAAGAAGGCAAGGGAATCATAGAAGAACAGGAAAAGAAGATTGAAGAACTGAAGGAAGCCTTGGAAGGAAGAGAAATAGCTGATAATATTGAGGTAAAAACATCAATGTTGGTGTATTATGTATGATTATTTGTTCAACAAGACCAATTGGATGTGGTTTTGCTTAAAATGCTCATGTAAAACTTAACCTCATTCTAGTTCAAACTACAGCTAGTTAAGCTGTTCTTAAAAGAATTTTTCATGAGATACCTGACAAATTCTGTTAAATTATCACGTTACTTGACATAAATATTTTATAAGCTACTTCATAAAAGCCTATGCTAAGAGCCTGGTTTAATTTTGTTAAGGCCACTAAGGAATCATCAGCTGAATTTAATGGCAGCTTTAGATGATGCAGCTGAGAAATTAAAATAGGTAGAAGAATATATTATGTTCTACAGTGTCTCTTCCCCCACTGCACTATATTCAGTAATATTTTCTTTACTCATAATTTTAACTAAAAGCTCCACCTGCTGGAAACAGATCTAGGGCACACATTTGATTCAAATGTGGCTTTGCTTTTTAATATTGTATCTTTCTCTAACTCTGTCTTTTCCTTTACTGCTGTCACCATTGTTTCATTGAACACATCCATCAGTCAAAAACACTAGCACCTCCTTACATGTAATTTCTACAATATCATCTGTGATTAGATTTGCTAGTCCAATCATATAGCACCAATTAAGTATTTCAGGAAGATGTGTGTTTCTAAAAGACATTAAACATAATGGAAATCTGTTTTAAAAGAAACAGACTATGTTCATGAATAATCATATCTAAAAGTGACATTCTGAAACCCAAAGCTGAGTTGTCTGGCAAATGGATCACTTTGGATTTTTCGGCTTTTTTAACTTACGTGCCAGTTCCTGTTTCAATGTTATCCTTGGGTATATCTGGCTCCTGATAAAATTACAGTGTTAGTCCTTTACTTTATACTTCAGTTACTAATTTCATCATTTCCTAACAAAAAGAACCAATCTGAGATGGCATTTAAAATACTAAATAAAGTTTCTCCTTATGTGTTAACGCATCTTGTTTAGGTGTGATGCCCCATCAGATAGGGTGGGAGTATAGAGCCTCAATAATGTATATTATATAAATCCAAAGGTATTTGTGGAATATCAGTGCACTAAAAAAAGCTGTAATTGCTTCAGTGTAGATTAAAATCTACACATTCTTTTCTGGTTTCTTATGTAGAGAACTGTGTATCTTTTAAAGTACATATTATACTTTAAAATAGTGATTAATTCCAAAGATCTTCCACTACAATTTTAATTGTCACTATACTGGGGAAAAGTTCTCATTTTTGTTCTACAACCAAGACCAAGGATATGAAAACATGCTAAAATTATAGATGAATACTTGCTACAATTCATGATGAAAAAGTAAAAGGAAAGGGGAAATGCTTGTAGCTGTTAGCAATCTTTGCACCAATGACAAAACATCTTGAAACAACTGACTTAGAGCAATAACTTTAACATTTCTTTTTTTACTCATCCAACAACTTACAACAGAGGGACCTTCTGTGTGAAGAATTGCGTCACACCGCTGATCAGCTGATAAGTCTGACAGAGGCCTCTAAGAAACACGATGCATTGCTCCAGTGTGCACAGGAAGACATAGCAAAGAAAGAAGCTGTAATCCAGGAACTCAGGGAACAGGTAAAACAAAGAAATTTTCAGTTAGCCCATTGAGAGGGAGCTGAAAAAGGTTTCACTTGTCATTTTAGAGCATCTGGTACACAGTACTCTTGGTGAAGAGAAATGCTCTTTCTTGTAAAAGGAAAGTAGTAGTTCAAAAAGTTCTGAACAAAGATTTGGTAACTTTTAATGTTTTGGAAATGTTGTCTAGAGATCACAAAAATGTTTACTCTGATAGCAGAGTACAATTATCAGTACCTATAAGAGCAGAGCAACCTCAGGTTATCAGCAGTTGGCATTACTTTTTCCTAGGGGAAAAACCTAGGGTATTATTTTTTCCGCTGCTTAACATTTATCCACAAACAGTATCATTATGCAGTAGAGATAACTGTTGAGCTCTATAAATTATGCAGTGGTTTGGAGCTGCTGCAGACTAAATAGTGATGTTAAACTTTTGTTCAAATTTTACCTCTAGTTGTCACAACTATCATAGTGCTAGGTAATATATTTGTGTTGGCAAATACTCTAATAAGTTCTTTTTTGAAAGAGGAGTTATTTTTTCAAATGAGCATATTCACTTGGGGAAACTGATCAAATCTATACCACTAAAACCTTTGTATAAAATTGTGTTTTGACCAGTAATGTTTGCCAACTGAGTTCATACGAGTTGTTTTTTTTTTCTGTGTTAGCACACCCTTTGAAAGTTAGATTGTGTTAGCAAGGAAAGAAAATCAAAAATTAACAAGAAAAAAATTCAGATGAACTACAAAGTAGTTAGATGTATAGATGCTTTCAAAAAATGCTTGTTTCATTCAATTGTTGAAAGTTTAACAGTGATTGACTAAATATAGAAGAGTTATGAAACTGACATCTTTGTTAATCTAAAATAATTTGTGGTGTATTTAAACTTGCTCAAAATAGAGATCTGAGTGCTGTTTTTTTTCCTGGTTGTGTGTATTATGAGCTACTTTAATTCCTACTGTGTTTCTAATAGTTAAACAAAATGACAGAGGAACTGGAGAACAGGAAGAACGAATATGAACTGAAAATGAAGCAAATAGATTGCTTTGTGGACTCCTCTTCAGTAACATTTCCTCAGGTATGGCATTTGAGAGAAACATTTTCACATAGTTTGTAATTATTGATGATTCATCTGCCAGGAATTTATTAATTTATGTCTCCAATGAAGTATTAAAACATGTAATCAATACATAGGGAAAACAGTCCTTTACTAATAGTTTGTGTGGTGTGGTTTTTTTTGACCTGCCAGTGTCCCAAAACTCCTCCTAATTTTGATGTGAATTTGGCCAAGCTTTTGGAAACTCATGAACAAGAAATAGCTGATCGAAGGGCCTCTGCAATAAATCTGGAGCACCTTGTGCATGAACTGAATGAAGAACGAAGTGCAAAAAATGATGAAATTCTAAGGCTGAAGGTACTATGAGTTAATCTCTGCTGGCAATTTGTAATGTCAAAATGAGACAGACTGCAGAGTTCAGTTGTTTTAATGAGCTCTGCTTAGTAGTAAGTCCATTAAAGCAGAAAGGCAGTTTTTGGTTTTCCCTTTACCCAGGCTGGGAACAAGTGGTGACAACTTGCTTGAGATGTCTATAAATCTCATTTTCCCAAGGACTGTGCTGTTTTGTGTTCATGAATGTCAAATGCTAACATAATTGTTGCTGCTGAAACAGTTCTCAATATTTGCCACTGAAACTATTCTCAGTAAAGTTTCTAATGCAATTAGATGGAAGGGTGATGCAGATATTTGCTAGAGAACCATGCTTGTTTTCTGATAAATAACTTTTGTCTTCTGTTTTACTCAAAAACATGTTCAACTGGAAATGAAAACAGGAATTGCAATTTGGTCTTCAAATAAAATGTTTTGAATTTCACTTGCTTAGGAGCAATTAAATGAGTTGGAGAACTTGCGTCTGGAAATGCAGGTACTGGTGGAAAACAACAGGAGTTTACAGAGCCTTGTAGAAGCTCAGAGACCAAGCAAGAACAGGTAAAGTAAAATAAAACACAAAAAATCTCTCTACATTTGAAATAATTAAGATAAAGCTTACAGGTTTTATTTGAAATACAATCTTACATTGTTGGCCTATTTAGAGAGTGACTCAAACTTTTCTATGAAGATATTTACTGGCTTGTAAACTTTATGGCCCTTAAATCACAAGTTCTTAAATGCAACAAAGTTTTATTAAGGGAATGGAAACAGACTGTGAAATCTGTTATTATATGCACAGTAATTCCTAGGTATTATATATTGCCATGTCACTTGTGTAGTTATGGATCCAGTAGATAAGGAATGTACAAATGAATGCAGCACAAATTTCAATATAGACATAAATGAAATTTTAAAGCCTCCAAAATACAATTAGCCCTTTGTCTATTCAAACCTCAACTCCTATCAACTAAAAGGAGCAGGGAATTCTTAGCACATATCCAAATTATACCCCAAAGTCTCAAGTCAGGAATCCAACAAGTGAGGAACATAAAAGTAATGATTTTTGTGGAAAAATTTGGTCTAGAAAACCTACATAAACTGTGAAAACAAAGCCACAGAATCCAGTGTTCCATGGCAATGTAACCATTGTTGTTTGCCTGTGATTTCCATTTCAGTTCACAACACAATTTCAAATGTCTGTTGCAAACTATACAGAAAGCCTTAGAAACAGCATCATTGTTCAGTAACCTAACTATCTGTTCACAAGATTTTAAGTTACTGAAAATAGTGGTTTTATTGTAATTTGATGCAATTATAAAATTCTTAACCAATTAATTTTTTCCCATATGGTACACTACAAGGATGAAGTTGGTTTGTGAGTTTTTAATTGTGTGTTTTCTTATTTCCATCCAATGTCATGCTGATTAAAAACTAACAAAATAAAAATTAGTGAAGTCTTTTGGAAACAAGAAGCTTTTACCGTCTTAACTTGGCAAGACCACTTAGCAGTGTTCTTGTAGGAAGTCTTTCTGCAGTCTCCATACACATGAACACTATGAACACTGTGAACTCATAAAATATGTACCTCCATCCCAAAGCTGCTCTTGTGGTTTAACCCCAGCCAGCAGCCAGGCCCCACACAGCCACTCACTCACTCACTCACTCACTTCCCCACCAGTGGGATCAGGGAGAGAATCAGGAGAGCACCCAGAAAACTTGTGGGTTGAGATAAAGGCAGTTTCATAGGAAAAGCAGAAGTCACACACACACACAGGCAAAGCAAAACAAGGGATTAATTCACTGCTTCCCATGGCCAGGCAGGTGTTCAGCCATCTCCAGGAGAGCAGGGCCCATCACACACAGCAGTGACTTGGGAAGACAAACACCATCACTCTGAAACATCCCCCCATTCCTCCTTTTTCCCCCTCTTTATTACACACTGAGCATGATGCCATGGTCTGGAATGTCCCTTTGGTCAGTTTGGGTCACCTGTCCTGGCTGTGTCTCTTCCCAACCTTTCATGCACCCCCAACTTCTCAGACAGTGGGGCAGTATGGAAAGCAGAAAAGGCCTTGGCTCTGTGCAAGCCCTGCTCAGCAACAACAGAAAGATCTCTACATGATCAACCCTGTGTTCAGCAGAAAGCCAAAATGCAGCCTCATAATGGCTGCTGTGAAGATGATTAATTCTACCTCAGCCAAAATCAGCACAGATGTCTAACAAACAGTTGCATATTTATTACATTTGTAATTGTTTCCATTAAAACATTAATTCCTCTATACTCTGATGAAAGAAAATGTGTTTAGAAGTTTAAATCCTTCCAGAGTTGTTTCATGATGTTCAGTATTTTGAGTATGAACACATGTGAAAACAACTGCACACATTTACTGGTTTAACCTGGATAACATGTTTTTACAACTGGTTTCCTCTGTTTGTGAGAAACCTTTTTTCTCATTCGTGAATTTCCTAGTGATCAGAAACATCCTGATGTTCAGTACCTTAAAGAGAAAGAGGAAGAGATTGCTGAAGAGCGACTTGCCAAGGTATGCTATCCTTCTCATGTCATTTGCTGTTGACCTGCTGTGAAGTATTAATGTGATTTTGTTTGTTTGTTTTCATTTTTTGTTTTCATGGCAGCAAAACAAACAACAGTTTCTAGTGAATTCTAACAGGCACAGCCTGACACTTGGCTCTTAGGATTTCTATCTTGGCCTAACACCACTGAACTGGGTGTCAGATTGCACAATTACAGAAAACAGATTCAGATTGCTAAATCTGACTCATCTCCAGAGTTGGAAAGTGAAGATGTGTCACTTGCTAATTTCAGGGCTCTGTCAAAGGGAAGTTAATGTCACAGCAGAGGTTTCCATGGATGTCCCAGACAGGGGAGTCCCCTGTTAGAGCTCTGCCATGTGTGAGTGGGCAGAGAGACACAGCTGTGAGTTAGCTGTGCTGGCATGAAATGGGAAATAAGTGCCTACAGCAAAGACATGAACTTAAAGTGAATATTAGAGATGTGAACTACGAGGTAGTAGGATGACCTGGAATGAGATATGTAGCGTCAATTAAGTGACAGATTTTTTTAAACATGTATGTTTGTGCACATTAAACAGTAAGACTTTTTGAACTTGTTTTTGAACTTTTACAGAATAAAGCAGTGGAAGAAATGCTGAAAATCAAAGCAGAGTAAGTCTAGCTCTTGTTACTTGAACTGCAAACTGGTATTAAACTAATTAATGACAGAAAAAAGATATATTTAAGCAATAGAAGTCCAAGCCCTGAAATAACAAAAGACATAATCTGGAAGTGGTTACACTTCTGCAAGATACCTTGAATTCTTACTCTTTCTCATCAGTAGGTGGTAGTAGCACCTACTACTACATAGCATTATATCAGGACAATACTTTAATGGGTAGTACCATAAAAACTTAAATTAGAAGGGATGTTTTTAATTGTTTAAAAGTTATTTATATGCAGTGAATTGTAATCACATTCCTTTTCAAATCAAATTGAAATATGGTTCATTTCTTTATTAATATTCTAAATGTTTTATAATTTTAAACATAATGTAATTATTTTGGTTTATGCTATTTGTTTAAATTTCTGTGGTTCAGCTTGAAAAATGAAAAATTTTTGTAATTAGAGGATTTCTAAATTGTGTTTGCGCTGTTGGGCCAAGTAGTCCTCAAAATTCAAGTGTTTTGTACCTTGGGATAAAAGCAAAGAAAGAAAATACTGAATCAATAGATAAAAATTAGTTTGAAAATGTTTGTCCTGCTGTTCTTTTCCTAATCTGTATTGCTTCAGGATGTGGCTGAATCTCCTAATATGTGAGTTACTTACTTTTGATTGAATGCTTTCTATGTAAGTAACTCCTTTTAAGGAGGAAGGTAGTTCTTATGTACATGGTCATTTCCAAAGTAATTTACAGTAAATTTCCAGAAACCCTAGTCTGGAAATTAGGGATGATTTTGCTATTTGATGCACTGATTTTGCATTCCTGTCTGGTCTCTGAAACACACTTTATACAGTGCTACAATGCATCATAGAAGCAAATGGTGGACAAAGAGGGAAAATATTCTTTTATCATCAAGAAAATGTCTTGACAAATTCAGCAAATGAATACTGTTAACAGAGCAGGTCTTAAACACCACGCTTCAGTAAAACAAAACTGATGACGAAAATTTAATGTATCCAGTATTTGAACTGATCTGCAAAATTATTCAAGTTCATAGAAACAGTAGGCAGGCTGCTAAGTTTGATGGCATAGTTTAATATCCTGTGACCTCATCTGCTGAGGATGTTTTAATTCTATCCAAAGTGGTACTCATTCTGTTATCAGGCCAACCAAACAGGCTCAGACCATCTGAACTGCTCAGCGATGTTTCTGAGCAGTGGGGCTGTTGGGGGAAAAAGCCACAGACAAACAACCATTTTAGAGGAAACCTCAAGAGCAGCTGAGTTTAGCTGGAAAATTTACATTCCTCAGGTGAATTAATTCAAAGTGTTCTTGTAGGTGAAGCTTCTGTTTTCAATCATGAGTGGCGTTGTATATATCCTGGATTGCAAACAGCACACTTACCAAAGACAAGAGCAGCTCCAAAACACTGCCTAGTTGATAGTATCAAACACAAGAACTGTGAAGCAGAATGAACTTTTTCCTTTCTTAAGCACTAAATTCTAAGGGAAATATCTCAAAATAATGCTTTTAAAGGAGCCTCCTTCCATGTCCAAGACTGACTTAGCAATTCAGTTGTATGACCTTTATGTTGGTTTTTAATGTTTTATGATTCTTTTATGTTGGCAGATTAGAACAGACCAAAAATATCCTCAGAATCCAAGAGAATACCTGTCATGAAATGACTCTGGAGATGGAACGAACAAGGACTTTGGAGCTCAAAGCATTTAATGAGAAAGAAGAAATTAGATCAAAACTGGAGGAAGCATATGAAGAAAGAGACAGGACTGAAAAGGTTACAAATACGTAATTTTTTTGTCATCCTCACAGCAGGATCTTATTTAGCAGAGGTACAGCTGTTTTGTTTTGCAGTTTAGTTGTATTTGTGATGTTCTCTGCACTAGTGAAAGTCTGGATACAGAAATCAGTAGTACAAATGAAATGGTGCTTTTTTGCCTTTAGAGAGATTTAACATCATGTCTAAGGAGACATAAGACAAATATGTATTTCTTGAATGAACCAACTCTTGCATCATATGTTACAACAAACTTAAATGTTAGTATGTTAATAGCTCTAAGAAGCTATTGCCTCTGAAAAGAGGAGAGGCTACTGCTAAGAGGTACACAATGTATTACAGGAAATAGAACTGCTGAGGAAGCAAGTTGACTCGCTTGCTGAGGAGAATGGGAAATTACTTGGTCATCAAAATCTAAACCAGAAGATTCAGTATCTTGTGAAACTGAAGAAAGATAATGCTAAACTTACAGAGGTAAGTTGCAGAGTGGATTACAGATGAAGTAATGGCCTGACATAGGAAAGAGCTAAGCTTTGAGAATGAAAACTAAAATTCCTGCTCTTCTGTTGGAGAGGAACAGAGATACCTTTGATTTTATGCAGCTGAGTACGTCATGGCTGGTGTGTCTCCGCACAGGCCCCAGACAAGGATCTCCATTTTGTTTTACAAGTATATAGTGCATAAAACACTTGAACAACTCTAGATACTACCTGTATAAAAATACAAAAAAAAAAAAGTGATGATAATTTCCTTAATATACCCATGTTTTTTTCTCTGTTTTACAGGAGACTGAAAAACTACGAGTTGAAAACGCTTTTTTGAAAGAATCAAAAAAATGTGACATTTGTAGACATTATGATCAGCTGTAATGACCCAAATAAAACTGCAGAGCCATATTTTTAAAGTGTACAGAAGAAGCAAAAGTCAGTTGTCAAATTTGACTTTTGCTGTGGTTCTGGAATAATCAAGTATTTCAGTTTGTAGATTTTTTGCTGGTAATAACTATAAGGGAAGATGGTTATTCCAGCTCTGTGGGCAGCTTTTAATGATATTTTAATTTTTTTTTAGTTTTTCAATTAAAAAAACCTGATTTTTTTATAGGTGCTGGATAGATACTTCCTTGAACCTTCTGTACCTTGCCAAGAAAAAGCTTTCTCACTGGGAACACCTGGATTTTTGTCTCCTTTTGTGCTTTTATTCAGGTTCCTACCTCTTCTGAAACGCTACATTTTTTATCAGAGCCCAAACTCAAAAAGGCACAATTTCTGTGTTTATTTCTGTAGTTAAACATAGGATGATTTTCCTGGGTTGCTTAAAAACAATTTTCATATTGAACTTTGTTCAATAAAGCGTAAATGTGAATTTAGCAAGAGGCTTGTAAATAGTACTATAAATACATTTTTTGTTTCTGTTCTTTCTTTCTTTTAAAATAAAATGTTTTTCAAACCTTTTTTCTGTTAGTATAGACGTAGAGTTCTATATTAGCACAGTAGGAAATTCTAAGTATTTTGCAACCATTTTGTTATCAAAGAAGTGAAAAATGTTAGGAAAGAAGATGTGAAAATATGCAGAACATTTTAGGAATGTAGCATAAGTTCATTTAATCACACTTAAAGTTTTATTGCAAATAACTGAAATGTTTATTAGTGGAAAAAAAATGATTTTTTTTTTAATAGCAATATCTAACTAGGGTTTTTTAACTGCCATTAATCCTATCGTTCTGTTTTCTGGCTAATTCATGCAATATATTCATACTAGTTTTGCCCCACAAACGCTGAGGCAGAAGGGAATAAAGAGGAAAGATGTGTCTGGTGAAGAGCAGGATCTACCTAATGATTTTCTACATTACTTGGCTGAGGGGAAGAAGAATTTCCACCACCTTATCTATGAATTTTTAAGTTGCAGATTTGTTCCCACTTGAGATGTGATGTGAAGTAGAGAAATGAAAAGCTGACCTTAAAGGGGTGTTGAGGTATGAGTCGAGGTTTAGAACTAGCACGGATGAGGAGCACACAGGCCACGAGGGATTCGTCAAGGGTGCTTTTATTTGTGACTGCCGTGTGCTAGGTTTGCAAGTGCTCCTTTCCTGTCTATCTCTGGACTGTTTTCATGTCGGCAGAGGCTTCTGCCCTTTTTCTGTGTCCTACGTGGCCGCTGAAGGAGCGGCGTTGTTCTCCGGCTCCACGCTTTCCTGTTTGTTTCAATAAAGCCTTTGTACAGAAGCGCACTCGGCCCCCNGTAAGGAGGGAGGCAGGCGGGGCCGGGCGCCCCGAGTTCCCTTGCGGCGGCACTCGGCGCCAGGGCTTGCGCTGCCCATCGCGGCGGTGGAGGGGGGAAGGAGCGCGCCGGTTCTTCCTCCGGCGCTCCCAGGGGCTGCCCTGGATCTGCAGGGAAGGGGGGCGGTCTCGGGGAGCGGAGCCGTGACTCAGGCCGGGGGGAGCCCAGCCCTGCCGGGCTGACTAATGCGCGGTGCCGACGTAAACGGCGGGAGAGCGCAGCGAGGCTGCCGGCTGTGGGGAGCGAGCGCGTACGGGAATGCCCCGAACCAAGCCCAGCTCTGGGAGCCCTTTCTACGTCAGTCTTACTTTAAAGCAGGATGTTAGAATGACTGAGCATCTAAAGCTTGCTCTCAGCCTAGTGTTTTGCTGATGGCAGCACCTTTTTCCCTTTTATTCTGTCTCTCCTTGGCCCTGACCAGAGTAGAGAGGTGGAGCCCTTGATTTCCACTGTGCTTCTCTTTGGATTTTCATTGCTGATCTTTTATCTCGGTCGCGTTTCACAAATCTGCGTGTGCTTGAGGTTACATGGGACTGCTGGCCCTTCACCTGAGAGACAGTGTCCTTATCTCCAGGAGTGACCTCGGGCACAGCCATGGCAGAGCTGGAGGTGGACACGAGGTTGTGTGTGAGTGGGGAGAGGAGGAAGGCAGCACACACCTATCCTAAAAGCACTTCGGGAGACTCATGTACGCACAGGTTGTTACTCACATGGCAAATGCACATTGGGATTTGAAATCCAGAAGGGAACCTCCAAGGGAAATTAGATCTGTAAAAAATCCAGCCTTGCACCGGGAAAACAAAATGACCTGTCATTATTGGTGGGGGTTAAAAAGGCAAAAACTCAGTACCTGCCAATCCTGTTGATCCTTTCTGATATCTCAGAAAGGAGAAATAAAATAAAAAAATCCTGACACTCTTCATTCTGTCCAGAAAAACCCAAATTGTGCTCTGTACAATTGAGAGAATGGCAGAGTATGGAATTACTAAAAATGCTGAGAGCATCTTTTCTGAGTATTTTTCTGTGTTGAAATGTATAAAAATATTGCCCATTTGTTTGGGGACAGGGGAGGAGGTTGGTGCTTCTTTTTTTTTGATGTGCTATGGCAAAGTATTATGTTATTGATGTAAAGTGTTGCCAGAAAGTCAAGAGAGATTATCCCTCCCCTCTACGCAGCTCCAGTGAGGCCACACCTGAAGTTTTGGGTTCAGTTCTGAGCTCTCCAGTGCAGAAAAGAGATGGAGCTCCTGGAGAGTCCAGCAAAGGCTCAGGAAGACAATGAAGGTTGTGAGGAGAGGCTGAAAGAGCTGAGATTGTTTCACCTGGAGAAGAGAAGGTTCAGGGGGATCTTTTCAATGTGTAGAAATACCTGCAGGGAGGGTGCACAAAGGATGGAGCTGGGTTCATTCCAGTGGTGCCCAGTAACAGGACCAGAGGCAACGGGTGCTTGCTGGAACAGAGCAGTTCCCTCTGAACATCCAGAAACACATTTTCACTGTGAGGGTGACCAGGCACTGGCCCAGGTTGCCCAGGGATGTGGTAGAGTCTCCATCCTTGGAGATACACATATAATGTCTGGACACGGACCCAGGCAGTCTGCTGGAGGGATGAGGTTGGACCAGAGGAACTCTGGAGATCCCTTTCAACCTCAACCATGCTGTGATTCCATGACTGTTTCTTTTTTCAGATTAGTTTATTTCATTTTTCTGGTCCATTCCAGGTGACAATTATTAATTAAAGTAACCAGCTTAGCTGTAAAACTGTCCAAGTTTTATGTAAATTCTGTAATCTTCCTAGTAGCTTAAATTGCACAGGACTGTAGATGCATAAATATTTCAGCATTTCTGTGTCATTGCACGCATGTGGCAAAGACGTTTCTGCAGAGCAGCCACTAGGTGACAGAGATTCAAGGGGTTTTGTGTTGGAGGAAGAGCTACAGAAATCCCAAATTATGTGTAATAGCAGCCGTCACTTGAGCAGCGTGGAAAATGGCAGCAAAAAGTGTATTGACACTTCTAAGAGCTGGTGATGCAGGGTAGCAGGATACTCCACGGCACCACAGGGATGGATTTCCTGGCCACAAGGATGTTGTGGTGGCCCAGCCTGAGAGCAACCTGACCAGGAAGGGTCATTGCACTTGAACAAAAGTTCTTTGCTTTCTCCGCTCCCCTGCCAATCTTCATCTAAAATTACTTCTGCCACTTCAGGAGTGATTCTGGATTATCTGAAATGTACACTGAAATTAATCTTTGCTTAGAAAAGCAATCAGAACAGTAATCCTTGACTCACTGGGGTGGCTCAGCTGAGCCCTTCGCAGGGGAGGAATTTATCTCCCTCCTTCCTTGTGGGGAACACGTAGGGATGTTCCTGTCTCTCTGTCTGCGTACCATTCTGATGACCACTCTGCTGCCCTGGGCACAGAGGAACTTGACCTTTCCCTCATAAACCTTCCTTCTGGGCATGTGCCATCTGCAGCTGATTTCCCTGGCTCTGCATTAGGAGATCAGAAGAAGCCATGGGTTCTGGGTCAGTTTGGAAGGTGGCATGCTTGCTGTGATGGTGGGGGCCAGCTTTGCTTCACCACTGGTAATCTCAGACTAGCTCAAGTCCAGCAAGATCTCTGCAGGTCTCTAGTCCAACCTCTGCTTACACATGACCTTCTCCAGTTAAATTTTGAGTACTTAGAAGGTCGGAGAGCCCATGATCTCTGTTCCAGTGCTTGATCACTTTTGCTTTTCCTCATAACAGATTTCATTTGTTCCAACCTTTACTTGTTGTCTCTTGTCATATCCAAATGGACCGTGAGAAGAGCCTGGGCTCCATCCCTCTTCACCTTCAGACTAATGGTTGAAGGCAGTAACAAGATTTCTTGAGGCTTTTTTTTTGCCTCAGCAGCATAGTCTCTTTCTGATCCAGAAATACCCTGAAGTTAGGTGAAACTCAGAGAGTTGTTTTCCCCTCCCATCCCTACTCCCAAGTCTGCTCACTCGCTAGAGGTGTGTGGATGTACAAAACTCCATGAGGAAAGTAGAATTGCCGGGTCCCACAGGCAGAGGATGAAAGTGGGAGGCAAACCCCATCCTATGGTGAGCCCTAACACAGCAGAAGGTTTCGTCCTCAGAGGAGCAGTAGTAGCTGGACATGGTTCTCCCTCTTACCCTTCCACACAGGGTTTGCTGGGGTGTCAGTGGGAAAACAAAGTGATTCACTGGTGGGAATCACTCTGAATCTTTCCTGTTGCTCTGATCAGTTGCAAACGTTGGAGACCTTTGCCACAGGTGGGGCAAAATGAGGCCACACACCTGCACCATCCCTCTCTGGAGTGGGATTAGACTCAGAGAGTTGGTGCCAGCCCTCAAGCGTGGATTTGCTTTGCATTGTTTTCCTTTTAACTTTGTGCTTGCCATATCACTTGCTTCAGAAAACTGTGGGCTCCCCCACTGCTTGCAGTTTGTGATTTCTTCTAAGTGGCAGCAGGACGCAGTTGGTGGACCCCATTGATTTGGGCAGCTGGCAGGACATTGCAGCCATTCCCACAGGGCAGGTGCACCTCTAAGCTGTACTTGTTGGTGGCTTCAAACCTGCCTTTCTGTCTGCCTCAAGATGGATCCCACTATGGACTGAAAGGTGGCAGACTATGAAGCTGTGACTGCTACATTCTTAGACAAAGCTTTGCTTTCACTTGTCACTGTTTGTGGGAGTTGTGATCTGCCTGTCTGTGATCTCCTTTGGTGTCTTCACATCAACTACATGGTACCCAGGGGCTGGGGAGATGGCCTCAGCTGCTTAAACTGGGAAGGGGTGGGGGGCACTGTGAATGGTGCTGGCTTTTTAGGTGCAGCTGTGCCCTTTTTTCAGACTGAGGTAGTTACACATCTGGTCAGGTTATCTAAGGAGGCAGATCTTTCCTGAGGCCCTTGAATTCAGAATTGGTTTTATTGCTACTAAATGCTAGGGCAGAGACCCCTCAGTAAACTCCACTACTCTCCAGTGAGTGTGCAAAACAAGGCATGAAGCCACTGAGCTCTTTCTTTCCTTCCAGAGATCCTGCTCTACCCTCATTGCAGCAGTAGGGCAGGCCAGGTCCTGGGAGCTCGTAAGGACAAGTGCTTTGGGACCATCCAGGTCTTGGCTCACATTCGCAACAGCTGGGTTCTGGAGCACACACAGTGCCAGCATGTACATCTCTGGTGTTTGTCAGACTGCATTTGACCCTTTTCCATACATCAAGTGATAAGTGAAGGGCATTTATGGGCGTTGCATGTGGCACCACATTGTGAGCTGGAGAGTTTTCTGCAGATTGGCTTCTGGCATGGCAGCTGCTGCACATTATCCCAGCACTTCTCAGCTTGTAGTGTGAGGCTGGGCTTGCAGCAGGACATGGCAGGCTCTCACAGTCTGTCCAGAGCTGTTTCCTCGTTTCCGTTTCCTTTTTTGATTTAATATATTCATCTTCGTGTAATTCCAGCTGTAATTCAGTTTTAAAAGCCCACACGATTCAGTTTGGTTCCAAAGTGCCTATGAATTATTGAGGCTGAATAAGTGGAGGGTGAAAATACACAGAGTTTTCTGTTTCGTCCTGCAGCTGCCGGTGCTGCTTCGCCTCAGCTGTGTTGGCCTGGTGTTTGTGTGCAATGCAGTGATGTGGACAGTCTTCACCAAAGCCTTACGACTCTCCTCCTCCTCGGCTGCTGCCTCTGTGACCTCGACAGCCTCCAACTTCATCTGTTCCGTGAGTAGACCCCCTTCCCCAGCCTGAGGAGCACAGCCAGGTGGGAATGCCCGTGCTGGTTGTAGCTCATCTCCCAGTGCAGCCAGCATCAATGGCCACAAAGGGAGTTACAGGCAGGTGTGAAATGATTGTGTCAGGCCTCAGCTGCTCTGATAGTTGTTCACGGCACAGGTGGTGGAACTTTCCTGGGTGGTGCAGGAGGAAGGGTGCTGCTGCCCAGCACGATTCCTTGCTGCAGCAACACAGTTTACTGAACTTTTCTAGTGGCCACTGGAAGCTGAAGCTGGGAGCTTTGCTTCACTTCTCTTTTCCTTTGCAGCACCTCACTTGTGACAAGCCAGTGTCACCCTAGCTGGGTGTGAAGATGCGTCACCTCTAGTGACAGCAAGAGAGTCTTTGACCCACAGGTTTTTTCCACTTGCTTTTCACTCTTGGCAGCAGTCCACCTTGTTTCTGTGGTCCAGCTGGCAGACCAGTGGTGGTGTCCAATAATCAACAATGCTAATAAATGCCCAGTCAATGGGAGATTTGGCTCTTGAGAAGTGCTGGGAAGGCAGCAGAGCACATGTGCATGTGCCACATCCTGCTTTGGGACCACAATATGGCTGTGCTTCCAGGCTGGTGGTGGAGTTGGTCATCTCCAGCATCACCTTCAGCAGCCATTCCTGTTGGTCATCCCAGTAGGAGTTTCCTCAACCAGGTTTTTTCCAGGGCTGTCTCTCCCAGAAGTCCTCACAGCTCTGGCAGCACAAGAGGCCTTGGGGCAGCTCGGCCCATCAAAGCTTTGTGTCTCTCTTTTCCTTCAGGCTGTCCTGGGAAAATTGCTCTTTGGGGAGACGTGGACGCCTCTGTGGTGGGTCGGCCTCGCCGTGACAGTCTGCGGGCTCACGCTGCTGCACACGGCTGCACCCCAGCTGGTGCAGGTCCCAGCGGAGAAGAAGGAATGACAGCTGCTGGAGCGGTCACGGTGCCACGCCGCCCCACTCCAGCCTGGCTCATGACACCATCCCCAGTCCCCACTGTTCTCGGAACACATCAGCCACCGAGCTGCTAACCCCTGCTCACTGCTCTTCTGCTGACTTGCAAAATCACGTTGGTCACATCTTTCCTGGTGGTGGTGTGGTGGCAGTGACAGTCTCGGAGGGAGCTGGTCAACTCTGAGTCAGTACTGTGAAAATCAGGGCCAGAGGCTTATCAGCCACTCCTCCTCTTCACACCCTGTGGCTGTGGAGCTTTCCCAGTTTGGGGAATGCTGAAAGTAAACATGGTGGCTGTGGAAGGTGCTTGTGCATCAGTATTCTTCCATGAAAGGATCTGTCTCGAAATAGAAGAGCAATCAGAATTAGATGCTGAAGGCAGCTGTTATTTCTGCTCTGCTGTTCCTGGCTTTTAATCTCTTGAAATGGTTCTATGCCCACTGCTACCTATAAGGTAGCACCTATAGGTAGTACCTATAAGACCTTTTAACTTGCCATTTGTATCTGACATCTAGAATTTTCACTTACCCATTCCTGACATGTTACTCACTGTAAGGTTGCTGCTCTTTCTTTTAAACCCTTACCCAGAACAGGGTTTTGATCACCATTCCTGCTTTGCCAAACTAGTGTTGGGACCATTCAACAGGCAACCTGCTTTTCACTCGGAGTGTCCGTGTTCACCACATCCCCCATCCCCACTCAAGTTGGCAATTGCTTTAATGTTTGGTAAAAGGGAGTTTTTCAAGCCATGTTTTTTCTACACCGCTGGATGATGCTTATTCCCTTTCATGTGATGTGATCAACCAGATCACTGGTGTCCAGGTATCTGCTGAATTTTGCATCAGTGGTTACTCCGTGTTCAGGTGTCAGTTTGGTGAATGTGTCACGAATCATCATTTGTAAGGTATCGGCTTTATTCCCCTGCCCACTTCTTTTTTTTCTCTTTGGAAATTCTTCAGTTGGAATCCTAATTAAGAAATATAATAATGCCTATTAATGTATGTGTCATGCTGCTGATACCACTTGTTTGCTCTGGGCTTGCCAGGTTGTCTCTGTCATCTTGTAAGGACAGAAGGTGAGTCACGGTTGTGGCATGTGTGGAAAACCTGAGGACACATTTCTGTGAGCGTCTGTATCAGAACCTGTCAGGTCTGTCCTGACTGGCAGATCTGCGCCGTGTCAGGTGTAAAATAGACTTGTGGATGGAAATGCCTCTAGAGTTAGATTTGTGCCTTTTTCTTCTTTGAATCAGAAGAGTCACTGTCTCACAGAAGAGACCAAGAGTCGTTTGCTCCATTCCCTGCCGTTCTAGCTGACCACACCTGGCAGCCATGTCCCGAGAGGGGCAAAGCCTTTGCCTCTCCCCTCAGTGTGCTCTCAATTCTTCCCGTCAAAGAGGGGAGCCGCACATGTAGTGCGGGAGAGGGCAGAGTGCTCTGAAGTTCCTTCCCTCCCTGCCACCATGGGTCTTTGCACCTGGGGAGCTCTCTGGGTGGCAGCAGTGGTAGGGTGGGACACATCCATTTGCCTGGGAAGCTGACACCAGGGACCCAGCATCCCTCGTAGGTCTGCAGACATGACAGCCAGGAACCATGCATTTCTAAGTATATCAGGTCTCCTTAGATTTTCATACATGATGGAAAATTAATGAAACCTGATTTATTTGTCCTTGTTATTAACCTTCAGCCATCTGTAAGCCATGGCTGCCTTCATGCAAACAGCAGTAGAAGGAGCAGGCTCTCTGGTTAATTTGGCTGTTGTCCCATTTCCTAATAAACCATTTGGAAAGCTTTTTAACCTGGGCTATCTCAAACCTGACATTTCTTTATTACAGTCATTGTTGGAGGTCAAGGTTTAGGAGGTGTTTCTTTGGAAGTGGAAGGTGTGCCGAAGGTGCGAGCAGCACTTTGCTTGGTGATGCTCACTTTAAGGCAGAGGAGTATAAACCAGGGCTGTAAATACTCTCATAAATATTTGAAGGTGAGAACAGAAGTAAGTTTTCCTCCCATTCTCATGGGAAGAAAAGATTGCCAAGTAGTGTTCATTTTATAGCAGTATCCCACCCCTCTTATGTACACAGGGTTTGGCCATGTCTGTCAGTGAGGCCAGGCCTACAGGAAAAACTGCAGTAGCTGTGTGGCAAAGCAGTGTGCTTCTCGTAAACCATTCATGTGGGATCATCCAAAATGTGTCTGAAGGTAATTAAAAAACAAAAAAAAACAGTGAGGAAATTTCCAAAATAAAACTTTCCAAAGCTCAGTGTCTGAATTTTTTTTGTTTACTGATATTTTAGGCCACACACACACACAAAAAAGAAGCAATATGAGACTGATAGTATAGGGTTAAAAGTTTCTAAAAGTATGGGATACTTGGGAGGGGGTTAAGCCTCACAGCAGGCCTTGTGATTCCAGGCTTGGTAGGTCAAGGTGAAACCCACCTGAATAGGCATGATGAGTGGAGTGATGGTTAGCTACAGCTGTGTAACTATTCTAGCCATGATTCGTGAAGTAGTTGTATATGATTATAACCCATGACAAGAATGATGAGATCAATGGAACAATATAAGTTTAATAATTAAACCTTTAGGTATGTAATGTTGAGGAATAAAAGGGTCTTCCTTTCGCGATTCTGCGGAGTTAGATTTGGGCTCCTAGCCCCTAACTCTCGGGCCCTACTAAAAAAACACCCATATAATCACTCGTGATCATGTGGTTTTGTCCTTAAACACTAACATTTTTGGCGAACCCAAAAGGGACCCNAAATAGGGTAACTTTGGGAAGAGTTACAAAAGGCTAAGTTGATTGATTATTTTAATACATGGTGGTCAGAATATGTCCTGGAGAGTGAGGTGGACAATCCCTGTTTATTGTCATTGTTTTCGTCAAAATCTGTTGTGCCGGGGGCGCACCGCTAGCATCCCT
>VXBQ01011595.1:11952-40490 GCA_013400175.1 Phainopepla nitens | reverse complement strand
CAAGGGGCTGATGAATGTGTGCAATTTACTGTAACTGTTGGTCTAATCCCCTTCCCCCACCCTTTTAGCTGAGCTGTGAGAGCCATAAACCAGCTGGATGAACTCTCCGAAAGGAGGAACAGATACCAGCACTCTGATAAGAAACAGAGCATTCACTTGTCCTTGTTACAGTTAGAGAACAGGCAGCATGAGGAGGATGACCTTGAACAAGACATGACTAGTATTGTATTTAGCAGCAGGGCCAGTTACTTTGAAACACACGGAAGGACCTCTAGCAGCATGTATTACCTTTTGTTTCGAGAGCAAGGATTTGTGTGGTGTGACTTTAGTTTTTAAAACAGTCATTTGAACGCTGCATTACCCATGCAAGGAAAAAAGGTTTTGGTAAATGAAATGCAGAAGCATAGCCTATTCAAGTTCATGTTTACATCCCAGTGTGTCTCCAAGCTGGTGACAATATATCAAAATAGATTCTGGTGCCTAGATTAGAACTAAGATGCTCCTTCCAAACCCAAGACTTTGAAACCTCCTCCATCTGCAGCATACTTACAGATGCCTAGAAATCCTCTGCTCTTGATGCTATTACAATGCCCGTAGTTCATATCTGTGTGTATTGGTGAATATTCATGGATACTTTAGATATGATAGAGATAGATAAATTGTAGCCTAAACAGCAAAGGCCACCCATACACTATTAAACCAAAGGCACATGAAGGCACATGAAATTAGGCATTTGCAGAAATTAGGCAAAATACAGAAATACCTGTCTTTCCAGAATGGAGCTTGGAACAACAAGAGTGGCAGACATTATTTTATATTAAAATAGCTTTGTACAGCTGTTAAATTGGGAGATAAATGATGGTGGTCATTGTCTTCTAAATAACAGCCTATGTGGATCATTTCCTCAAGAGTTAAAAGGCTTTGAACCAAATTCCATTTTCTTCCTGAGGGTTTTTTATATGTGTTGGTAAAGACACACTTTTCTTACCCCACTGCAGGCTGAAATACTACAGAAATACTCTTCAGTCTTCTAGTTGTAGTTGAGCAATTAGACATATTGAGCCAGAAGAGGAAGTCTGTGAGAAACATGGAGAATGGAGGGAAGAATAAAATGCATGATCAGCTATAGAAAAAAAATGGAAATAACTATATAATACTAACTTGACATAACATGTAGTAAAAATTACAAAGTATATGACACACAGGAAATAGTTCTGGTTAGTTTTCAGTTATAGTCAGATATCTAACTACTAATCATTTAGGGACAAAAGATGACTGGCAGTAGTTAGCGTAGACTTAGGAAGGGAAAGTCATTCCTGACCACCTAGATAGCCTTCTGTGATGAAATGACTGGCTCAATGGAAAAGGAGAGACTAGTGGTTGTTGTTTACCTTGATGTCAGAGAGGCTTTTGATGCTTTCTCCAATAACATTCTGATAAACTAGTTGCTGAAATATGTTTTAGACAAGTGAATGCTGAGATGGACTGAAATCTGAACGAGTGCCTGAGCTAAAAACGTTTTGGTTGGTGGCATGAAGTCCTGTTGTAGGCCAGTTCCTAGTGATGTACATCAAGCATTAATACTGGAACCAATGCTGATTAAAACCTTTGCTAAATTACTGGTAGAGACTATACCCTCACTAAGTTTGTAAATTAAACACAATAGGAAGAACTTATTGACAAGCTGAAAGGCTATGCTGCCATTCAGAGGCACCTCGACAGACTAAAGAATTGGTCTCAATAGGATCTCATGAAGTTCAGCAAAGGGAAATGCAAGGTCATTCCCCTGAGGAGGAGCAACTCCAGATACACATCAGGAGCCTACCACCTGGAAAGTAATTCTGCAGAGAAGAGCTACTGGGTAGATACCAAACTGGTCATTGAGCCAGCAATGTATCCTTCCAGCAAACAACAGCTTCCTAGGAGAAATGTTCACAGCAGCGCAAGGGAGGAGATCCTTCCCCTCTCCTCAGCCCTGGCAAGGCCTCATCTGGAGTGCTGGGGCCAGTTCTGGGCTCCTCAGTATGGGAGAGACATGGAGCTACTGGAGGCAGACCAGTAAAAGGCAATGGAGATGATTGAAGAACTGGAGTATGTCTGATAAAAGGAGAGGCTGAGCGACTTGGGATTGTTCAGCCTGGGAAAAAGAAGGCTCCACATAGGTATAAAAGAAATCTTGGTTTTAAACTGTTAGCAGTAAATATTGTTTTGTTCACACAAAACAATCCACATCTTATCCATAGCATCTTAGAGAAGCAGACATTGCTGATCCAGTACTGAACCATTTCCACATGGCAAAAAACAAAACCAGAATTTGAAACACCTTGAATATGTCATCTGAATTATGGGGTTTAATATACCTTTTAGATCCTTGCCTCTTTCTAAGTTTCACAGAATTCCAAGATTGATCATCAGGTTTTAGTAGTAGCATGTAAGTGTGCAGTGATCTCTCCTCCATCAAGGGTCTTTAGCCATCAAATTCCAAGTTTGCCCTTTTGTTATGGAGCTTTTTATTCCCTACCCACAGGGGAGTGAGACTGGCATAGAAGTAATGAGCTGCCCATGTGCACTCAGTCAAGACATTAGCCTCTGCTAGGACAGAGAAGCATCTCACCATGCCAGCGTGGAGCTAGAGACCTGGCTGGAAAGGCAATTCCTGTTTCCCAATAGGTCTCAAATTTCACTATATTTTGCTGTCGCTCACCAATTCTATAGTTACTCACTCTAGAAATTCAGTAGAAAGTTTCCATCTCAAGATTTTGATCATGAAATTGGTTTTAAAAAGAAAAATTGGGTAAACCACCAATATTAAAACCAGCCTTCTACCAGCCAGAAACTGGAAAGATGATTCTTTCTCCTGCCTTGTGTAACCTAAGTGACAGCCAGGTGTTGTTGCACAGTGAATCTCCTTGTTTTTCTTTATGGGCTGTTTTAACTTCTGTTTTTAACTTTCTGTCTAAGAGCTGAGAAGAAATGGACAGTTCAGCTTTGAAGACAATTTCTTCTTTTGATCATGGCAAGGGGCCAGGGAGGACCTGTTAGTGTCTGTGTGAATCAGTCCCTGCAACTGTTCAGGCTCCTTGATCAGGAGCTCCTGACCATGTAGCTCCTGCTTAGAGATGGAGAAGATATACTCTAGAAATGTAAAATGAAATGTTTTTATTGCAATATCTCCTAGCACCTTGAAGGTCTTGGTTGTATTTTGGACAAAGTAACTGTTGCAAGTATTCTAAACCAGCAGAAGGGCTAAATAATCTCCTCAAATTGAAAAGTATCAGTGACTTTTTGAATCAGTCAGTACTTCTCTCAGTTGCTCCAGATTTAAAAAAATACATTTTTTCACCCAGAAGAGTCTCTAGTTTTCTGCTCTATGTCCTGAGTCTCCTGACAGGTCTTCTCCAGCATGGTAAGACATACACATGCACCAAGGCAGACATTGCAATTATAGTAGCAGATATTTTCTTTCATTGCTCAGACTGACTTCCAGCAAGGACAAACTGTCTTATTGAAAGATGTGATTTTACATTTGGGTTGACTTTTTAGACCAATATTGACAGTATTTTTCTAGGCACAGTTGTATCTGCCAGAACTGAGGAGGTAGTTACACTCTTGAGAAAGTAAAGTAACAGAGAGGCAAGTCTTGATTCAAAGTTGATTGTTTAGGGTAAGTTACAGCAATATAACTTACCTTCGCGTAGTACTTCAGGCTGTTGCTGGGATCCCTCTGGCATTAAATGGTTCTGTGCCACTGGAGCTATGTGAGAGAGCTGAAGGACATCACAGAAACCTCTGAGGGATGCGCTGTCTGCTTTGTGGGGAGAAAGGTGAAAGATGTGTCCTAATATGAGCAGTGAGGAGCTGAAACAGAAAGGAAAACCTATTCCCATAAGCATCTGCCTTTCAAGTTTCCTATCTGCTAGATCATAAGACCTTTGGCATAGGAGAATGGGGTTGAGACTGCATCTGGCACACTATGCAATGGGATGCAGAAGCAGCACAGTCTTGCTAGGGAATCGAGCTCCTGCTGGGCAGGCAGCACATGTAAGGTCAAGGGCTGTGTTGCAATTGCCTGAAAGTGCCTGGGTTGGGTTAAACAGGAGTCAGAAGCAGAGGCTGGCTCTATCTACCTTGTCTTCAGGTATGAGCAGGCCATAGTCCAGGACTAAGTCCTTGTGAATTGTGGTCCTGGTAACATTGTGACTATAGGGAGAAATGTGAAGTTGACCCTAAATCTGATTTGTTTGTCAAAATCCTGACAGCATCACTAGTCAGTAGGGCTGATGGAGAAAAATAATTGTGTATATTTATGCAAATGAGAGCTGCTGTAGCTGCTCCTATAAGAAAATGTTTTAAATTAAGAGTTGTCTGGGTTTTTTTTCATGAGAGGGTGGTATGGTGCAAATAATAAATGTATTGAAGACTTAAAATGCTACTTAACAAGTACTTGGAGTCCTGACTATTTTTGGTATTCTTGTCCTGCTGCTGCTTTGGAATCCACTCATAAAATAGTTTCATAGGAGCCTCTTCATCTTATTTGCCTTTTGAGGTACAATTAGTTCTTAGAAAAAAAAGTGTTCTGTATTCAGATGTAAATTTACACATCCAACTTTATTTCTGCCCCTTTGACAGATTAAATCAGCTATCTGTGTGTCTGCTTGTAGTGAGACAGTGCAAACCACTTTGAAGTCATGCAAAATATGTTTTTATGGAGCTAATTTGCTGGAAAGCTGCCAGAACTTATTCTCTGGTTTGAATATGATGTTGTGGAAAAAAAACATGAGGAAGAGATGCTATGAAAGTTGAGATACCCATAGAGCTGCTAGGAGATTGTGGGTAAATGTATATTGATTTACAGAACTTTCTAGACACATTTTTAAGATATAACATGTCTCTACGAATAGAAGGTTACAGAACACACAATGAAAAATATTTTCCTGACTAGAAGGTTTCATTTATATCTGTGCCAAAATTAAAACAGTCTCTGATTTACAGTTCTGCTGGCTGAACAAATTGTTTGGTATGGAAACTTTGACAAGCTTTTCTGGCCTTACTTTTTTCATTAGGCATATTTTTCTGTCCCCTGAAAATATACTCCATGCTGAATTCAGCTCTCTTTATTTCTCTTTTCCTTTTGCTGCTGCTGAGTTTGATCTTTTCAACATGGTGAGTTAGATTTCAGCCATTATATCTGCTTTTTCCGCCAAAGTATTTTCTTATTTCCAAGAGTAAGGGTTTCCTACTGTGCTCTGAATCATTTGCCTTTATTTAGCACAACTCTTGGAAGCCTCCTTCTTTTGGGGACCTCCATCTCTTTAAGGTCCTTGCAGTGTAGCTCCTGCTCAAGGTCACCTACTTTTTGTGACTGTGTTATCCCTGACCATACCTGACTCAGCACCATTGGTACCATTTAATGCTCCAGATGAGATTTCAAGGGGTCTCAGGTCTTCAGTCTATCTCTAGTAATAATTCTTTTCTTTCTGTGCTGAAATGTGGACACCCTTGGTTAGGACATGCTCATTCACACTGCTCTGAATGACACCTACTTGACCCAAAACATCACACCACTCAGTGCAGAGTCACAGTACACATCTCTGAATCTCTTCCAAATGAGCTTGAATTTTGTACTTTTTTTTTTTTTTTTCAGGCGGTACTGCTGTATTAGCACAGTTGGACATCCACTCTAAATAGCCTTACCTTGTAACAAAGCTAGGACGCCCAAGAATGGCTTCATACTGGCACAGCTATGCACTTCCTGGGTCTCAGATATATTACCCTTGGTGGCACTACACAGACCTCTGTGCTGATTTCTGCTGTGCAGTGTGAACATGCTCCTGAACTCCCAGAACCCTTGTCACACCAAGACAAACATGCAGATGCACACATTTTACACTATTCTTCATTCACAATGGGATTGTCCTTAAAACTTGAATCTATGTTTTTCAAAATCCTGACTTGGCAAGATGGTTAAGAACGTGCTTAAAATTAACCAAATTGCAATGTATAGCACTTGCGGTGTCCGCAGTAGGCAAACGTTTCTCTTTTAATGGAGAATAATGAACACCTGAATAAATACAATAATGACAAGTAACATAACTCTCTAATGAATGTAAAATGAATTTAATGTATGACTTCATCTTCCTTGGTGTGTAACATATTCTTGGGTGTATTCTTGAATATCTGCTGTATTGCAGATCTGATAGGTATGAACAATGAATCCTAAAATTTTACATCCTATCACATACATGGGCAACTCTGGCACTACATTTGTTCAACTCATGCAGCAAAGAACCTTTGTGGATGTCCCAGGAGACAGCAGTAAGACCCATGTGTCGGTGTTAATGACAGCCTTCTTTTTATTGCCAGTGGCTGGAAATACTGGCAGTGGAAATGTGCTACCCAGAATATATCCCTCAGCTACAGGAGGATCCTGTGGGCACTGTTGCTTCTGTGTTGACTACTGCAATGGTTAGTCACAAGTCAGACTGGTTTTAGTAAAATTCCTCTTCTTGAAGTTTGATTTACTCAGCGTTTACAAATACAGTAATGGTTGGGCATTGTGAAAATGCTGTGGTAGAAAAACATTTGGTTACTCTCTATTTACTCTGGTGCATTAAGAATGAAGTTAATCAACTTTTGCCAAAGGGCAAGGATGTTTTAATGTTTTAATTTGTTCTTCATATAACTGTGTCACCAATGTGTTCTAGTATTCTGCCTATAAGAGACACTCACTCTTATAGGATCTCACTTCTTCCGGATTTCTGGACAGAAGTGTGAGACACCAATTTTAATAAGAACCTATCTCAACTGACAACTCTCCTACTATCAGCCAACACCACTTAGTAAAAGGGTTATGCTCCCAAGTATTTAATTGCAGCCTGGAGACAGTTTTTACCACTCTGCAAGACCTAGCTCACAGATATCCCCACTTTTATTTTGGTGTTGAAACTATCAACATCTGGTCAACCCTGAGAGCATTTTCATGGTGGTAGGATGAGTGTTATCTCCAGTTCATGTGTCATAATTAACACATCTGATAATAAGTAAAGCAAAACAAAGAGTCTGGAAGAAATTGTTTGATGCTTAAATTCAATGGCAAAAAAAGCCCTTTGCCATGTCTTATCTTTTGCATGGTCTCAGTAATGAGGACAAGGTAATTGTGGAACACATTCTGTCATAACTTGGTGAATGGTGTTTGCACATGCCTCACTCCCCTACCCTCTCTAGCATTACACTAAATGCACAAAAACAGGACCCTTCAGTGCTTCTGCGTGCTTTAAAACACCACTAAGTCCTCCTTTTTGCTTTCTCTGGCAGGTCACTGGGGAACTGTCCAGCAAATAAACGCCTTCTTGAATTGAGATGGCTTGGAGATTTCTTTTGTGCTGTTACATCCAAGACCTGCCAGGGAGAGAGGAAAAATACTTGCAATTTTCAGGCTAGGACAAAGCTCACTAATTCAGGACTAAACAGTAATGAAAAAAGAGAGAAATTCACAAAAGAGAAAGTTGGCCACAATCACTATAACAGCCTCTGCAGCTGTTCATACTATGTTCAGAACCAGAGATAAAGAAAATGCCCAGAAGAACACGGTATTAGCCCAGGGTAAAGTCTTTTACATATATTTGTATTTTGTGGCAAAACTTCTTAGAGGCTGAATGTGGTTGACACACTACTGTTGCAATTGTGGCACGACTATTAAGACAACCAAGGAATTCTTAAGTCCTTAATTTAGGAATTCTTAAGTCCAGTCTTCTTCCTGCCTTTGACATCACAGGTAGTTCAGGGCTGGCAAAATGAATATAAAGTCAACTATCTCCATCCATCAACCACAGGACGCTGTTTGAAGCACCACTTTCTTGATTTCAGTGTGCTATGCTGGTCCTTGAAATGCAACTGCCTCAGGAGGGCTGCTACAAAGCACCATAGCATTTCAACTTTTCGCCAGACCTTGGAGCAAATTGTTAAAAAGATTGAGGGCAAAATCAGCATTTGTTTGGATTCTAGGTGGATGGCATCTTCTAAAGGGACTGTGGTTTGGGAGATGTTACCAGCTGGAACCACTGGGGATTATTACACTTATTTTAGACAAGCACGTTAGCCTTTAGCCAGACTGCCTAGGCTTAGATAGTATTGTGCAGAATTGGGCTGTTAATACACATTTTGCTTAGGGACAGCTTTTTACTGTGCTAATGTCCACAAATGGTTCCTTCATTCTGCCTTCTTGAAAAGTGCAATATTAAATATGTTCTCTGTAAAGCTGAATAAGTGGATCCTATTTTCACAAGCTCCTTCTTTTCCACTGGCTCAAGAAAGTGCAAGTAACTCTTGAAAAGTTCATGTATAATTATGCAATTTTATGCAGAAAAACTTATTTTCTGTTATGTCAAAATCAGTGATGATTAATTATGCCTCAGAGTGGTCAAGCTTCTGGTCTTGCCAGAAACAGCTTCTCAGATTGGAGGGAAATATAAGCATCTTTTCCAAAAAAGTGTGAGAGTGCATGTGTGCATATGCCTGCTTTTCTGATCCATTTGTTAATTGATAGTATTTTAATAAAGAAATATTTCTCATTCCATTTTCATATTAATTAGTCAAAAATAACTGGCATGTCACTTGCACATGACTCAGGGATGCTGTTCTGCCCCTTTGCAAAGCACCAGTGTGTTTCTGCACCTGAGTTCATTGGGCTGGACCAGCTAAGACTACCATGTGTGGCTGGAGCAAGATCCACTACAGCACTGGTTCTGTTTAAAACAAAGGCACAGGCACATGCAACATGGATGTGTTATGTCATCATTGGATGGTTCATATTATTCCCTGAAAAAATAATGCATCATTATTTGTTATGTAAACTGACTGATTTGGTTCTGTGTCAATTTTATTTGCCATCAATACTGTTTTTGTTTTTGGTGGAACCCTGCCAACTTTCCCTGTTCTCCTTGCACTAACCAAGGCCCTGAAATCTGACTTTCATAGGCTGTCTGTGATTAGACAGTGGGGTCTCTGTAAGTGTGGTCTCATATGAACAGCTGAATGTTTTTTCTGTAGAGAGAACTTGTCATTAAAGAACTGAGAAGATGAGTGGGTGGTACCTTCGGCTGTTTTTCTTTTAATTTGGCCCTCATTTACTTTAGACACTATGAAGGAGTCCACATTAGCTGATGGTGCCCACAATTCACTTGTACTGATGAAGGCAGCTTGACAGCTGCATAAATCACTGCTAGATACCACTGATAAATTGCTGCATACGAATTTGTAGAGGACCACCCAAGAACAACTTGGGGGCGGCCTGCAGTCACACTAGGCTTGCACATGAGTACAGTAATGCAAATTTGCTTAACTCTTTATTAGCACTTGGTATAGTTTTCCTGTTAAAAGAAGTATTGACATTTCTCCACTTACTTGCTAGTGCAGTGAAGTAAATTGCCAGGATCCAGCACCTCCCATCATCTGTAGTTCTGGTATTAAGATTTATTTGTTTGTTCATGCAGAGATACCAGCTTGCTTCCTCATTTTGAACTACACAATCTGCTGGTAGGAAGGAGAAGAGGAAAGGGGTGCGAAAAGAGAAATGAGCTTCTAGCTCAGTATAGGTACCTATTGTGTGCTAGAGAGAAAAGCTTGGGCAGGGCAAAGTGATCATTAAAAAGCTGCAGTATGCTGCCTGTCTAACAGCAAGCAATTATATCCTGCTAGTTCTAATTGAAGACACAATGGAGGTCAGGACTTGGTAACACGCCCACCAAAAGGAGTAATATGAGAGTACAGGAACAGGAGCTTATTTCTAGGTGCTGTATGTGCAATTCTCAAGGAGGAGCTTGGCTGCCTTATTAAAAGCTAGAAAGCCACCTGACATGAGTCACGCCCTGGTAAACATTAATCAATAGCAAGATTGCATTCCTATCGTGAGATTTGGGACTAGAATTTGCAAAGCCTGATTCTTATCAGATGTCCTGTGTCACCTGCAGGGCTCTCTGTGTCTGCTGTGTCACTCAGCTACTGGTCTTACAGCTTTCTTAGCAGTGGCCACTGCTAATGGATTCTTGACCTTTTGTCTAATGACTATGGTATCAACTGCTTTATGTTGCCTTGTGTTTTATTAGGGAGTACTTTCCTCACATTAAAGAAATTACAGACTGGTGCTACCAGAGTTCATTTTTCTGGCATTCCCATCTCGGTCTGCTTCAGTGCTATCATGGAAAAAAATTCCCTGTCTTCTTTCTGGTATAATATTAATCAGAACACAATTATAACACCATCTGAAACATTTTTTCTTTATCTTCTAGTTATTATTAGAGACAGTAGTATCTTAAAAAGAGGTTTCCATATTCCACTCTCAGAGACTAATCGCTAACCTGAATAGATGTACAGAGAGTCAAAACTTCAAAAACATGCATTTCTAAAATTTGCAATTTGTAATTACATCAGTGTGTGCAAAATTACAATTCACAGCTGGCTTTTTAGTACCAACAGTCATTCATATGGGCGATAGCAAAGACTAGGTGAATGGTCATGGTGACAGTAACTGTGTCTGTATGTGTGCCTTTGTGTGTGCCTTTGTGTGTACCTGTGCACATATCTGCATGGAGATGTATGTCTCAGTTCCCAGGACCTGTCTTGTGAGAAGAAAAGCAAAATCCAAAAAAGAAAAGTATTGCATAACTCTTATGAAGGAGTCCTAAAGGGAATTACTCTGGATTTCCTTTTCTTTTCCTTTGGTGGCTTTTCATTCCTTGACATACCTGTTTCCATTCTATTGTCTGGAAATTCCCTCTGTGTGTCATGTGGTTTGATTTGACCAGCTTTTGGCGTTTGAAACTCTCCACTGGGATGAGATCCTTCAGCATCACTGTACCCTACCCCCAAAGTTTCAGTCTAAGGAACTGAGTGGCAAGAAAGAAGACAGCCTTCAAGAACTGACATGCTTGTTCACACCTGTGGAAAAAAAAAAAAAAAAAGGAATTTAAAAAAACATTCACACTTGGCTAAAGCCTTTTCCTGTTTAAAAGAAGTCTTTGTGTTTCAGTCAACCACCAGCAATAGACTTTCTGACCTACAGCCACTCACATCTCTGTACTAGATATGGTATATTACTGTGTAAAATGACATTGACCATTAGTAAATGGATGATCCGTCAATCAGAAGTTTTAATTGCAGGTGAAAACACTCCAGCAGTCTCTACTAGCAGTGAACTGAACAGAGGACCTTCAATGCAAAAATCATTTAGTGCATGTTTCTTGGCAATAGTCTAATTAGTTTCATGTACCATCAGCTATTTTTCATAATATGCCATAACTCGAGATTACACCTTTCACAAACATAAAAACACAAGTGGTTTTGATAAGTCTAAAATGCCTTCATCAGTTTTAAGTATTTCCTGCATTCCCACACTCATTTACATGTTCTGAGAAACTGGCAAATGAGCGCAGCTTTAAAGGATAACAGGAGTGCTAAATAGGATGGTAACGAGTGCCATACCAGCTCTCAGGTTACATTTATTGACTTGGTACCTCTAAAATAAGGAAAAACCATTATTAAGGGAAAAAAAAAGTCTAAACGTGTTCTTGAGCACATCTGGTTTGGTTTTATTTCTTTAAAATTAGATTTGTTTTCCTCTTTTGCTCACAGGAAATATATTTAGGAACAATGCTCATCTTGGAATGGCATGCAGTGGTATGGCAGGCTGACACTTTTTGAAATCTGTTTACTTTCTACCAGTCAACAGTTGCTAAAATGTTCCTGGAATGAATAGTGTTTTTTTATCCGTTTAGTGTTTGGATCTTTGCATCTAATTATAGCACTTTCTTACATTCAAGATTAACTTGCAAGTTTTCTTGATGGCNCTGCCACAGTGTTTCCTGCCTGTGATTTCCTAGAACTCAGCTCAGAGGGGGAAGCTGGCTCCTGTAAGCAGTGATACCAGGCTGTCCCTGTGAGACACTAGGCTCCCATGCTGGTCCCCTTCCTGCTGCTGCCTGCTGATGCTCTCACACCATCACAAGGAGGCAGTTCTTGGCTTTAGCAGCAAGGCTGTTACGCTTTCAGGCATGTACCAAGGTGGTCCAGAGGATACTTTTACATTGTTTTGTTTCTGGCATCCCTTGGCTAACACAAAAGACCCAGAAAAAACAGCAGTAAGTTTTGAGTCTTCTCTGCCACTGTATCAGTAAAGAAAGCCATTCTGCTCCATGTTGCTGAAGCTACCTATCTCAATGTTTAGCAGTTAACCCTCCCCTTTAGTCACACCAAAAATGGATTATGCAGGCAAAGCTGGGTTTTGCCAGACACAAAAGGGAATTAGTTCTACTAATAACAAAATGACATTTTCATCATGATTTAAGTTCAAGTGTGAGCTGGCCTTGGGGCTTTGCAAATGCTCCCAAAACTCTGAGGGCTAGATGCGTGCTGTGGAAAGCCTGACTCCATGAGAAGTGTGGGAAAGCTAGTATTCAGTCCAGAAAGACTCTTTCACGGCTATCCTCAACTGTGTTCCTGTGTAGGGCATCTGCTCTATAGCCTCTAAGCCCTTTCTGACCTGGGTGATGACTGGGAAGGAATTTTTTTTTGTCAGGAAGAATGGTGCAAGCAACAGTCATCAAATATTAAAAGTAGACTAATGAACACTTGAACCAATCATAGGCATTTTGTTTAAAATTATTTATTATTTCATAATACTCTCCCAGTGACTCCTGTGGATAATTCTTTATCTTCTTGTGAATTATAAGCTGCTGCTAGTGATTCTTCAATGCTTAAAATCTAAGCTATGTCTGGCAGCATTTTTGGGTTTTTTTGGAAGAGATCATGTTGTACAATATGTCTCTGTTTCATGGTTGGACAATGATATTTAAATTGATGGAGTGAATTGTGTTTCCCAGCTCAAGTATCAGAGTCCAGAAGCATTTCCTAATTTCCACAGAAAAATTGTTGGCATCACCAGAATTCCCTCAGAACATCTCAGCAGCATATCTGAAACAATCAAAGAAAAAAGCACTCATTAAAAATCCAGGGTGAATTATTACTCTTAATTTGAGATAATGTTTCTGGAAGGGTTCTGAGCTCAAGTCCTGTGGTTATACAGAGCCATTATGATGAGTGTTAGGATCCTTCTGACTTCTTTCTGTTAATGAGGCAGCCCAGCACCTGCTCTTATGCATTTCCAGATGCTTTGTTTTAGGGTGTTCCACTTATTTTAAATCATACATTAGTCAGAAACACTATCTCACTACAGTACTAAAGTGATGGCCTGATTAACTGAGCAATAATTGGAAATTTTAACACACACAGGATCTTTACAAAATAACCTATAAAGAACCAGCTGCAGTCCACAGTTGCTATCTCATGGATTGCCTTTGAAAAAATGGAAGGGGAAAACAGCGACATGTCACTGACACCTTGTTTTAGCTATGAAGAAACCAGGTAGTTTTTAAATTGCTTTTGAGAAGCTTATGAGAAGGTAGCAAATATTGCAAAGGGATTACAAAGCTGTACAACAGGTTAGATTCACTTAGCAGCCTCTTTAATATGGGCTTTCAAAAGATTTTTTTGTAATGGAATTGAAGAAACTAGAAAATTACTATCAGCGTGATCTGGCTAAAGACTCCTGTTTTTCACTCTTGTTTTCTTTTAATTAATTTTGGTTTGTGTTTCTTTCTCATTAGGGCTCAGCTAATCTCCTATATCCTGGAGCCAATATCTACTGACAGGGTGGAAGGAATAAAAAACTCCCACTGTCTTGGTGATAAGTTATCTTATGAAAGATCACCCATTGCACAAACTTTCTCTGTTCATCCTTCTCAGATGTTTTGAGCTTTGGTAAGGATTAAAAGGAAAAAAAGACAAAGAACGATACATGCTTAAACTTAAAATTGTCCTTTGGGAAGGTACGCAGCTCAGTAAAGCCTTATTCTCCTATCACCTACACTAATGTGACCCCCAAAAAATTACATAGGATTAAAGAGAATAACATCAATGTAAAACTAGAATGAAAGAGAGAAAAATAATTCCCAAAATTCCTTAAACTACATGGGAGTTGAAATCAAATGGATCAGGATTTTCACAGATTTTTTTATATGACTGCTGATCACCATGCAACATGAGCACACAGAAACACTGAAATTGAAAGATGGAGCCAAATTTTAGAGTTACAGCTTGAGGATGCAGCAGAAGTGCAGATGTGAGGTTGGCTGCTGGAACACAGTTGTATCATGGCTTTGGCTGAGCTTCAAAGTACAAACACATTATATTTTAAGGAGGTTGCAAGAATAGGAGACATCAAACTTTATGGTTTGGATTTATTTCTATTTAATATGTAGTTTTATCAGTGAACTCTCCAAAGCCTGTGTTGGTATTTCAAGTGGAGCACATCAGTATAATGCTATAGAAATTACTGGAAATTCATCAGTTGACCCAGCCACAAATATACAAATTGTAACTACTTCCCAAATTGGGATTTTACTTGATCAAATTAATAGCTTTGAAATATTTTATGGAGAAATAACTAGAAATGTCCAAAAGCTGAGAATTGACAAATTTTTTTATTATTTTCTTTACGGCTTTCATGTCATGGAAATTCCTACAAATTTTACTGAAATTAGTCTGAAAATAGATTTCAGCTGGATATGAATATACCTGTCCCAGCATGATCCAAACTTCAGTTGTAGCAGGGATCAAAAAATAGAGCAAATCTTAATAAGGCTTCCACGAAGTTCAGAACTTTCTAAAAAAAGACATGGCATCTTAAATGTGTTGATAGCACTCTCTGTGAGGGAAAGAAAATCTGGGATTCATAATAGTTCTAAGATAAGAACAGTGGTGAATAAACATCAACAAGGTGAATTGTAAGTCAGTGCGCCTAGCTGTAGATAGGTATTTCTGAGGAAAGGGGAACCTTTGAGAGGTACTACAGAAAAGTGGTTTGAATATGAACACAAATCCTGGAACCCTCTCAGAACTCACTGTACGCATTGTCTGTTACTAAGAACTGTACAGGAAAATTTTCTTGGACACAGTCTTCCTTTAGTGCTGTGTAAAGAGTGGTGTCTAATATCTTCCAGATAAAATACAAGTTTGGTGTCCAAATGTTAGGTCCAAAACCTTTGTCCAATGCAATCTAGAGGAAGCTGGATAATCTTCTGAAGTGGTTAAAGGGATGAAGCCAAAGCTGCAACATCAAAGGCAGGCTTAAATTCTGTGGAAGGATGGCATTTTATCCTGTGAAGTCTTTTGTCCTTGAGAATACATTCTCATACCCTCCTGCAAAGACCTGATTCTTAGCAGAGGAGCACATCCACTGCCAGAAGTCAGATAGCCACCAAGGAATTCTTTAAGAACTTGGCGTTTTCTGCCTTGTGGTAAGAAAGGAACACATTGTTATCATTAGATTATTTTAACAAAGGGAATGTCTGACTCATTTTCATACTGGTGTAACTTTTATTTACAGATTCCTTGTCCTTACTGACCTCTGAATTTCAGAAAGTAGCATGGAAAGTAAAATGACTCATTAGAGAATAAATGTTTTAACTTAACCTTTAAAGCAAATTAAATTCAGAAAGCAAAAACTTGAAATGAGGGTGATGATAGGACTGAAGGAACCCTGAATAAATCTTCAAATTTGAGTATCAAAAGGGATACTCGGTAAGAGTGACTATACCCCATAATGATAAAAATTAAAAAAAAAAAAAAACAAACAACCTCAAGAGATACATGATATTGCTGGAAATAGGCTTTCCAGAAATTTCTGGACATAAATGGTAAAATCAGAGACGAAAGGAGTATTACCTAAGTTATACCACTAACCCTCAGCCACACAGAGGCTGCCAGTTACAGATAGTAATTCAGGAAAACACTTCTGATGCCAAACCTCTTGGAAATCTGGGTCACAAATTTCTCAGCAACAAGGAATATAAGCTGAACTTTGTGTTGTGAAAACAACCTCCTTCCATGCTTTCATGAGACATACAATGTTAAGGTGTTCTGTTTGCTCATTTTCTCATTACACATTCCCCCAGCAGATATGGGGATTCCAGCCTTTCCTTGTGCACTGAGAAGAGTGTCTACATATGGACTGCTGTGATACGACAAAGGAGTTGCCACCTGACTTACTGCAACACTGTAAAGAGAAAGGATTTTTTATCAAGTGACCCATCCATTTCTCAGCAAATATCAGTCATTAGAAAATAGACAACTTCTTTTATATTGACTGAAACACCATCCCTGCCTGGTACACAGGAGAAGAAATAATGTGACGGGTCCTGGCATAACCAAATCTGCCTTCTCTGACTGGCCCCAGTGGTGAAGTGCAGAAACACCTGAGCTTCATCACCCTCTTGCCCTGCTCAGGCTCTCAGGTATCACTAGTGGAGCTTCATAATGCCTGGACTTCATCCTGTTACAGCTTTCACTCCATGGTGACTTAAAAAGCAACACAAACCAAACTCATCCTGGTCCTTGATTTTCTTGACACCTTACTCCATACATATGACTGATCATGCCCAGCTTCTCCCTGTGACTTGGTGATAAGTAATAAGACAGAATCACCTGCATCACCAAACTTATTGTTATCACTAGCATCTGTCACCTCAGCTAGCTGATTGCCCTAGGTCCGATACCTCAGAGCGGCAGAGACTAGACCTCTGATGGATGCCATTATGTGTACAAAAATCTTATTAAGTTTCCAGGTGTTTTCCATTTTTTTTTTTGCTGTAAAACCCAGCCAGCCAACCAACCAACCAACCAACCAACCAACCAAACCAACCAACCTACCAACCAACCAAACCAACCAACCTACCAAAAAAACCTCAAAAACCCCCAACCCGAACCCAAACCAAACCAAAACCACCCATGCCTTTTAATATGGAACTGACATAATCTTTCAGTATTGTTATAATGACTTACTGGGAACAGTTTGTGATTGTATTTTAGCAGCATTTTAGCTGCAATTAATAGCCTAGACCTAAACAGTTGCTTGAGAAATGCCCCCAGCTGTACCATTCTTCTTCCCAGAAAGAGTACCATGCTGGGATACCAATTCAGTGTTGGTTGAGAGAGATGAGTCATGATGAGAGAGATGAATCATGCTCTCAAAGCACATTCTAGTTCTGATCCATAGGGTAACATAGTACAGTTTTGTAAAAAATACTTCATATGCTTAAATAGTGAATTTCTCATTCAATTCCCCAGCTCAGGTTACAGAAGGAAAGGAGGACACATAATTGATCCTTTTTTTGCTGAAAGCCTAAGCCATCCTTTAATTAAAGTCAGATTTATGGGCAAAGGTGTATACTATCTTCTTTGTCCTCACATGGGATTTCATTGTTACTGAGTGAAACCTCTACTAGAGTTACGTATCTACCACCTGTGGCAAGCTGCTTATGTACTTTTAACACTTGTAAGACTAAAGAAGGAAAATATTTTGGGAGCTTCATGTTTTCATCATGCCCGGCTCCTGACAACAGAACAGAATGATCTTCCTGAAGCCAGAGATTGTAGGTGAAATGAAGCTGCATTTGGAAACTGCTGATTCAGGAATGCATTATAAAAGCAAAGTAATGCAACAAGAATCATCTTATCCAGTGACAAAAGCATATAAAGCTCCAATATGCAAAGTCTGAGAAAAACCTGAGATACTTTAGGATTCAAAAGGCCCTGGGTTAGCTCTGATGGCATCACTGTCATTTGATCACACTGAGACTGAGACTTGGGATTAAAGAGTGGCCTGCCTTCTCTGAGGGTACTGTTTAGGATGCTGGTCTAAAAACTGTCAGCATGTTGCCTTCACAATTTTGTAATCAAACTTATACTGACATTTCTTATGTAAGATAGGTCTCTACCTTTTTCAGCCATAAAAGTACTTCATCTTTTACTGTGTGTGGAGAAAAAAGGAGAGAGGAAAGCTCCTAGGTAAATAGGTAGTGAACACGGCTTTCAGAGATTGTTGAAATTAGAATAGCCTAAATGATTCTTATCAGATTTAAGTAAATTACATGCAGCAAGAAGCTTATATAAGTAAGCCAACTTTCTTCTTCTCCACTAGCAGAAATGATGAGCAGCAGCACAAGACCTTTTCCCTTTCCTCTTTAGTATAGCAAAACTTCACTGTTGTGAGAAAGGTTTCTTTAGGCCTATCAGAGTAAAACTGCTCTTCAGAATGATTCCATGTGTTTGACACAGTCGATGTAAGAATATGAACTGCTAAATGAGAGACTGTGGTGTGTTAGGGGGTCAGGCATTTTTATAAGTTTTTATTTCCTTCATGATTGCATTGTGATACTTACCATATGCTTAAGTTTTAGTACCATGCAACTGTAAGACTTCTTCTGTAGTCCTCTAGCACAGGAACCAGAGAGTTAATTGATCTATTTGATAGAAAGTTAAAAAAACGTAGCTAAACATTTTATTTTTATTGTCGGTAAGTAATCAGGGAAAGAGAATTAGGATCTCAAAATTAAGGATGCTTGTAGATGCAAAAGTGTGCTGTAACAGTATAGCTGATTCTCTTTATACATGCTGTAATGAGACACATACCATGGCTGCGTTTTTTTCCGATCACATTCCTTTTTTTCAAACAAGGTGTGATACATCCTTGATATTTATTTTGAAGCCACTCCTTTGAACAAGTGATCACTTTAAACCATACCTGTAGTCTGCTAATGGCTATTTAACACCACCTGTGCTATCATTCCAGGAATCTTCTTCTGTCATTCTTGACACTAGAAAGTACAAAACAGTAAGATCATAAAACTTCCTCAGGTACGAGTCCCACAGTCTCACCCTTGCAAATTCAGACTGAGATAATTGATAACAGTGGGACTGTTACAAACTGACATTAGCTTAATTGAGAACAGGGCCTGTAGGGCACAATAAATTTCCTCTGTATTTCACATCAGGATTAGGGATGCAGGAAGGTTGATCAGCTTCAAGAGCAACATTGTTCTGAATTCTGTCTTTGAGGACTATGCAGTTGCAGCTAGTTTGGCGAACTAGGGCTAAATTTGTAGGGCTAAATTAACTGGCTTTCTTTGGAAGGGTTAGTATCAGTACTTCCTTATTTTCTATACCAATTTCAGGTCCGATTCAAGCAGAGGAAAATTTCCCTTTTACTTTCTGAGGATCAAGACTGGATTCCTGTTGCTTGCTCCTGTGAGATTTTGGACATCTCATTTGAATTGTGCAAATGTTATTGAACATCTGTCAGAAGGTATTTAGCCCTTTGGGGAAACTGGGCCAGCATGCAACTCTTACCCCTGTTAATAAGCTGCTGGTTCAGGTAACTGTAGCCCAGGCTTCTGGGTGGACAAAGGTTCCAGTGTTTGGTGCGCTTTGTTCAGGTGACCAGCTCTTTAGAAATAGCAATTGATTTAAAGGGTACAATTCTCTCCAGCTAGCAAATGGCTCAAGATCCATGTGGACCTGCAGAAATTTCAGTGTGTTTCACATATAGGGTGGGGAGTTTTTTGGTTGTTTTTTTGGGGGTTTTTTTTGAGTGGGGTTTTTTCCAGATTTTTTTTGTTGTTGTTGTTGGTTTGTTTGGTGTTTTGTTCTCATTGTTGCTGTTTGCTGCTCTCTTTTTTGGTGTTGTTTCTGTTTTGGCTTTTTTTGGCTGAAGGAGGAGATCCATAATCATAATGGATTTGTTACAGGGCACATTCCTGACTCCTCCCTGTAAAAAGCTTGATGGCCTAGTGTCAAGAATGTTCCTGTAAACAACTAATACCTCACTACTTTTGCCCTTGCCATAGAGGTTCTGTTTTAAAAGGGCATGAAAAGTGCACACAACTCATATTTCCAGGCTTACTTCAACAGTTTGCTGACTGGTCTTTCATGCCAATATAGATCACAAATATACGGTAGCTTCTACAGATGCAAATGAGATGCATGGAAATAAAGAAGGGAACAATGTTTTCTAACTCATGTCCCCATTTCAGTTTATATTTGGATCACTGTTTCAGCTGGGAATGTTCTTGAATTACAATGCCAAATCCCAACAAATGTTGTTGTTTATACTGACAATTCAAATTAAATACTGAAATTATTTTTATATATATACTTATATGGTTCCAAGTTTCCTATATTTAGGAGGTCTTTCCTGGTTGAGGTTTCTAAGCAGCAATTATTTTCCCCCAAACCTTTTGTGTCATCAAACAAACTGATGTTTGACTTTATTTGGTGCTCTTTCAGAAGAAACTCCAAGTCTTAAATAATTTGGGCTTTTTCTCAAAGTGAAAATTGGATTTTCTATGCCAAAAGAGCCTACATATAAAGGCAGATTGGGCTACAGCAATGTTTTGGTGGACAGCATACCTGTTATGCAGGACCCTGTTTAAGTGCATGCAAGGCACAAGAGACAAGAGAATTATGAAGTAGAAATATGAAATATTTTGAGAAATGCTGTCCTCTGTACAGAGGGTTTTTCCTATGATTTTCTTCATACCTTTTCCAGTTTCTAAGTAAACTATATAATTTGGCTGGCTTTCCTCCCCTCTTCCAAAGTCCCTAACAAGTTTGTATTTGTCTAGCAATGCAAGCTGAGTCCTTCTGTCTTCCAGCCTCTTCTCACAGCATCCTTTACCATACCATATTTTTCACTTTTCTGTAATAAACCTTTTTGTCTCCTTTGCCTCATCCAAATCTCCCCATGTTGCACAGGTCACCTGTTTAAAAAATATCTCCGTGCTTTCTTTTGTGCTGCTCTTCTGCATCAGACAACCTTCCCAATTCTTGTCCTCCCTTAGACAAAGTCACCATTCATTAATTTTTTTTATGTCTCTTAAAGTTCTTTGGTGCTTGTTGAAAACTTCATTGATTTGTACAGACCATTCCTTTATTGCTCACTGATGACCTCTGTCTATCACTGAACCATATCTTCCTGAGGTGGGAGCTAAATTTTCTTCAGTGAAGAGTATAACAGCTTGAATCACAAAAGAAAAAGGCAAAAAAAATGAAAAAAAAAAGGCAAAAAACTCCCAACAGAATATTTAAGTTTGAATTGCAAGTTTGTGGTAACAAAGTCAACACTGATAAATTTCCATGGATGAAACTCAATTTCAGGAGACATAGATTTCTCACTTCTCATTTTTTTATCAGATTTTTACTATATTTTCTCATCCTTCCCCACCCCCGAAAATGAGGATGTTCTGCTAAAAATTACTTCTTCCTATATCCTTCAGTGTATTGTCCCTTGCAGAAGTAAGACAAATCAGGCTGAGGTAATTCCTTCAGCTGAGAGACTCAATTTCAAGAGCAAACTTGAGGTTTAATGATGCTGAATGTTGTTGAATTGTTGTGTATTTTGATTCTGAGAGATTATACTTATAGCTTACATAAAGAGCTGCAGTGTGTTGGATTAATGAATGAGTTTTTCCTGAGAGGCAAACTGTCTCTGTTGGATGGATTTTTACTTTGCCATATTGATTTGAGCCAGAGGAAGAACTCATAGTAGGATCCCACAGCAACACAAAAGGAAGAATAAACAACAAACATTTGTTCTTTACATGCTATTGCTAATTTTAGACATTTCCTTCTATTTGAAATATAGCTTGTTTTATGAAAAAAACTCGGTCTGTGTACATCTTAGTTTTCTGTTTCAGGGATTTCATGGCAATGTTGGTGTTCTGAAGTTAGGAGATCTCCAGATTGCACCTGGACATCAACTGAACCTCAGTGGGGTAGAGGTTATTTACAGATGCAGCATGCTCAGCCACTCTTATTGTCTTTTACTAGCTGGTTTTTGTGCCTGTCCTCACAGAGAGAATGGTACAGATACACCTATGGGTTTAATTGAGATGATGAAAAAATACAAATACGAAACAGCGCGGGAGGAGTAACACAGTGGTCTGCATTAAATGTTTTATGAGAAGCAGTGTAATCAGACAAATAGGCAAACCATCATCTTAATAAGTAAATTAAACTAAGACTGTGTTAAAATATTGAGGGTAAGATAAATGTAAAAAAGGGCAGAAAATGCAGAGTTCAGGTGCCATTCCGTCTTATGGTAGTGCTCCTCCAAATAGGGGCGCTTCACCCGGGTAGTGACTGTCGTGAAAGGATCTCCCAGATAGAGTTTCACCTTTAACTCCTGCTTTCCTGTCTCAAGCCTGTGTATGTGACATTTTGGAATCCTGGCTTTTTCCCCCCCGGTCTTCAAATGTGACTTGAAAATTTTTTATGCAGCTTTTCTTTACAAATCCTGACAGATGCAAACTGTGCCATACACTGAGCATCTAAATCAAGCTCACTACACACTAGCCCAACAGTGTTTATGCTGCCAATTAAAGGCATCACTTCTTTGAATTATACAGGGAGTGAAATGATCTCTGACAGCTGTGAATTGCAGAAAAAGGGCTCTATTGTTCAAAGAACTGCCTTTAATATAGAGAAACCCTTGCTAAACTTTTGATTACCAAGTATGGCAAACATTAATTGGCCATAAACTTAACAAGAATCAGTTCACTCATTCCAAAACTTTTGCTCCACTCCCCCACTTTCCTTCTCATTACTTCCCATTAGCCTCTCCTAGCAAGTGCTTAACTCAGAAACACCCCACCCCCCACATTCCCATGTTTCCATCCTTATGCCTTCAGCATTCTCACTATTTTATTTAGCTCTTTCAGCCATGTTTGCTTTGCCAGATGACTTCTAAAAAAAGAAAAAAAAAAGCCAACCAAAAAACCCCCACCAAAAAATAGGCGGAGTACAGACAACCTGGGAAACTCTCAGGATTTGCCCTAAGTCTTGTCTTGTACTGTACTGCTGTGTTTCTTAAAATCCAAATCCCAGAGATGTTTTAAGAGCAAGAAGGTCACATTTTACATCTTTGAGTGTAGCTTTCTAGTCCTTAGAGTTTTAGAGAGAGATTAAAAATGTTACCTGAGCACTTTCTATAAGAAACAAAATGTGAAAGAGCACCAAAAGGTATTGCTTTCTTTAAACCTCATACTCCTTATGCAAATCTCATGATTGTTGGATTCCAATTTCTTAAAAGAGTAGCAATTTTTCACAAGCCTGAAGCAACACATGTAAATCCTTTTCACATAGTATTCGCCTGGTGTGCTACACAGAAGATAATCATAAATTATGATAGTCACAGACAAATCCACTTCAGCAGTCTCCTAATAAGCTTTGAATTTTACAGACAAACAAGAGGGTTATGAAGAGGAGGAGGTATTTTTAATAAACAGCTTCAAAAGTGACAACACTCCTTTTTTGACTTTTCTATCAAGACTTAATTTTTTTGGCTTGTAAAGGTCTAGGAAATATATACAGAAATGTAGAGTGAAAAACTGGAAACAGAAGAGAACAAATATCAGAAAATATTACGTAGTGCGATTTTGAGTAGAAATGTGAGCATTGTGCTAATTTTATAAATTATAAAACATATCTCAAGTTCATTTGGGGTATACATTGTTAGGAAAAGCTGTATCATGCTCTGGGCATAGATGCATGCAATATGGCTCTCCATGTGGAGGCATAATTTGGATGTATTTTACGAGCATAAAGTGAAATCAAGGCCATTTGTGATAGCTGCTTGGCAGACCCATGCTATTTCCTGGGCCTCTTCTGGGTGAACTATCCAACTGTGCAGTAGGAGGAGGTATTAAATTACATGCTGTGGGCCAAAGAGATGGACACAGTTCACCATATCTGGTTTCTCAACGTCTCCTGTAACAGCTGAATGAAGTTGCCCACTATGTTTCTCTGACGTTCTTGGCATATTTTTTTTTCTTGTGTCATCACTCTGTCTTGTACATAGGCTGCAGTGCTACAACTTTTAAGAATTTACTACCTCCTATGGCTAGGACTAGGCTTCTAAAATACTCTGGTTTTGTGTTGCTCATCTTGCCAATAGTATCTGCCATGCAAACAGAAGTGCTGTTCGTAACATCTTCATGTCATGAGATCACACATGATTAGAAAAGTGTGTATATCCTAGCTAAATCTTTCCTTTTCATATGGCTTCAGGAACTGAGGCATCTATCAACAAGCGAATTTTAAAGGGAAAAAAAATTAGAAGAAAAATAGTCAATGGGATATATATGGACAAATGACAGATGATACTAACCAGTATGGCATGTCTTTTTTGCTAGCTCAGAATTCTTATTTTGACCTACTGCCCAGTGTTTGTGACTCATTATCAGGTTGTCTGTAAAGAGTTCATGAGGTGTTACACCTGCCCAGAACAAACACAGATCTGTTAGACCAATCCCAAATTACTTATAACTAGTAATTAAATGCCAGAATCAATTGCTGTGATCCATGGCTCTTCAGCATATCAACAAGAACAGTGCAAGTGGGGCAGTTTCAAATGATGATGTGGGTTAGAATTTGCCAGAATTTTTATTACTTGAGGTAACAAAATAAACAGTTTATGTTAGTAATTTCCTTGTATAATGATTAACATAAGTTTAACTTGAAGGTCTTTACTAATAGTTGTTCTCATACTGATAAATGTTTGTTTTTTTGTTGTATTATGAAAATATTGCAAAAGATTACTATGATGTAGCAAGCAAATATTAATTAATGGTATACTCGCATATCTATCATGCTGAATAAGAAATGAATGTGCAAATGGCAGACATAAAGGCAGAAACTTGTTTCTGTTTTCTATTCTAAACATAAGGAATTAAATCACACAGGAATTAATGTATGTTGGACATTTCTTTATGGTAGTTTTTAACAAAAATTCCTATTTGATGAAGTAAATGACCTCATGATGAAGGAATGGTTATAGAGCAGTTGTCATATTTGGAAATCAAAGTTATTTTGTGTGTTCTGCACATACCATCTCTGTCAGGCTTGTGGACTAGTGTGTTCTTATTTTCCACCACCATTCCCCTCGCCCCCAAAAAACTCTCTCTTTCATAATGTTATGAAATGTTATTGTTAAGAAAAACAGGATACATCCCTCTTTCTCGACTCAGGCCTATTAACATGTGTTATGTGAAGTGCCATGTCTTTGGGCTAGAAAATAATAAAAATATAAGAAAAAAACCCTGATAAAATACAGATAATCTTGTATTAGGAACCCCATGATTTGCAATTTGAGCAAAGGCAGGTAATTGTGGGTCTGAAGCCCGTCTTTTATCTGGCTGCTCAATGGATTGCATAGCAGTAAAATCTGTTATTAAATGTGATACTTCTCACACCAATTTAAATCACATGAAAAGGGAATACCTTGTTAAGAGTGAAAGTCGACCAGGATAAATTCTTTCTCTAATGCCAATGAAGTATGTAATAAGAAACCTTCCTCTGCCAGAGCAGGTGCAGACATCTGTGCAAGGTGCTCCTCAAGTGAGAGCCGGAGAGCGTCTGCACCTTGCAGGCAGCAGAGAGCTAACCAGGATGGGGTTGTTACTGCTCCCTCCTTCCCTTCAGCACACTCCAGGGTTTTGGCACTGGCTAGAAGCAAACATCACTCAGAAGGTGCTTGTCTTGGGTCAGTATAAGACAACATTGGAGTTTCCATCCACAACACCGGCAAAACAACATCTGTGAGAGTTTTTTTGCACTTATCTGACTTGCTGAGGCAGGAGGGGAGAGAGGCAAGGTCTTTTCTTTCCTTCCTTTTTATCTAAACACACTGCATTAAGAAAAGGGAACAACCTGGCAATGCTGCTGCTATTACAGAAGTGTTGCTTGGTTGGCACTGGCAGCTTTGCCAGAACTGAAGAAAATCTTCCTGCTTAGGTTGTTATTTTTGCACAGTCTCACTCCAGAGAATTTCCAGACTCTTGTGGACTTCACAGAATTTGCACACTTGATCCAAGGCTGTTAATGGCTGTGACCCCTGCCTACATCAAAGATGACTGCTATAGAGTCTGTGACAGGAGGACTTGAAACAAAGATGATGACAATGCAAGAAGAGGGCGAAAGAAAAAGAAAGGAGGAGGCTCCTCTGAGAGGACCTAAAAGCCTCGCTAATTCCTGCTTTGAGCACGGAATTGAATTTCCAACCTGAATTATGATCCTGTAAAGCGCTACATGTAACCTCCTAACACTTTCCCTGGGTGTGTTCAAGGCCAGATTGGGTAGGGCCCTGGACAACTTGCTCCAGTGGAAGGTGTCCCTGTCCACGGCATGGGGTTTGCAACTAGATAATATTTAAGGTGCCTTCCAACCCAAGCCATTCTATAATGCCATGATAAATGAAAGGCATAAGGTGACCACAAAGTTCAGGAGGCTCTGGTACTGTGTCCCAGAAGTCACTCTACTTTCTCATCAAGTTACTCTTGTGCAGTCATGGAGAGAAAGATAAAAAGGCCACATAATTGGCATTGTCAGGTTAATGGCTGGACTTATTGATCTGATGGGTCTTTTCAGCCTACATGATTCTCTGTAACTCCATGATTCTATTTAATTCAGGTTCCCATTTGCATGAATGCCAGTCCATGATTTGATATTTATATTAAGTGTCTGATAATGCTTCTATTTTTTAGCCCTTGAGTGAAGAAGCAAGCCTTAAGAAGCCCTAGATTTACCTCCAAGTGAAAGACAATGCCTAGTAATTAACTTTATTGCATCCTTTGTAGATTTCACTCAGCATTGTAAAGGAGGATAATAACTCGGCATTTCCTGCTGTACATCGTCACAGGGACTTACAGGATAAAATCTGTGTCTGGGACAGATGCTGACCTGGATTAGTGAAAGAACCCAAACTAGCAGATCCTTTCACACAGTGCCCTGGGGCTGCATATTTGCGTCATGAGGCCTGACTTTTCTCCAAAAAACTTGCAAATGGAAAGGAAAAAATAAAGCAACACACCTCTGCTAACCAAAGTTTTCCATCAGAACACCACCATCTTCTGCATGGCTGAAGCTATTAGTGAAAACAAAACACCAGAGCTGAGGTAAGTATGTGTCACTGTGCATATTACAAGTTTGGGTTTGGGGGTTTTTTTACGCTTTAGTAGTATAATTCCAGTAATTTTTGAATAGAACAATGTATTTAATTCTCTATAATACTCTTGACAAATGTTGACTTCAGACATTGATTTTATAATATGAGAAAATCCAAGGCAAGTAACAGCAAAATAAACTCTGATAATTCATTTGAGAATTTCCAGGCAAACAACTTTTTTTGCCCAAAATTCCCATACGATTTCTGTGCACTGAAAGGTTATCTCAAAAGAGTGCACAGAGGGAGCTGCTCATAAATCTAAATAATCACCCTTTAATGCAGATTAATATAAGAAAGAATAAATAATAAATATAATTCCTTGTGATTGTTGTGTCTGATCCATCTATAATGAGTTTAATGCTTACTAAAGGAAAATACATGTCAGATACGGAGCTACAATTTATGCTTTCATTTTCATGGACTTCAGTGGAGCCACCCTTGCTCTCCCTAGCTGAGTATGAAACCCCTTGAAGCTCTGAGAGGAAGTACATTTTTCAGCTGGAAAAGTGAATCCAAATCTTTCAGTCCTGGGCTCTGAGCCAAGCGACATAGCTTTAGCTTTTCCCACATTCAGCATCTACTTGCATTTCAATAGCAAGGCCTGGAAACTGTCAAAAAACGCTCTGGAGGTGGATCTGGTCCTTGTCTACAGCTACATTACTGACACGTATATCAGTGCTTTCAATACACTTACAGTCAAAACGCTTTAAAGTCTGTGGAAAGTTGTATATACATCTTTTAACAAGAGAAAAACAGATGTTCTTATAGTCAGTGTTATGCGAGTCAGTGTGCTCTATCCGTGTCACCCTTAGCTGCAGGTCTTTTGAAAATTGGTCTGAAATAAAGGATTTTTTAAAATGTATATATTTAGTAAATGAAGATCATCTGCAAAGCTAAAATCCTGTGTTTTCACAAGCTGAAAAAATCCTACCTTCAGAGGGGATTCAGACACAGTGGCCTCAGATGTTGCTCAGGCTCATATTTACGCCTTCTGTGAGTTAAGATTTCTTTCTATGTGGATGGTACAGAGCAAGGCCAGAATTTTTTTAGTGAAGAAGAAGTGGACACTCACTATTAAAAGTTTAAGTGAATGAGGATCCCTATCAGGTCAGAATTCCAAGCTTTTCAAAGTTAGTGGGAATTTTGCCATCTCTGAAGATCCTCACGTATTCCCATGCCTGCTGAAACCACAGTAAGTAAGACAGGCTTGCTTTCTTTTTCTTCTGTCAAATCCATAAGCTGTAGAAGAGATGCGTTTTGAATGCAAATGATTTAAGTAATATATGAAGATCAAAATTACTACATAAATAGCATTTCTCATAATTGCTGGGTTTTGGCATTGAAGCACTTCAGCCTCAGCACCAAGTATTCTTGCCAGCACATATTTGCGGCTATGTCATATGTACACGGATTGCTAACAAAACAACCCAGAAATACAGAAAATACTGGTGTTCAGTGGGCATCTGCAATTAAAATCTGTATCCAGAGTCTGCAGTTTAAATATTAGCTAGCAGGAGAGAGTTTCTGCCCAGGCCGTGCCACAGCTGGGCTGTTCTCCAGCTCGTCACAGCCCTGCCCTGACGGGCCTTGAGCTCCACCAGCAGGGTCACTTAAGGGCCCATGGCTTGGCCTGGCTTTGGGCTGGGCC